>CM031564.1:8996384-9554261 GCA_018467065.1 Ephestia elutella
ACACAATATCCAGTATAAAAATAAAACAAATTATTCAATGCGATTTTTTAATAATGAGTTCATTATATTGTTGGCATTAATTACTTTGATTTTCAATATAGGATACTTACCTACTTGTCATTTTGTACTGCCAGGTCAAATTATATGGATCATTGAATTATCAATTATTTTCTGTGTAGAAATATAAAAATTATTTAAAATAACAGCCATTTTCGCAATTTGTTAAAGATTCTCAAGGCTAAAGTTTTCGAAGAAGTTAGCTTTTCAATTAAAATCAAAAGTTGTGGGTACCAATGACAACAAATCAATATAATATTTCATAGTTCAAAATTATGAAGGACTAGTTGCACCCTGGAGTGAATGCTACGGAGTGAATTTTAATATAAAAAGTACCTTTTGACATATATTTACAAATGTACAATACTATTATTAACTTGTTCAATATTAAATATTTTTACTATTACAAGAACAAAAATAGTATTTACAAACAATGCAAACGAATGCACAAGTAGCATTTGCGGCGCACTCATAAAACCGGAATAATTTTTCATTCAATATCAAACGATCTATTCAAACAGATTCTACGAAAGCAAAAAGTATAGGAGGCTGGGATCAAGAAGAGTCAATTAATAGTGGACAATGGGTTTAACTTACAGTCGCAGCAATGGCGTTCAATTTTTAAAACTAACACCAATGCCGACGACCATTGAGTCGCAAGAAAATTATTTGAATGAATATAATTCAAGAATCAGATTTTCTTACCAAGGAGTAGTTCACTCCAAGTTAATTAATCTTACAATGAATTCTTTCTTACTTTATAAAAAAAATGATTTGAGTTGATAAACCCAAATCGAATCGTTATCTATATTTTTCATAGAGCTAGGTACGTCCTTAATTAGCTCTATGTTATTTTTCGACATATAATATCTATAATTTGTCTTATATGAAAATAATGATACCACGATTCAAAGAACTGAGTCTGGAGGTAAATCCCTCTAAATGCGAGTTTTTCGCTTGCGGAACCGAAACTGGCTCCCACTTTGCTAGGTGTGGCTCTCTCATACCTGGCCTCGTCGAACTTTCGACTGATTCGTTTGGTCTCTTAGGTTCGCCTATATTCGTTGACGCCCTTCCAGAAGCTATTAATGCCCGAAAAAATCTCATCTGCAAAGCAAAGACACGCCTGGAAGACCTCCCAGCTCACGTGGCGCTGGTCCTGATGCGGACTTGTTTCGCCGTACCTAAAGTGAATTTCTTGCTGCGCACGGCACCTACCCGGTTGTGTCCTGCGGAGATTTTGGCTTTCGATGATACCTTGAAATCTACGGTGGAGTCAATCGTCAACGTCTCTTTCAACGAGGAACAGTGTAACCAGTCCAGAACAAACCAGGTAACGACTAGGCGGCCTTGGGATGCGTCACGCGGGGGATGTTGGCTTGCCAGCTTTTCTGGCTACCGTACCGGCGTATGGGGTGGCGGACTTGTTGCTGTGCATTTTTACCTTCCAATGGTAGCAAGGCGAGCTTATCTTTTGTGCCAGAGGCAATATCGGCGCACCGGAGTTGCCGACCGACCAGGCTTCTGCCTGGTTACCTTGATGCGCCGTATGTTCAGTGGCGCGGTCAGTTCAGCGTTCGTGGGATGATGTCAGTACCAAAAGAAACCACAAAGTCCTTTAGGATGGCGCCATGGGGCCAGATTTGGCAAGATTGAGGTCTGTGTCGCAGCCTGAATCAGGTGCATGGCTGCACGCATTGCCGTCGCCTCACTTAAGCACATTTTAAGACGACGACTCCCTGCGGGTAGCCGTTGCTCTCCGCCTGGGCTGCAGGAGTAGCTGCGAACCATACATAGATGCATCTGCGGAGTCCGTGCGTGGAGGCTGATGGCTACCACGCACTAAGTTGCTATCGTTGCACAGGCAGGTTCCCGCGACACTATGCTCTGAATGATTTGGTCCGCAGAGCCTTTGTGTCTGCTGATATACCCTGCGTCTTGGAGCCGCCAGGACTCAGTAGGTCGGATGGCAGGAGACAGGACGGCCTGACCCTAGTGCCCTGGAAGAATGGGAAGTCCGTAGTGTGGGATGCCAGGCTAGTCACCTAGGTCGCACCGTCAGCGTTGCGGCGGTAGCCTCTGAAGATGCAGCGACGAAAAAGCGGCTTAAAAGTTCGCGGATTTAGAGGCACGTTATACTTTTGTCCCTATTGCCGTGGAGACCATGGGATGCTGGGGACTAAACGGTTAGTCGACGAATTAGGATACCATATAACCGACAAGAACGGTGACACCTGCTCCGGGTCGTATCTGGTGCAAAGGATGGCCATCGCCATCCAGCGTGGCAATGCTGCTAATATACTG
Organism: Ephestia elutella; assembly: GCA_018467065.1. Classification (NCBI taxonomy): domain Eukaryota; kingdom Metazoa; phylum Arthropoda; class Insecta; order Lepidoptera; family Pyralidae; genus Ephestia; species Ephestia elutella. The sequence continues at coordinate 8,998,746 of CM031564.1, forward strand.
GACACCTTTGCACCATATACGAGGCAATTGATTTATGTTAGTTTTGTTAGTTATTGACTATTCTGTATTTGTTATATACTAAACTAGCTGGCGCCCGCGGCTTCGCTCTCGTTAATCTCGTCATAACATCTACCTGTATGCCAAATTTCAGCCCGATCCGTCCAGATGTTTGGGCTGTGCGTTGATAGAACACTATGTCAGTCAGTCAGTCAATCAGTCAGTCGCCTTTGAGTTATATATTATTATATGTATAGATTATGATATTTAATAATTGTAATAAATTACTAAAATTCTTCAAAAATATATTCTAGGTTCTTTCACGTTATTTTTTAAATATATAAGTATTCACATATAACACTAAATTAACCAAGAAAACTAAAATCTTACAATTATTAAAAGTGATTAGTATTGTCATTTTTTTTTTAAAACATTAGCGGCATTATTTGACGGAAATAATGCAACTAATTACTTGAGTTTGATGAATTGTAGGTACCTATTATTTACATACTGGGTTCCCGGGTTCAATCCCTGTAACTTCAAGATGGAATGAATGAAAATTATATTATTCTTATCTTCTTCTTGGTCTTGGATGTTTATAATGTACGTGTAATATAAGTACGTGTCTATATATATAATAAAACAGTAAAAATATTTTGTCTGTACATTTAGTATTTTTGACTGAAATGGATAGGACACTTATAAAGAATAATAAAAAGCAAACATGTTTTTTTTTTAATTTCTTGTCTGTCTGACTGTATGTTTGTTCGCTTTTCACGCAAAAACTACTGGATGAATTTAAATGAAACTTTTTTTGTTGTATAGCTATTTAGCCTGGGCATCATAAAGGCTATAATTGATTTTGAAAACTGGAACAGTTGATGAAAATCGAAGATCAGGATCATCTGATGAAGAACTCCAAGAGACCAGATACACTATTTCATATATGGAAATGGCGCTTTAGCAAAAGTCGTTCAACCTAATGAACATTTTCTACTGACGTATAAATATTGAAGATCTGGAACATCTGATTCCGTTCATCAACATATATTCCCGCGGGACACGGGATAACCACATTACTGAATTATTAAGTACTGGAGTTTAGGTTACCTACTACAGTTTGGAATACAAAAAGATTTTTCATCTAAGCAAAACTCACGCGGGCGAAGCCGCGGGCAACAGTTAGTCTATTATAAACTTTATTATAAATATATATATATATATACGTTTTCTCGGTTTATTTAGGTAAAAGTGAATCAATTTTTTTTTGTTATATGAAAAGTACGAACTATTACCGTAGAATTAAAAATACCTATATCTTAAGGAATCACCGTTAATTATACTAAGATACATATATATATATATATATATATATATATATATATATATATATATATATATATATATATATATATGTATCTTGTATAATTAACTATGATTCTTTAAGATATAGGTATTTTTAATTCTACGGTAGATAGTTACGTACTTTTCATATAACAAAAAAAAATTGATTCACTTTTACCTAAATAAACCGAGAAAACGTTGGTGGAAAGTTCGTAAAAAATCTCGTAACGTATAGGCGCATGTTAACATTATTATTGGATAAATATGCAAGAAATAATATTAAAAAAAATATTCAAGAAAGTAAATGCAAAGTACAGATTGAACTCTACTCGTATTGCGGTTGGTATACATAATATTTTTCATAACTAAATATTTTCACCTACCAAAAGTCAAATGGGTATGCAGAGACAAAAGTCCTGTACAGACGTGTTAGCCAACAAAGGATGCAAGTTAATTATTTTAAGGCGACTCCTTAAACTTTATCTTATTCAAACCTGGTGCGCTCGGCAGAAACTTGGAACAAAAAGCGAATTAACGTCTGTAAACTTTGAGGAATACAGGGCGGCATGCAGCGTTAGATTGTTCATGTAATCGCTGTATAACTTTCGTGAACACACGATACTATGACAATTGTTAATTGTCATAAAAGAGCGCGGTTTCCACAGAGCTAGCAGCCTCACGAGGTATGTGCCTCGCATAGCAAATGTGACGCGTGGCTGTCAGCTCTGTGAGGACCAAACGACCGAGGTGTGAACAAAACAAAACAAAAAATTAAGAATAAATACACTACCGTGTAGCGCAGTAAATAGAGCGAACCTTCCCTAGGGGTTAATTACGTGCGGTACAGTGACCCAATTTTTTTATATTATTGTTTAGGATGGTTGTAAGTATTTAAAATAAATATGGCTTATTTGCACTCGCCGCCAAATTGGAAAAAAAAATCACCACTTTGTTCGGTTTTTTAAGTATATTTTTTTTTAAGTGCATTTTTAAGTAGAAAAGCGTTCCTACACAATGTTGTAGAAAATTAAATTTGCTGTTATTTACATTTTATATTTTGTTTTAGGACAGACAGTTTCCGATAAAAAAAAATCCTTTGCCTTAAAAAAATCTCATTTTTCAAACATTCGTCAATCTTTTTTAATTTAGAACGATGTAATCCAGTCATGACCTATTCTAGGAGAAAAGTAGCAGAGAACAAACATCCGGGAGAATTTAATTACCTGCAAGACGCAATTACATATTTCTTAATTGCAAGGTGAGAGTAAAACTAAATGATAAAACAACGGAAATTGTTTTTTGCTATAATATTTTACTTTTTACTAACTGAACCTCGCTCGCAGTGAAATTTCGGGATATAAAGTACCTTATGTGTGCTAGTCCGATATTTTTCTACTAGTATACTCAGAATTTAATCGAACTGTCTAGTAGATTTTGTGTGATTAAGCAACAAATATCACATCCAAACTTTCCCATTTATAGTGTGATTCATTGCAGGTGAGTAAATCTTGTAACTGATTGGGACACTGTAAAAGTGTCTGTGGACATTATCAAGTACATATATTAGATAATGATTTGCTTCATCAGCAATAAAGATTGGGAAAGAAACCGAATTTAAAATGAAAAAGTTTGGATGTGGTATTTCTTGCTCAAAAAAGTTACTGGACGGATTTCGATAAAATTTGGTATGCTAGTAGAAAAATATCAGAGCTAGCACATAAGGTACTTTTTATCCCAATATTCCTATGGGAGTAAAGCCCCGGGTGCAGCTAGTAGACAATAAAATATGATAGCAAAAACGTAATATTTTAACTTTTACTTTTACTCCCTAACTGCGTAGGGTTGGTTAAAAAAATTACATGTGTTTTGTAGGTAATTTAAATCTTCCTTCAAATTTTATTCCAATATATATTTTCCTAGAGAGTAGGCCATAAATGAATAGCGCTCTGAAGTAAAAAGTTTGTCAATTTCCAAATGCGATCAAAAATGCGATTTTTTTAAAGTGCACATCTCCATAACTATTAGTCCTAGAAACAAAATATAACATGTACATTATAGGAAATTTATTTTTACAACATTGTGTAGAACTTTATGTAGCTAAAATGCATCTAAACGAAGGTGAGAGTGGCAAATCTGAATAAAGTGGCAATTTTTTTTTATTTTTCCAACATATGGCGGGCGTGGAAGGGGGAGAAATTGTGCCTCTTGCATTTTAAACACTTACTAACCATCCTAAATAACATATCAAAAATTCAGAACTATTGAACCATTTGTAAGTAAACCCTACCCTTAGCTCTATTTTGGTCTTTATTCAATGAACTATGGACGGATTTGTATTAAATTTGGTATACTAGTAGAAAAATACCAGAAATAGTACATAGGTTACTTTATATCCTGAAATTCCCACGGGAGCGAAGACCCGAGGCGCAGTTAGCAGAAAATAAAATATTATAACAAAAAAAGCAATATTCCGTAGTTTTAATATTGAGTTTTACTCCCCATTCTGCAGGGTTGGTTAAGAAAAATGCAAATGCGTTTTGTAGGTAATTAAATTCCCTACAAATTTTGTTCCGATAATTCTGCCGTCCTATCATTAAAAAACGGTTAAGTCATAAAACATTTTTTTGAGTTATGGACAAAAAAGCGGGAAACGGATGTTTCTAGAGCTTTTGTCAACATAGCTTTATGTTTTGTATTGGTAAAAAACAAACATAATTTGTACTTTTATTGCATGTAAAAAATATTTGGAAAACTTATTTAGTTATTTATTTATGCCTATTTTTGTGTTTTAGCAAAGTGATTTAATTATGAAGGCTAGTAATTACACCACACTTTAAAACAGCTAACTTATGTTTAGCTGTGTTTTAAACATGTAAAATAAGATAACTGTAGATCTGTAGTCTGATTTGCAACAGTTAAGTGAAATAACGATACTAAAAAACAGCTAAACTAGTTAACCGTTTTATTGAATTGTAACTAGTAGAATTTTATAGTGAACTTTCTTAAAAATAAAGCGTTAACACACTTAAGCCGCTTTTTTCATTTTACGTCCAATGTTATATACCATACTGTTACTTACACTAAAAATAGAGTTTTTGAAGAAAGATTAAAATTAACTGTTTTTTAGTGTGGCAAAATATCGATCAAATGCGAGAGAACTTAGTCAAATAGAGCATTAAGCCAACACTTGGCAAATTAAATATATTATCAAAAATGATGTTTAGGGCAATTAAAAGACATTTTTACAAAAATAATGTATTTATTCAGCAATAAAAAAGTTACAAAGACTCATGAGATATAATAACGACTCATAATATTCTTTTTCTAATCGAAAAACAAAATTTCTATCAATTAAAGAGATCAATAACGAACAGGTACTTAATTAAACTATATCAGATTCCTTTCAAATTCACGAAAAGTGTTTTGAAATTGTAAATCAACAAAAATATATAATATAAAAACGAAACATAAAATTGTCTTTTGAAAAAAACTAATACTATCTTATGTTTGAGATCAATTAAACGCAGTAACTTTAAAAATCAGTCCTACAAAAAAGTTACTACCACAAAACTTATTAGCTATTGAAATGAAAATGTTTATTAGAATGTTATTTTTGTATTATGCATCAGTTACAGGTATGTCATTCCAAAATTGCATTTTATATGGTGGAGCTATATTATTTAAAATTTTAATAATGGACTCCTTACGAATTTTCTCTATTCCTTTGGGTTTACGTTTTGGTTCTGGACGCAAAGCTTTTTTCTTTTTCAAACTTATCTTTCAAAACACAATGTCTTAAATTCTTCTTCTTCAAGTTCGTTTTTATATAAAAGGTCCTAAAGTTATTCACGTTCAAATTTGACTTCTATAATATTTTTAAGTAAAACACGTGGATTAGTGGTCTGAATGCGTCTTTCCGATACGCAATCCGGGAATTTAAAGAAATCATTGCATTCCATTGCTTTAACATCGACTTTCGATAAATTGGCTGACGATACGCAGTCATGAAAATCTTGAAAGTCATATAACTTTCTTTTTTCATAGCCAGTTCCACTTGATGGTGGAACTGGTCGCAGGACATTTATAAAAGTATGGCCGGGTTCAAAATAAAAAAATTAACACTTTCTGTAGCAATCAAATCGCTATTAATCATGAAAATCATAAAAGAAAATAATAACCAGTTCTTATTTTGAGCACTACAGTTATCCATCCATATATTTATATGTTTTACATCGCGATGCTGTAAAAAAGAAAATAGTGATAGCGTAGCCTTATAATGTCTTCCTGTTTACGGCACAGATACAGCATCATGCCAGATGCAGGCAAGAGGTTCATTTTGATGAGTAATTTTTCCAAGTGGCGCAAAAGTCAAATTAAACGTTGTAAGTCTCGGACAGAATAACATTGCTTTAAACAATCCAGTCTTGGAAGCATGATGACACTTTCTGTAAGTCTACGCTGAAAAAATATTTTCCAAGCTTTGTGCTTTTTCTTCTGCTGATCATATAAGTCACGAGCTTTGATATATTTTTGCCTATGTTTATCATATAAAACACAAGCGTCGCAATTTTCTGGTACAGTGTTTTTGGCATCATGTGAAGTACTTTTTGAATGCAAGAAATAACCTTCACAAGTTTGCATTCCTCGTTACCAAGCTTTGTAAATGATATATTCATACTATTAACATGCTTTCTGTAAAGCTCATATGACACCTTTTGTGAAAGGATTTTTCACAGAAGTCTTTGTGCATTAATTGTATTGTTACATCGCAAGGTAAATATCGACGAAGCGGTGTGCATGCTCGCGTCGGTAGTGTAATTGTAAAGGATGAAATGAATCTTACGTGGCGAGTTATTATGTCTCGATCAATACGGGGTGACTTTTTGTGTGTAGTCCGCGTCTGTCATTTTTTTCAATGTTGTTTAGAGAATTGTATAGAACAGTGTCATTATTTTTGTTAAATCCTAATGTTGTCAAGAAAAATATCTTGCAAACTTCGACTTGTATCCCATCTGATGTTTTTAGATTAAATGTACTTGTTCTTGGAGCTCTCTTGCGTTCACCTGTAATTTTTCTTTTAGGAATTGCTACTGATGTACTAGTTTGCATAAAAACTCTTCTTTCCCTGCCATGATAAATCCCAGTAGTACTTATTTATCTCACTGCGTGTATTTTCCGAAAGCTTAGTTGAACATTTTTTAGAACATTTTATGTCGCATCCAGGTTTAACACTGTATTTCAATCTCTTCTGTTGTTTTTGATGTAGTTTTCTTTCTTTTGCGTTCAAAATAATTTCCTTATTAATTTGTTTTTCTAAACCAGCAATTTTTGAAGTAAATGCAGATGCAACTACTGCCGGCTGTTCCGAGTGTGTTGTAGCGGTAGATGCACCTGTCGGCTGTTCCAAGTGTGATGTAGAAGTGGATGCAACTATTGCCGGCTGTTTTGAGACAACTGATCCTGTTTTTTGGGTGGTACGGTGAAGCTTTGAATGAGATTTGATTCTAGAATCACAATTATCTTCAGACAAATCAGACTCATCGCTCGGATAATAGTTTTTGTCTTTAACAGAATCGTCTGACGAAAAATCTTGAAACGGTGAGTTTGGTATAGACATCGGCAGCATTATTTCATGGCACAACAAGTTGTCAATTGATGGCAGGGATTGTTCTGAATTATTTTTGGTTTCTGCTAATTTATCAAATATGGAGGATGTGAAACTGTAATCTTTCGTGTATAAGTAGTTAACGAGTGTGACTTCTCCTGGCTGTTTAGGGCAATTTCTGTGTTTTTCAATGTTACAAAGCTGGATAGGATGTTGTTCACTAAGTGTCATAGCCTGCACGATTTCTGGTTGATTATTATTTTGAAACTCATATTCCGGTGTTAGAAGATGCCCTGGAGATTGATTTTCTTTTTCTGATTCTTGCGTCAAGGGAGAGTTGATTACAAACTCCGAGTGTGTGTGCTCGTGGCAATAATCAAGCATTTTCTGAATTCTTGAATTTCTAAGCCTAAAACAATAATAAAAGATATGTGAAGCTCGTATATTAGTAACTGCCAGAAAGATTCATAAAGATATGGCTATCTAATACTAGCTATCCGCGTATTACATAGCGCTATAGCACTCAGGAATAACACAGCTATACAACAGTGAAAGAATTTTTGAAATCGGTTCAGTAGTTCCTGAGATTATAGCTTCAAACAAACAAATAAACTCTTTAGCATTATAATAAATATAATAATATATAGTATATATTTTTAACCATTTATGTTATACAATAAAATCATCTTGTAACACATACACATTATAATTTAGTAGAATGTTAAAAATAATACCTCTTATTCGAATCCATTTTGGCGGGACGCTGACCCGGTGGCCGCTGACGACACGTCCTTCCTATACTTCGACGTTTTAGCGACTGCGCGGGGTGCGGCCCGGCGGGGTCGGCGCAGGAGCGGTTGCATTTAGCCGTTTTTTAGTTGGGTAATGTCACCTAACCGTTTTATTGCGTTGTTTCATCTAAAAATATTTTTTGTCCTATTTTAACAAAAACGCGGTGACCGTTTTTTAGAATAGGATATGTCTGATAATTTTAAATAATTTACAACAACATTACAATTAAAATCCTTTAACTGTTTTTATGAAGTGTATTACCAATATAACTGTTTTTTAGGCATAGTAGCCAATGAAAAATATTACAAAAAATGCCTTACTTAAAAAGAGTAAAAATACACTAACTGTCTAATGATAAAGTAGGTGGACAAAACTGTGTTTTAAGATCGTACAAAAGTAGTTTTTGAACTTGATATTCTCCAGTTACATTTCTTTAAACGTGTTATAGTGTTGTGTTATCAGTTTGCCGTTTTTTAGGGATGGAAATGCAGGAAAAGGGGTTACTTAACGGTGTACATGGTCGCTTTATCTCCGAAACTATTACAGATAGAAAAATATGACAAAGATCAGTCGATAGAGAATTTTTTTCTCTATCTGGCTGTATATAAAAGTCAAAATCGCTCAAATGTCATTTAACGGCCTTTTAGTAATAGGACGGCAGAATTATTCTCCTAAAATATTACAACTAGATTATGTCTGAAGTGAGTTTGACAAATTTAGAAAAGATTTTTTTTAATTTTTTTATGAGCACACATCTCGAAAAATTATCAGTCCTAGATACAAAATGTAAATGTAAATAATAGGAAATTTAATTGTTATAAGATTTGCAGAACACTTTTTCTAGCAAAAATGCATCTAAACGAAAATATGAGCTTAAATTGAAGAAAGTTTTTTTTTTTTTTTTTAGTTTTTTTAAGATTACTACGGTCGCGGAAACTTCGCAATTAAAATTCTTTTATTTTGAATACTGCGGAATATTCTCTTAACATTTCAAAAATTCACAATTACCGGACCTGCAATTTGATTCTCGTCTATTTACGGTTAAGAATAAGATTGCCTCGACCAATGAACGTCCACACACTTATCGACCAAGCTAGCTTTCGTTAATGCGCTCTGTAGGTTAAAGTTTCGCTCATGGGATAATTATCATAATATAATACAGTTGATGTTGGCCTTCGTATTAAGGCTATGATGAGTTTATTTTGACAACATGGCCACGATTCATGTATATGGAAACGGCATTTTTCTAGAAGCTCCTTGATATGGATAATAAAGTTGATCTGTGTTTAATGAAAAATAAAATTGAAATTAAGTTAAATCAAACTACGACGATGTCGCAAACGTATTTAAAACATTTTGTATCAAATTCTAGGAATTAATTAGCGGTACGGACATATTGCATGAAAACGTATGCTGCGTCATACAAATACTCGTATTTCAAAGAGAGAGCCATATAATAAACCTTTCGCATCAATACGTTTTTGTCAATACGATTTTATACTCTTTGATACGATACGTACCATAATTCAATTAAATTCTGTCTGTAAATGGAACTTTTAGTTGTGGAATGGAACAATAAATACCTATACCTGGAAATATCACACTGAGCTAGCCCCAAATTAAGTTTATTTGTGTTACGGGATACTAGCTCAACTGGTATTCTACAAGGTGTTTTTTTATTGAAGGGCTTTAATTAGCGATAGTAGGTAATATTCGACTCCCAACCAACTAGTTAAAAAATATAAGAACATCTATTTCTTGCATATTTATCCAATAATAATGTTAACATGCGCCTATACGTTACGAGATTTTTTACGAACTTTCCACCAACGTTTTCTCGGTTTATTTAGGTAAAAGTGAATCAATTTTTTTTTGTTATATGAAAAGTACGAACTATTACCGTAGAATTAAAAATACCTATATCTTAAGGAATCACCGTTAATTATACAAGATACATATATATATATATATATATATATATATATATATATATTTATAGGCTCTCTCTTTGAAATACGAGTATTTGTATGACGCAGCATACGTTTTCATGCAATATGTCCGTACCGCTAATTAATTCCTAGAATTTGATACAAAATGTTTTAAATACGTTTGCGACATCGTCGTAGTTTGATTTAACTTAATTTCAATTTTATTTTTCATTAAACACAGATCAACTTTATTATCCATATCAAGGAGCTTCTAGAAAAATGCCGTTTCCACCATATACATCAAGAGGTGGGCGTGGCCACGTGTTGGTCAAAAATAAACTCATCATAGCCTTAATACGAAGGCCAACGTCTTAACTTTTATAGTATATTATAACTGTAAGTCTATGGTCTACACAGAGCGAGCAGCCTCGCGAGGCATTTGGCGAAGGCTGTGGCTTGGATGTGGTGTGTGGACGTTCATTGGTCGAGGCAATCGCTACACTAGCGCAGTAAATAGACGAGAATCAAATTACAAACGGTCCAGTAATTGTGAATTTTTTGAAATGTTGTGTAGGAATATTGTGAGTATTCAAAATAAAAAGGGCACAATTGCCAAGTTTCCGCGACCGTAGTAATCTTAAAAAAACTAAAAAAAAAAAAAACTTTCTTCAGATTTAGGCTCATATTTTCGTTTAGATGCATTTTTGCTAGGAAAGTGTTCTACAAAATCTTGTAGACAATTAAATTTCCTATTATTTACATTTTACATTTTGTATCTAGGACTGATAGTTACCGAGATGTGTGCTCATAAAAAAAATTAAAAAAATCTTTTTCTGAAATTTGTCAAACTTTTCACTTCAGAACGCTGTAATCTAGTTATGGCATATTTTAGGAGAATAATTATCGGAACAAAATTTGTAGGGAATTTAATTACCTACAAAACGCATTTGCATTTTTCTTAACCAACCCTGCAGAATGGGGAGTAAAACTCAATATTAAAACTACGGAATATTGCTTTTTTGTTATAATATTTTATTTTCTGCTAACTGCGCCTCGGGTCTTCGCTCCCGTGGGAATTTCAGGATATAAAGTAACCTATGTACTATTTCTGGTATTTTTCTACTAGTATACCAAATTTAATACAAATCCGTCCATAGTTCATTGAATAAAGACCAAAATAGAGCTAAGGGTAGGGTTTACTTACAAATGGTTCAATAGTTCTGAATTTTTGATATGTTATTTAGGATGGTTAGTAAGTGTTTAAAATGCAAGAGGCACAATTTCTCCCCCCTTTCACGCCCGCCATATGTTGGAAAAACAAAAAAAAATTGCCACTTTATTCAGATTTGCGCTCTCACCTTCGTTTAGATGCATTTTAGCTACATAAGAGTTCTACACAATGTTGTAAAAATAAATTTCCTATAATGTACATTTTATATTTTGTTTCTAGGACTAATAGTTATGGAGATGTGCACTTTAAAAAAAATCGCATTTTTGATCGCATTTGGAAATTTGACAAACTTTTTACTTCAGAGCGCTATTCATTTATGGCCTACTCTAGGAAAATATATATTGGAATAAAATTTGAAGGAAATTTAATTACCTACAAAACACATGTAATTTTTTTTAACCAACCCTACGCAGTAGGGAGTAAAAGTAAAAGTTAAAATATTACGTTTTTGCTATCATATTTTATTGTCTACTAGCTGCACCCGGGGGCTTTACTCCCATAGGAATATTGGGATAAAAAGTACCTTATGTGCTAGCTCTGATATTTTTCTACTAGCATACCAAATTTTATCGAAATCCGTCCAGTAACTTTTTTGAGCAAGAAATACCACATCCAAACTTTTTCATTTTAAATTCGGGTTTCTTTCCCAATCTTTATTGCTGATGAAGCAAATATTATCTAATATATGTACTTGATAATGTCCACAGACACTTTTACAGTGTCCCAATCAGGTACCGGTTACTCACCTGCAATGAATCACACTATAAATGGGAAAGTTTGGATGTGATATTTGTTGCTTAATCACACAAAATCTACTAGACGGATTTCGATTAAATTTGGTATACTAGTAGAAAAATATCAGGACTAGCACATAAGGTACTTTATATCCCGAAATTTTCATGGGAGCGAGGTTCAGTTAGTAAAAAGTAAAATATTATAGCAAAAAACAATTTCCGTTGTTTTATCATTTAGTTTTACTCTCCACCTTGCAGGGTTGGTTAAGAAATATGCAATTGCGTCTTGCAGGTAATTAAATTCCCTACGATGTTTGTTCTGCTACTTTTTCTCCTAGAATAGGTCATGACTGGATTACATCGTTCTAAATAAAAAAAGATTGACGAATGTTTGAAAAATGAGATTTTTTTAAGGCAAAGAATTTTTTTTCTCTCGGAAACTGTCTGTCCTAGAAACAAAATATAAAATGTAAATAACGGCAAATTTAATTTTCTACAACATTGTGTAGAACGCTTTTCTAGCGAAAATGCACTTAAAAGAAAATATAAGCAAAAAACCGAACAAAGTGGTGATTTTTTTTTTTTTTCCAATTTGGCGGCGAGTGCAAAAGCTATTCAATTGTGCCATATTTATTTTAAATACTTACAACCATCCTAAACAATAATATAAAAAAAATTGAGTTACTGGACCGCACGTAATTAACCCCTAGGGAAGGTTCGCTCTATTTACTGCGCTACACGGTAGTGTATTTATTCTTAATTTTTGTTTTGTTTTGTTCAAAAGCACCTCGGTCGTTTGGTCCTCACAGAGCTGACAGCCACGCGTCACATTTGCTATGCGAGGCACATACCTCGTGAGGCTGCTAGCTCTGTGGAAACCCGCCTTTTTATGACAATTAACAATTGTCATAGTATCGTGTGTTCACGAAAGTTATACAGCGATTACATGAACAATCTAACGCTGCATGCCGCCCTGTATTCCTCAAAGTTTACAGACGTTAATTCGCTTTTTGTTCCAAGTTTCTGCCGAGCGCACCAGGTTTGAATAAGATAAAGTTTAAGGAGTCGCCTTAAAATAATTAACTTGCATCCTTTGTTGGCTAACACGTCTGTACAGGACTTTTGTCTCTGCATACCCATTTGACTTTTGGTAGGTGAAAATATTTAGTTATGAAAAATATTATGTATACCAACCGCAATACGAGTAGAGTTCAATCTGTACTTTGCATTTACTTAATACTAGCCGCGCTACGGGAATTTCTCTGTGTGCTAATCCAGATATTTTACCACCCGTGTGCTTTAAATTTCATAAAAATCTATCCAGTACATTTTGCATGATTGATTAACTAAACATCCTTTACTCAATCATGCAAAATGTACACACAAACACTCACATTCAAACTTTCGCACATAATAGTTACCTATATTAGTAGGAAGTAGGATACGAGCAAATATCAAATTAATTGCCTATTTGATTAAATTTAATTCTCAGTACCTATTAACTTTTACCTTTGTATTTGCAATTGGAAAATTCATTTCATCATACACTATTGGAATTTGAACGATAAATGAATTTTACTAGAATATCATTAGGTATATCAAATAAATAGAAACAGGAATTGATTTTGAAAATATTAATTATCTTTGCATAAAAATAATCTCGGTTTTGTTTTTATTTTTAAATTATTTCTAATTGAATGAGCTCTATAAAACAGCATGATTCATTAACCAGAACCAGAACCAATCCACCAGTTTTAGATCACAAATTCACCACTACCACAGTTTTAGAGGAAGTAATAAATCACTACACAATAAAGAAATATTGTTTCTTTCTTATCGCTACACTCGTTTGTATTACAACACTTGAAATCCTATCCTGAACAGTAAACAAAAAACATGCACAAAAGCCATTGAGACAAATAGTGACGCAAGCGAACCAACTTTGAAATGAGGCATTTTTTTATCAACACTATGGTATGGAACGAATGAAAGGTTATGATATCAAATGAAAGAGCAGTTCTTTGCACCCTTTTTTCTCATAGGCACTTTATATAGACAAGAAAGGGATAACAAAGAATAAAGGCTTTTTTAATTTGGTAGTGTTCTCGCGCACATTTGCGCGCGCCCCGAGTTTACGGGCAGTGACATTACCGGGACACATATGTCCCCAAACCGAGCGCAAAGGTTAAAAGAGAGAGAGCTCTTCTTGGCTATTAAGTGGTAATAAGTGCATAATCGCTATGTTATCCATACATATAATAAAACAGTAAAAATATTTTGTCTGTACATTTAGTATTTTTGACTGAAATGGATAGAGGGACACTTAAAAAGAATAATAGAAAGCAAAAAAATTTTTTTGGAATTTCTTGTCTGTCTGTCTGTCTGTCTGTCTGTATGTATGTACGCGTTTCACGCAAAAACTACTGGACGGATTTGAATGAAACTTTTTTTGTTGTATAGCTATTAAGCCTGGGCAACATATAGGCTATAATTTATTTTGAAAACTGGAACACCTGATGAAGAACCTTAACAGAACAACTAAACTATAAGAAATTTTAATATGGAAATGGTGCCTTAACAAAAGTCGTTCAACCTGATGAGCATTTTCTAATGACGTATAAAAATTGAAGATCTGGAACATCTGATGAAGAACTGCAAGAGACCAGCTACACTATAACATATATGGAAATGACGCCTTATTAAAAGTCGTTCAACCTGATGAGCATTTTCTGCTGACGTGTAAAAATTGAAGATCTGGAACATCTGATGAAAAGCTCCAAGAGAGATTTTTCATCTAAGCAAAACTCACGCGGGCGAAGCCGCGGGCGACAGCTAGTCATTTCCTAAATATTCAAAAATGAACCTTATTTTACCAAATATAAGGTTCATTTTTCAATATTTAGAAAATGAAAAATGGATCATATTCTGATTCATCAATGTGGCCGTTTTAACCCCCCAGAACTGTATATTTAAATGTGTCAATCCACGGGAAAAGGTACCTTATGGTCGTTGGTGCTTAAGACGTTTAAAAAAACGTTCATGCGAGTTTACTTAGCTTATAATAAGTACAATGTCATCAGTGCCAACGACCATAAAGTACCTTTTCCCGTTGATTGACACAAATATTCTTCACTTTCTTCAAATGTTTGGAACAATCTTATAAATTTCATTACTTTGAAACGACTTGATATCTCAGAAAGGCAAAGCACCTGTTGTTATTTAAGCTAAAAGGTTTTTTTTTATTTCGCAAACACCCGTAGGGACACAAACACACCTCTTACAAAGTACAAGGATACTTAAGGGATTACGTGACAGAACTTTTTCTGTACTAGGAAACATACAATATTTGTACTTGTATATAATTAACGGAGACTGCTAATATATTAGGATTTTATTTTATTGTTTTTTTTTTGTTTATTAACGTAGATAATGTGATTTATTCTGTTCAAGTATCAACAACTTTAGATGCAGCAGTGGAATTTGCTGCGCCGCCTCTTCTCAGGCGGTAGCAACCATAGCTTTAAGTAATTTTCTGACGTTAAGTAAAAGTGACGTTATTTAAAAGTGCTATTGATGACTCTTTTTTTTTAGTTAATCTATACACAATGACAACCTCTGCTGTATTAAATACTCGTATTTATTGTAAAACCGACGTAGCCTCAAACATGGCAATTTATACTGTAACAAATTCAGCTAATTTTAATATAACTAACTGTGTCATGCAACCCTTAAAAACTCTCTTCAGCTATATTATAAATATAAAATATAGTTATATTCGCCACAAACCTCAGTGGTTTTCGATGTGCAACATATTGTCATGTGAAAATAAACATTTCAATAACATGATAAATTAAATGAAACGAAAATTATTTTATTTAGAGGTGTGTATTACTTAGTTATCCAGATATTGTAGTATCCAGTGGTTCAACAGTAGGAAAAATCGGTAGAACCACAGTTACAAAATATTGGCATGATGCAGTAGGACCACAGGCACCTAATGGTATCCCGTGGTCTAAACACTAGAAAAAATCGGTAGGACCACGGGCATAACATGGATGTAATAAATAAATTATATACTTCTAGCGTTGTATGACTTTTTCGGTAGCTCTACAACATAGCTCGTTTTCTCAGGATAGTTTTCTAAGAAAAGTTTCAATCAAAACAGAACAACGAGTTTATAATTAGTTTCACCCTTCATCCTTGAAGTTAGTCAAAGAATAATAGGTTTAATCTGAATAAACATATATTCTTCTTCCTTCTTATATTTGTTAGACTAGTTGTTTTTGGTGGCAAGTTCACGATACTAAATGATGATTTACTTGAACGTCATGACTCTAGACTTGCTCTAGATCTATTGAATTAAAAATAATAGTAAACATAAGTATATGAATAACGTATTAATCCCATACCACCCCTACGCTACGTCTGCCTAAATAGGTATAGTGCATGTATAGTGGGTTTATTGGTGGAATTTAGATTAAGAGATACAAGTTGGTAGCTCAATGCCTTTAAAAGAAGCAGCCCTATTTATATATATAGCAGATTTACTTTTACAGTCTGCGCGGGAGGAGCAGTTGGTATATACTATTATTTTCCTTCAACCCCTGACCAGCATTGAAGGACACACGAAAATTAACTCCTTTGATACATATTCATGTTATGTGTATGAGATGCATAGAAAATAGTTGTAATTATACCCTTTCATCGAGTGACCTGGCGTCCTATATGAGCGACAGAACGCTGCGCGGCACGGTACGATGCTGTGCTACAAGGCAATATTACACGTGACAATGCCGATAATATAAACCACAAGTATATGCACATACTTTTGATATTCACTCATCGCATTGCTTCACGCACCTTGCTGCTTTTAAAGCTCACCTAGGACAACGGGTGTAAGTAATGGGAGTCGCGGATCAACGAATACTTTAGCGCGTTAGATATTGAGAAAAGAGATATCCTACTCATAAACATTTATGCTGAAGAAATAATACAGTTGCTCAATATCAAACGAGTTCATTTTCGTGTTGCCCGTTCATTTTTAACAACTTTCTACCGCCATATATTTTGTGCTCGGCCATAAATATAAGAGGCAGTATTCGCCATACACACCGTACCAAAATAAAGCGTCGTAATAGATTTTGCCGTAATGCGTCAAACAACAATAATTTATGGGCAGATATTTGGCAAGCTAACCCCGGAAAAGCGCGATAATTCTGTTGAGTGGTTGCAATGTTGAAGGCGGTGCATGTTTTCGTGTAGATACTCAAATTATTTTATGTAATTTATGCACAGATATTTAGTAAAGCAGGCAACAATTAAGACCGGAATGAACCAAAGAGTAGTCACATAATGTTTATTTGGACTCGGGTTGACTTGAATACTTGATGGAAGCTGCAGATGACTTCGGCTAAGTTCTGGCAAAATTCAATTCATGTCTAGTTCACTATTGCTAATTGGCATAGACAGAAATGTAAAAATTCAGAATAAACTACTGATAGCCTAGAAAGAGTAGATTCTTATTTAACAGGGGGTGGGATTATGTACAAAACTGTATACCTACCTGCTACTCTTTGCGGTTCTGTCATATTAAAAGCAATGAAATTTATAAGTTAAAACAAGAATAAACAAGCTACTCGTAATTATTAAAAATTAAAAACACGACTGACAACTCACATAGCCTGTTTCACTCGGAGGAATGCAAGGAATCTAAAAATACCTCTCACATTAAAATCTGTTAAACCGTTCAAGACTAATCGTGGAATAAAGAAACTTACATGAACCCTGAAAACATAACACTCCTTTTGTGGTCAGTCGTCTAAAAAAGATTCTGCTTCCATGGTATTTTGTTACTACGTAGTACTGGTATGCCAGTTTTATGATTTGCACGGCGAAATGAACTGGCGGATACTTTTGACTGCAATAATAAGAATCTCATCAGTTGTGGGCCACCTAGATAAAATAGAAGTTCAGTTTAGAACTAAGTGAAGTTGGCTGACAGGAAAAGTGGACCGCGCCTGTGCAAGACAGAAAAGCGCTCCGCGAGTAATGTGTTTAGGCTGAAGTCACTCAAAAATAAACCAGGTAGACTAATATAGGCTAAAGAAAGTCAAGTATTTTTATTATTTTTCTAATTGGCGTATCGATCTATTATCCAAATTTTACCCGAAAAGTATTCTGCCACTTTCACAGCCTCATCGGTCATCCATATATGAAGTAATAAGTCTTTTTTTAATATAAAACCTTTTTTGGAAAAGGTAAGTAGGCTTATTTATGATGTTTTCACGCATGTCTTTACTTTTAAAGTGGATGAAATTACAAATTACTACAGATTTTTTTCTTTTTATTTTATTAGCTATTAATGTCCCACTGTTGGACAAAAGCCTCCCCTAATTCTCTCCACTCATCTCCTGTCCTTCGTTCTTATCGAATCCCTTTAAATCATCAGACCACCTCGTTCTGGGTCTCCCTCTCTTCCTATAACCATCGGGTGGAATCCAGTGAGTTATATTTTGAGTCCATCTTTCTTTGTGCATACGGCAGACGTGGCCTGTCCCACTTTAACCTGGATGCTTTCTTAACAATATCAATGACTTTTGTTATAGAGCGCAGCGTTGTATTTCTAACTTGGTCGACGAGTTTGATACCTGTAATACAGCGCTCCATAGCTCAATTATATCCTATATATAATATATAATATCCTACACATAGTACCTATATATTAGTTTCATGATTTCTATAATATACGCATCCGCAGGTAACAATTATTAATATTTAAATTATCGATGTCATCACCAAAAACCATTAATCGAATTTACCTATAAAAAGATTAAAAACAACGAAAGCAAAAATTTACGTAAAAAATCGTTCTGCTTTTGTACAAATACAGTAAACAGATTTTAATTTACCTATTAAATACCTATATTTCATTAAATATGGTACCTTCCTATAACATTTCAAAACCAAAATTGCAGAGAATTTGAGTAAATCGTCCCTTAGACGGCTTATTAATAACTCTTACTTCTCTGCAAATGTCTATATTGAAATCTTTACCGAACAATAGCTTAGCTATAGATCCCAAAAGCAAACAGTTCTCCAATCGAAGAGCCATTTGACTTTCCAGCGTTTCCAAGCTCATTTAAAATCAAAGCCGGTGGATGAAAACTAAAAAGTGATTCAAAACATTATTACGATGCAGGGGCAAGTCGTAATGCAAACCAAACATTTTGGACTGCGAACTCACGGCGTTCGAAAAGGAAATTTAAGAAGTTTCATTGAGCAACGAAATAGACCATTAAGCAAGATTATTAAAGAAAAATAAAAGTAATAAAAACAAGTCGTGCGTATCATGTAGAAAAGAGAGGATGTTGGAGGAGTAGGGCGGGAAGGGCGGAGCGAGGGTTGAAGCTCCAGTCGCTAGCCGACACTCGCCGAGTTACCACGGAGTCGCCGACACTCCCACTGGAAACTTTCGCCTCGAAGCTTACGCGCGACGTGAGTGTCATTTGAAAAGTGATGGATTCTAATTAAATAATAAATTAAATAAATAAGCTTTGAATTGAGTGCTGAAAATGTCGCCCTTCAAAGTAATGTTCAAAATCATTCAAATAGTGTTTCTCAGTATGTTCGTAATGTACTATGACTTAGGTAAAGTGCGAAGTGAGAAAATACCGATCGGTAAGTGGATACCTGATAATGAAGTTAATTTTCAGAAGGAAGTTGAAGAAGAGCCGCCAGCAAAGTTGTTTAAGACGGCTTATAGGCTTTTGTTTTGTTATTGCGATGAAAATACTTTTCCTTAGCGACGGCGGCGGTGGTAAATGGTTATATGGAAAACTGTCTGAAAAATGGCCTGATTGGTGTGGAATCAGAAGCAAATTTTATTCGTATTAACACTTTCGAAACGTGGAATGAAACACATGCAACGACTATCTTGTAATGTTAATGGAGTGGTTAGCCATTGCCTTCTCAGCTTATCTTCGCGACTTACTTACTTATTAATCTTTGGTGATATTATTACGTGAACAAAAAAATGTGCATTTTATTCATAGAACATTCATGTAACGAGAATAGCGGGTTTTAAGGGAATTCTAACTAATTATATCTGACACCCGCTGTTAAGACTAAAAACGTGAACTAAAAGCGATGGAAAAACGTACATTTTTATTAAATGTTATCAATACATGAGTGATACGAATGTATTAAAAATAAATAATTATGTATAAAATTTAATTCATTGACAACATTGAGATATTATGTACTAAACTCGATGGTACTAAATTTTAATTTCAATAAAAGACATAACAAAAATAACTACAATACGATTTATGACCAAAAATAATAGAAACATTTATATAAAAAAAACCAGCCAAGTGCGAGTCAAGCTCACGCACGGAGGGTGCCGTACACGCAAAGCATCTCAAATTATAGCTCTAACTAAAAGACCAACTAGTTTCAAAAACAAACTTAACTTTGCAGTTCGATTCCTAGGATTCATGCTGCATCTAGCGCAAAAATAAGTTTGTAACACTTTTTTTAGACTTCCAACAACATATTTACAACTTTCAGATTTATTCCTGTATAAGTACTGTTAGACCTTACTTTTTGCCAAATTTCATAATTTTAGGTCAACGAGTATATTACCCCATAGGTTTTGATTGCTGTCTGAAATCGCAAAATATGCAAAAATTTACGGTAATATCTCCTGATCACGTTGACGTATAATTTTGATTATTTTTTTGCTAAAAGAGATTGTGAATCCGAATATTCGATATTAATTTCAACTAGATACCTTTAAGCGTTTTTGAGAAAAAAAGTTTGACAGACGGACGGACAACAAAGTGATCTTATAAGGGTTCTATTTTTGCCTTTTTAGGTATGGAACCCTAAAAAGAAAAAGCTGTAAACCAGTCAGTCCCCAACACCCACTGTTCTCAAATAATCACTTATTATCTACACTGTCGTCATTAATTTCATGTTATTGCGATATATTCTAAGAAAAATGTATGAGATGTCACTGAGTGGAAATCCGGGAAATCCGGTTAAGCTATAGTATAAGCGATATAAATCTGGACAAAAGGTCATTGACGTCTCTCTACCAATGTACACCATTTTTGGAAACGATACTATACAATGTCTTACAAAATTATCGCAAATACGTCTCCTTGCGAATCGCAGTAGGAGGCGGGGTGAGCATAATGACCTTGTCAGACGTCACAAACATTTTTTTAAAGACATTAAAATAAAAACAAACCCAATTGGTATTTATGTATGTGGGGTTGAATATAACGTATGACAGGTTGTGCAAAAGGAACAAAAGTACCTATGTAAGCCTAAGGCGCAGATACGTGACAAAAAAAATATTCAGTATTTTGGAGAATAACTTTTATTGTTACAATAACAACATATTTAAACATATCAGAAACCACGATCATATCTACATTGTGCGCAGAGAATCCGGACAAACGAAGCGGCGGGAAGAATTCTGTACCGGAACTTCACCGGGAAAAAACCACCGGTAAAAATAAGTACCGGGAAAAAATCTCCACGCGACACCACGCTTGTCCGACTAGAATCTAACCTAACCTATACGCAGTCTGCTACCACCGTAGCTTATATAGGGAGCTACGGGGCCCTATATACTAACCTAATTTAATAACTACAATTCAAACCACACTTACCAAACTGAATCTTCTTAATCTTCGGATCCAACTTCGAGTGTCTTCGGAAGAGGAGGGGGTTGTTCCCTAAATCACCCAACCTACCCCCATGAGATCTCAATCCCCAGAAAAAATACCTACCAATCCGTCTAGCAGTTCCACTCGGCAACAGATTTCCCGGCGTCCCCAGGCAGCCACGTTTCGCATCTCTCACAAGAAACAGTCAAAGTAAAAGGTTTCACAAACACAAATGTTCAATAGTTATTTAACAAACAGGAAATTCACAAATATAACTCAAACTAGTTAACAAGCAAAAAGACGCGAGACCTCTCCGCGTATTAAAATCAAACCGATATGTCAGGACAAATGGCGGCCGTCCGCCATGCCATTCACGCGAGCAATTTCATGCGGCGCGGCCTCCCCGCGCGATGTCCAAACAATACTGAATTCAAAATGGTCGCTCGCGACTGCCGACGCCGGCCGAGCGGGCGACGACGCTTCTAATATGAAACTACCGCACGCGCTAGAATATTACGGCGGCGAACGGACAAAACAACATAGATTTTATTACAAACATCCCCCGTCCCGGTCTGAGAAGCAGACCGCTAGCTTACTCTACGGGAAGGCGGGCGAGAGAGGTCACAGCTCTCCTCAAAAATCGAACCGTCGACCAACACCTCAGCCACACGCGGAGTGCCATCTCCGCCAAGAATCAAACGTAATATGCGAGCTCGTCGCCAAAAGCAATGAGGGCAAATTTGCCTCTTTTAACAATACTAAATCACCCTCCCTGGGAGGCTCCAGTCCCTGTCTGTCCACTTCACTCTTTGCTGCAGCAAATGCAAATATTCAAGCGACCAGCGACGCCAAAAGTCCTGGCTCATTTGCTGCAACATTTGAAAACGCGACAACCGATATACGCGTTCATCCTTCCACGGGTATTCGGGCAGGGCATTCAATGGCCCTCCCACCAAAAAATGACCAGGGGTGAGAGCTTCCAAGTCATTTGGATCTGGAGATAGCGGACAGAGAGGACGAGAGTTGAGGACCGCCTCAACTTTACAAAACACTGTGGCCAGCTCTTCAAAAGTTAGAGCCGTTTCTCCGATAATGCGGCGGAGGTGGAGTCTTTGCGGATTTCACAGCCGCTTCAAAAATCCCTCCCCAATGGGGGCAACTTGGGGGACTAAACTTCCAGGTTATTCCCCTTTGGGCAGCAATTTGACTTAAACTAGTACAATTTTTATCAATAAACACAGAAACATCCTTAAGATAATTTACAGTTCCTTTATAGTTTGTGCCATTATCTAGACCTAATAAGGGAAGGTAGACCTCGACGCGAAACAAAGCGATCCAACGCGGCGACGAAACCCTCCGTAGTCAGAGCCGATACCACCTCCAAATGGACAGCCTTGGTGGCCAAACAAACAAATACACACAAATAGCCCTTCACAATACGGGCATTACGAAAGGGAGAAGCCTTGATCGAAAAGGGACCGGCAAAATCGGTTCCAACGCCGTCAAACGGTCTCGAAAGTCGGATTCGATCAGCGGGCAAATCACCCATCTGTGGTTGCATCGTGGATGCCTTCAACCTATAACATGCAATACATCGAAACAGGACACTACGGATTGCTCTTCCGGGCAGGTAAAATCCAAAACTCGCGTTGCAAAATAGCCAACAAAGCATTGCACCCAGCATGGGCGTTACGAATGTGTCGATCAGACACCAAAAGTTGCACCAAGGGTCCGCCCTTGGGCAACAACAGAGGATGGCGAGTCTCATATGGAAGATCCGCCTTCCGGAGCCTGCCTCCAACCCGAAGAAGCCCA
Organism: Ephestia elutella; assembly: GCA_018467065.1. Taxonomy (NCBI): domain Eukaryota; kingdom Metazoa; phylum Arthropoda; class Insecta; order Lepidoptera; family Pyralidae; genus Ephestia; species Ephestia elutella. Next base: position 9,021,869 of record CM031564.1, read on the forward strand.
TCAGAGTCGATGTACGGGTTCAAACGAGCGACCGCGCCCTTCAACTTAGCGCGTCCGTCGCGCAAAATACGAAGCTCTGACTCAAACCGTCCGGTCTGCACGACACGGACCCAATGCCACAATGCGCTCCGGCGCTCTTCTGCACCTGCAATCGGCTCCAACCGCTTTGCCTGTGGGTTTCTACAATTATGTATGAAACGCTTAATCCAACTGGTAACACCCAGAAGCTTATCCAAACTGCTGCCACCGAGCAAGTAGCCAATCCGGCTCCGACGTCGTCTCAGCGACTACAGCATGTACACGGAGCCCAGTCAAGCTCAAAGAAGTAACATCTGTCTGACAGACAGGCCAAGAAGTTTCTGATCCCATCAGCCACTCTGGACCCCACCAGAGCGGGTGTGACACCAATTCTGGTGCCGTACAACCTCGGGAGGCACAGTCCGCTGGGTTAAGCTCTCCCGGCACATGTCTCCATGTTATATCAATTCCGATATTCTGGATTTGGGAAACCCGATTTCCCACAAAAACCTCCAAAGTATGTGGGGCCTTGCGCTTTAACCATGCAAGCGCGACCTGGCTATCCGACCGAGCGAAGATGTCCCGTATCTCGACCGTGGCCGCCAGCTCACATGCAACGTGATGCAACAATTTAGAGAGAAGGTGAGCTCCACTCCACTCAAGCTTGGGAATAGTCAGCCTAGTCCTGATGGGGGCGACCTTGCTCTTCCCTAACAAAAGCGAGACATTGACCCGGCCATCGGCGTCAACTGTCCGCATATAGACTGACGCGGCGTAGCCTCGCTCCGACGCGTCACAAAAGCCATGCAGGCTGGCTCGATATTTCCCGGGGGGCAATATTCGACGAGGCAAGGCAATCCGATTGACTTCCTTAATCGATGAAAACAACTCGAGCCAATCATCCAATGGAGGACCAAACAGCGGCTCGTCCACACGAGACGGCAAAGTCCCAAAGTCTCTGAAGAAGACACTTTTGCAGAGAATATCACTGGACTGATCCAACCGCTTGGATCAAACATACGGGCTATTACGGACAACACCGTTCTCTTAGTCCAGACTTTTGGTATTTCCAAGTCCACTTGGAATGTGAAAATATCGGTTAGCGGCTGGTGCTGCATGCCCAGCACCGCTATCCTGTTGGGATCATCCACATCCTCAAACAGGTGAGGGTTCTGTTGGTGATCCTCCGGGATCCCTTCTAGAACTTTAGGCTCATTAGACAACCGCTTACGTAGCTCGTAGCCACCTGTCTTCAATATTTCAATCAATTCATCCCGCAGTAGGAGGGCCTCCTCAATACTTTGGGCTCCGGTGCACACGTCATCAACATACAAGTCACGTGACAGCACGGAAGCCCCACGGGAAAACGGATCCGTTCCCGCTCTGCCAATTCAAGCAATGATCTGATGGCGATATAGGAGTTTAGATTTCAAACCATACGTGTTTGTGTTGAGTTCATACACCGTCACCGGGATCCTCAGGGCGCTCACGCCAGAGTATCAACTGGAATCGCCTGTCCTCAGGATGTATGACTGTCTGGCGGAACATCATCCGGATGTCCGCACCAAAAACCACTTGATGTCTTCTAAAGTTCAAGATGATGTCAATTATGTCCCTATGCAATTTGGGACCCGAATGCAAACACAGATTCAACGAAACCCCGTTCGAAGTGGGTGCGGACCCATCGAAGACGGTCCTCAATTTGCCTGTTGAGGCCTTCACCACCGCGTGGTGGGGCAAAAAATAATGCTCAGTTGAGCTCCACTCAACTCAGGCCGGAGACATGTGACCCAAATCCTCGTACTCGCGCATAAATTCAATATATTTATCGCGAAGTACGTGGTCACGCTGCATACGTCGCTCCATGGACAGCAGTCGTTTCTCCGCAAGCGCCCTACTTTGCCCTAGGCTAGGACGAGGAGGCAGCAAAAGGTAGCCTAGTTACAAACCGACCGGAGGGCAACCTCTCCGTGGTCGATCGAAAAAGGGCTTCGCACTCAGCGTGTTCCGGATCCATCCTGGAACTCATAGGTAGCTCCTCCACCTCCCAAAACCTTTGCATGGTCTTGGCCAAGGACGCTGATGCGACGACCGGTGGCTCCTCCACGGTGCTATTATCAAACACAGGGCCCATCAGGGCGAAACCAAAGATAGTAGACACTGCCATCAGTGAAGACGGACCCAGAGCTTTCTGGGTACCCAACAAAATCCAACCCAATACGTCCGAGCCCAGGAGCAAGTCCACTGGGCCGGGATGAAAAAGACAAAGGGGTCGGCCAAATCCAGACCCGAAACCAAAGACAACACACCCGGCGGTATGTCTGTCGAGGGTGCCAACCCGCAATGGTATCCCATTACCATAGCCGAAGTCGTGATCCCTCATTGTGGAGGACTTCAGCGAAGAAAAGGTGACAAAGTGTCTGGCCCGTCAGACACTTCACTTCTTCATGCCACCAACTCCAAGAAGTGGCACAGGCGAGTCTTCCACGACTAAACCTAACTGGCGTGCCACTCGAGTGGTAACCAAGCGCTGCTTTGAGCCCCCTGAGTCCAACAGAGCTCTCAAATTAATGGCTTCCCCACGACCCCATACGCGGACCACCGCGGTAGGGAGCAGAACCGTCCGCGGCTCTGTCCCAGCAAGGGAGCAAGCTAGTTACGGAGCTCCCCACTCTCTCCAAACCAGGGGCGCGCCACTGACCCGGATAATATGGCGGGCGAGTGCACATCCCCATCTGAGGGGAGCATAACCCGCGGCCCGAAGCCATACATATGGTACGGCGGGTGGTACTCCAGCCGTGGGTACTCGTGCAGCGGCGGAGAAAACCGCTGCGGCTGCATAGTGTTGGGCATTGGTAACCCGCGTGGAGGGGGGTGTCCCCACTCTCACGTCCGATCTAGGGCCCCCGCCCATGGGGGCCCTATCCGGGGCCTGGCCAGCCACATACTGGCCACGACCTTGGGGCGCGTGGTCCCGGTCCGCCAAGACCCGCGCCGGTACGCGACCCCCCTCCCGAGGGGGGGGCGACGAGCGAAGCCGCGTCCTCCGTCCGATGGTGGAGGGCTTCGCGCAGGAGCGCCCCCGCCCATAGGGGACCCCTGCCTCAACAACCGGGGGCCATCCCCGTTCCGGTTCATGCAGAGCATCACGTGGTGCAGCCCACGGCAGGCACTGCATGGTATGGCTCTGGGACAGTCACGTGCATAGTGACTGCCCAAACAGTAAAAGCAAAGTTCATGCCGCCTTGCCATGCGGCGCCGATCTTGTACTGGCAGTCTCTGCCAGTCCCTGCGACTCTGCAGCAGGCTGTGGCCCATCCGGCCACATTGCAGGCCAGTCCGCGTCCCCCGCGACTGCTGCCGTGTGTGCAACCCGCACACCAGCTCCACGCGGTGGCGGTTGCCGTCCCTGTTGGGGCTTCCCTCGCCATGAGGGTTCCAAGGGCCTACGTTCAGGCGCTCTGGATGGCGCTGAGTCCGTCATGGTATTCTCAGCAGCCCGTGCCTCAAACTCCAAAAACTTCACCAAGTCAGTGAATGTTGGTAGGGTGGTGCTATCCCGTTCCGCATTCTCGCGCTCAAATCGCGAGCGGATGTCATTGGGTAATTTGCCCAATACAATGTGCACCAGCAAAAAGGACCATTGGTCCACCGGCAGTGTGCGGAGCGCGTTACAGGCCACTGTAACGGGCGTGAGCAACTGCAGGCGCAACTGTGCCCTGTTGGCCACCTTGGGCAGGGCCATCAACTGTGCGGCGTGCGCATCCGCTAACAAACGTAAGATTTGGTAGCGGGAGTTCAATAACTCCCAAGCCGTGTCGTACTGGTCGTCCTCCACCCGGAGGTGCTGGATGAGCGACCGCGCTTCACCCTCAAGAGTGGAGAGGAGGTAGGCCATCTTCTGGGCCTTCGACAAATCCTGTCGTGCTACGACCAGGGACTCAAACATATTTTTATATGCCACCCACTCCTCCATCCTACCCCCAAAGTGGGACAGCTGAAGGGTGGGGAGCCGACCAGTAACCGCTGGTCCTTCCTGTCTAACAGGTGTGCGAGGGGCTGGTCCACCAGCCTGTCTCACCCTTATTGCGGCCGCCGCCTCCACGATGTCATCGTGCAGACTCAGGATCTGGTCCAGGTCCGCCACGTGACCTGCGTAGACCTCCGGGGCAAGGTCGGCTTCGGTAAGCGCCGCCATGGCCGCTTCCGCGTTGTTCAATCGTGAGCGGAGCTGATCCGCTCTTTCCAGTATAGCGGCCTCCCTGTCCTTCCGGGACAGGAGTCCACCGGCCGTCACAAACCATCTCAATTCGTTGGCGAGTGTCGCCTTAGCATTGGGGACCTTCGCCATCGCGTCAAGTCACAAACAAAAAATAACAAAAGGTAAATAAAAAACAACAAAATCAAACAACTACACGAAGAACCGCGGTAGGTATGAGGAATGGCACAAACCCGGAACGCACGGTACAAACCGCAAACAAATACAAAAAAGGTTACAAATATTCTTATACAAACAAACTAAGAAAAATCTAATAATTTTTACAAACAATTAATTATTTTTTACAAACGAACAAATAGAGGGTAGATAAACTACGCTCTGCTACCAGAAAAATGTGCGCAGAGCGAATCCGGACAAACGAAGCGGCGGGAAGAATTCTGTACCGGAACTTTACCGGGAAAAAATCTACCGGTAAAATTAAGTACCGGGAAAAAATCTCCACGCGACACCACACTTGTCCGACTAGAATCTAACCTAACCTATACGCAGTCTGCTACCACCGTAGCTTATATGAGAACTACGGGGCCCTATATACTAACCTAATTTAATAACTTTTCTAATTCAAACCACTTACCAAAACTTGAGATCTTCTTAATCTTCCGGATCCAACTTCGAAGTGTCTTCCCGGAAGAGGAGGGGGTTGTTCCCTAAATCACCCAACCTACCCCATTAGAGATCTCAATCCCCAGAAAAAATACCTGATCCGTCTAGCAGTTCCACTCGGCAACAGATTTCGGCGTCCCCAGGCAGCCACGTTTCGCATCTCACAAGAAACAGTCAAAGTAAAAGGTTTCACAAACACAAATGTTCAATAGTTATTTAACAAACAGGAAATTCACAAATATAACTCAAACTAGTTAACAAGCAAAAGACGCGAGACCTCTCCGCGTATTAAAATCAAACCGATATGTCAGGACAAATGGCGGCCGTCCGCCATGCCATTCACGCGAGCAATTTCATGCGGCGCGGCCTCCCCGCGCGATGTCCAAACAATACTGAATTCAAAATGGTCGCTCGCGACTGCCGACGCCGGCCGAGCGGGCGACGACGCTACTAATATGAAACTACCGCACGCGCTAGAATATTACGGCGGCGAACGGACAAAACAACATAGATTTTATTACAAACAAACATAATGTAGATAATAAAACTGTAACTGGTCTGTGTCTGTACTTAGAGATATTTATTTACCTAAGAAAAAAATATGGGGGTCTTTATGCCAATAGAAGCCAGAACAATTTTTGCTCAATCAAACAAAACAACTAATAAACTATTAACATTAACAAAAACAAATAGAGAAACAATAACAATCAATAATTCACAACTAAAAATAACCTGCAAAAGCATATGTCGTACGAGACCGCGGTGCCGGGCGGGCGTCGAGCTCGTCAAAACCGTAGACACAAGAAAGAAAGACACAGAAGTGTACAAATTCTATCTATGAGTTTCGCTGCTTATATTATTTGTATATATTATATATATACTTATGTATTATTTACATATATATTTATTTACACCTCTATATAAATATTTATTGTATGGTATTCTATTATTCTAAATTATGTATGATATTATTATTTACTTAAGTATATGTACTTAGTAATAAATATCTTTAATTATCACACCCTACCTAAAATTTTCTGTATAACCTTTAAAGGTTGGCTGGTAGATAATGCTTTGTATTCTCTCTCCTCTCTCAGCCGAAAGACATCCACTGCTGGACAAAGGCCTCCCCCAAGAGTTTCCATAACGACCGGTCCTGCGCTGCCCGCATCCATGCGCATCCCGCGACCTTCACCAGGTCGTCGGTCCCGCCGAGTGGGAGGCCTGCCGCCAACCTACGCAATTTTCCAGTTCGTGTTCACTCACTCGGAGGAACTTCTGCCCCAGCAGCTGTCTGTTCTACGAGCTATGTGCCCCGCCCACTGCCGCCAAGTTTCGCGATTCTGCGGGCTATGTCGGTTACTTTGGACGATCTCTACGGATCTCCTCATTTCTGATTCGATCCCCACGCAGAGAAACTCCGAGCATGGCGCGCTCCATCGCCTTTGGGTGACCTTGAGCCTTCTTATGAGGCCATAGTAAGCGACCACGTCTCTGTTCCGTATGTCATTACTGGCAACACACACTGGTCAAAGACCTTAGTCTTGAGAACCACTGCGGCTTTAGCATTCTCTCTCTCTCTCTCTCTCAGCCGGAGCGTGCAACGGACAAGGCCTCCCCCAAGGATTTCCATAACGACCGGTCCTGCGCTGCCCGCATCCATGCGCATCCGCGACCTTCTACCAGGTCGGTCCACCGAGTGGGAGGCCTGCCAACACTACGTTTTCCGGTTCGTGGTCGCCACTCGAGAACTTGTCGGCCCCAACGGCTATCTGTTCTACGAGCTATGTGCCCCGCCCACTGCCACTTAAGTTTCGCGATTCTGCGGGCTATGTCGGTTACTTTAGTTCTCCTACGGATCTCCTCATTTCTGATTCGATCACGCAGAGAAAGCTCGAGCATAGCGCGCTCCATCACCCTTTAGATCGACCTTGAGGCCTTCTTATGAGGCCCATAGTAAGCGACCACGTCTCTGTTCCATGTCATTACTGGCAACACACACTGGTCAAAGACCTTAGTCTTGAACACTGCGGCTTTAGCATTAGAAGCTCTACTATTGTACGTTTACTCTGTATGTTTTGTACAATAAAGGGTTAAATAAATAAATAAAATAACCGCCAAGCCAAAGGTGCCGCACTTCCTGACTAGGCGGAGCGAGTCTGAAACATCCACACGAAAACATTGCGACTTGCGACAAACTGATATAACTTGATTTTTTACGAATTCAAGGGCCATTTTATTTTTATTTGCTTTTATTAAAAATATTAGGTTCTACGAGTTACAGATGGAATTGAGTAAAAGAAGGCATTTAATATATCATAATAAACTTCGAAACATAATAATAATTAATATTTCCTATAGATTTCGCCGTTATAATACGTGACGTTATACCTCGACTTTATTTTATTTGGAGTTACGCCAGTGTAGCTCAACTACCTTTACGCGCCGGTACTAAGATTTCACGAGGGACGATAGTTTGCGATACCAATCTATGGTAAGCGATAATTATCGCAAAATAAAAATATCTTGTTGTAGGTGCCAGGGCAATGACCTTTTATTTTTTCTTACACGATCCAGAGTATATATACAATCTATATGTGTACCTATGTAGAAGAAAATAGTGTAATTAAGTACGTTTGTTCTTGTGAATTCTGGCGTGAAATCGGATATTATAAATTTTTTAAAGGTAGACAATTGGGAAATTATAATATTGAGCCCTATTATAAACTACCAGGAATTTAATTAATTGCTTTTTTAATGATGTCAATTACCTACATACATACCTACACTTGAGTAAGTTTTTTGTTGGAACGAGAATATACCGAACGAGAAACCCATACTAGTATATATATCGGACTAGCAGTTGCCCGCGGCTTCGCCCGCGCGAGTTTCGCTTAGATGAAAAATCTTTTTGTGTTCCAAACTGTAGTAACCTAAACTCCAGTACTTAAAATTTTAGCCACTCACACCACACACTTCTTTCGGGTACTCGTAGTACAGTTGCGGGGTTAAAATTAATCAAAAGTGATATTTCATTCAAAAAACGATCTTTATCTGCTCGTTATCAACAATTTCCCGTGTACCACCACTCCCACCCCGAGTCCCTCTTTGTCCTACCCCGTATCCTGTCTATTTATACGTCAGTAGAAAATACTCATCAGTTTGAACGACTTTTGCTAAGGTCTCATTTCCATTTATTTTATAAAGTAGCTGGTCTCTTGGAGTTCTTCATCAGATGTTCCATAATCTTCAATTTTTATACGTCAGCAGAAAATGCTCATCAGGTTAAAGACTTTTGCTAAGGCGCCAATTCCATATATGTAATAGTGTAGCTGGTCTCTTGGAATTCTTCATCAGGTGTTCCTGTTTTCAAAATCAATATATATTGCTACTAAAAAAAGTTTCATTAAAATCCGTCCAGTAGTTTTTGCGTGAAACGCGTACATACATACAGACAAAAAATTAAAAAATTTTTTTTTTTGCTTTCTATTATTCTTTTTAAGTGTCCCTCTATCCATTTCAGTCAAAAATACTAAATGTACAGACAAAATATTTTTACTGTTTTATTATATGTATAGATTGAACAATAAGCAAGTGGATCATGCATCAAATCATTCATGAAATATCAAGAATAACAATTATTATACTACGTTATATATGTGATACGACACAATATGCTACGGAATATTAGTATTCATAACAACAGTAGGTACTTGAAAATAAAACAAAAGATTTTTTAAAAGTAGCTTATAAGTTTCACAGATTTTGTAGGGAATTTTGATGTATAGAGCTTTACCTCTAATTACACAAACTTTTCTAAGATTAAATTGCCAAGAGTAGCCTTAGGGAAGAAATTTCCAAAATTCTATTTTAGTGCTCGCTTTCACTAATAATGTTAGAATAGAATAAAAATTACTATGATTTACAGAATTGTATTATACTGTAGATGAAGAAATAAAAACTAAATAAAGTTCGAGGCCCGAATAAATAATGGTAAAAAGAATTATAATGGTAAATTGGGAAAATTATTAACATTTTCGTCTTCTGATAAAATACAGAAAATGGTAAAAATTGTTAAACTTAATATAAATAAAAGATTAGCGGTCATGTTATTCCTCCTGGGATACGCAAATAGTTTGGTACGGCTGTCAATACTTAATGCACTCGTATAATATGCCGGGATCAAAAGTAAAAATGGATATGTTTTGTTTGACATTATGAATTTTTAATATATCAAAATGTAACTTTTGATCTTAAATGTAATCGCTACATATAATAAAAGTGTAACTGATAGTGTTCATATTAGTTAAAAAATCTATGAATGGTCTTTACGTGTATAGAGCCGATGTTTTAGATTATTTTTTGTCAGTATGTTTGTACGCGCATTACACAAAAACTATATTTTGCGACAGGATTTAGAAGCAGAAATGCCGACACGTAATACTTATTATGTTAGCGAAATATCAAACGTACTTAAGTACAACTTGTTCAATAACTGACGTTTAATCTATTCTGCTAGAACTGTTGTATTGTATAGTAAAGTTAGACAAAATAGTTTCACGAATACTCAGTTAATTGTATGTAGGTATATTCAACAAAGTGTACTCAACGAGTAATTATTTAAGTTATTCTAGATTTCATATCATATATATATATATATATATATATTATAGGGGACGGGCAGTATAGAAGATCGCAGGCCAGCACCATCTGCACAACCACGACCACTCTGACAAGAGTGTACGTATTAGAAGAATAAGATTTCATATTAGCATTCCTTATACCCAGCAGTGGGTTGTAGTGGGCTGAATAGGATGATATTGATACGATATAAATAAATAACGTACAATATCATATACGTCTATGAGGATATTTATAGATTATAAATTTATAGACACAGGATTTTTTTGGACCGTGGCGGACTATGCATGTTGGGGGGGGGGGGGTACAACAATATCCCTGAAACGAATCCTAAAGACTTGCTGTCACTACGCCACTGCAGGAACAGATTTGCAAAAAATCAAGAAATAAACCAGATGGCCAGACAAAATTCTGTTATTTCTTCGCCGCTAAAATCCGCTACTGCTGAGGATGCAACCGAGGAAACGCTAAGATGAGAAAAAGAGAGAGAAAGAGATAAATATAACGTATATATATATCATTCAAGAACTAATCTCTAGACCAATAAATTCAATGAAGTTCTAACAAGATCTCAGCTAACTGCGACACGTGTACTCGATAGTTGAACCGAAAGATTAATGATACGGAAAACTTTGTGCGACTAAACTAGGGAAGGGTCAGTTAGTATACTTACTTACTAGAACTGAGGGATTCTATTATTACAATGTGTAATTTGTAAAATATTTTTAGTCATTATTTCCTCCGTGAGCCGTGGTTCCGAGTATTCGCAGTATTCTTTGTTTGATCGAGTTCAGTTTGATTAGTACATATTTTTTCATTTCAACTACATTTTATGCTAGTTGTTAAAAAAAAAAACGAGTGCGCACAAACAATTCTATAGACGACTTTTATACGCTTAGTCGCCGTACATAACATGACTTTTTGTAGCAATTAAAATTGTGTATGTATATATGTAATTGTGGATGTGCGTTTATTTTTTATGTTAATTTTGTATGCCAAATGGCGCAGCATAGAGCATTTATTCTCATATCCCATACACCATGTACTACCTATGTCTGACGAAATAAATAAATGATTTATGATTGATTGATTGTAGTTTTTCTTAAAACTACTTGGCTATTCAGCCAAGACCCTTCAAGGAGGTATCTCTATTGATTATTTATAATGCTATAGATAGCACTAGCTGTTGCCCGCGGCTTCGCCCGCGTGACTTTGGCTTTGATGAAAATTCTTTTTGTGTTCCAAACTGTTTCCTGTGTTCCAATCTTCGATTTTTATACGTCTACAGAAAATGCTCATCAGATTAACCAAGTTTTGCTAAGGCGCCATTTCCGTAAATGTTATAGTGTAGCTGGTCTCTTGAAGTTATTTATCAGATGTCTGGAACATCTTAAATTTTTATACGTCAGCAGAAAATGCTCATCAGGTCGAACGGTTTTTGCTAAGGCGCCATTTCCATATATGTATAGTGTAGCTGGTCTCTTGGAGCTTTTCATCAGATGTTCCAGATCTTCAATTTTTATACGTCAGCAGAAAATGCTCATCAGGTTGAACGATTTTTGCTAAGGCGCCATTTCCATATGTGTTATAGTGTAGCTGGTCTCTTGGAGCTTTTCATCAGATGTTCCAGATCTTCAATTTTTATACGTCAGCAGAAAATGCTCATCAGGTTGAACGATTTTTGTTAAGGCACCATTTCCATATTACTTATAGTTTAGCTGTTCTGTTATGGTTCTTAATCAGGTGTTCCAGTTTTCAAAATGAATTATAGCCTATATGTTGCCCAGGCTTAATAGCTATACAACAAAAAAAGTTTCATTCAAATCCGTCCAGTAGTTTTTGCGTGAAACGCGTACATACATACAGACAGACAGACAGACAGACAGACAGACAGACAGACAGACAGACAGACAAGAAATTCCAAAAATTTTTTTTTGCTTTCTATTGTTCTTTTTAGGTCTCCCTCTATCCATTTCAGTCAAAAATACTAAATGTACAGACAAAATATTTTTACTGTTTTATTATATGTATAGATTATAGGTAAACCTACGCAAAAGAGCCATATCAAATCATGAGCGTTTTTTGCACCTAATACCATTCTCTTGGTATCCCAACAGCCTGGAGCTTGTCTAATTTATTATTCAGTCAGTGAATGCTTTCAACGTCAAAAAACACTGCTGTTATTTTGCTATGCGTGTGTGTAATCGGAAACATTGTACAAAAGTATGTGTTTGCGTAATTTGATGAGTCTATGATTAAAACAAACAAAATCATATACCTTTTTTTCATCTGAACAAATTATCAAAGTGTTCATATATCGACATGAAGTACATGTGAAATTATTGTAACGATATCGTTTGTCGACCCGTCCATTTAATTTATTAACAATTACATCAATTTATTTATTTTACTTTTATTACAGTATTTGTTTTTCACTGAAATCAATTAATAACGTTTATCGATTACATGTTCATCTGAGTACACTCATCTGAGTGTATTTCAATTTACTAAAACAAAAGTCAACAACTAGGTTATGCGCTATAACTGATTGTTTGCGATATCCATTTTATGAACACTCATAAAATATCGGTATAATCATATTGACTTATATAAAATCCATACTAATATTATAAATGCGAAAGTTTGGATGTGAGTTTGTGAGTTTGTGAATTTGTGAGTTTGTGAGTCTGTGAGTTTGTGAGGATGTTTGTTACTCAATCACGCAAAATCTACTGGACGGATTTCGATGAATTTTGGTACAGAGGTAGATAATGACCTGGAATAGCACATAGGCTACTTTTCATCCCGGAAAAAATAGTTCCCGTGGGCATGGGATACCAATTATAGTAACGCCATCTATTATTTGACAAAATAGAAGTCACGTGACGTTACGTTACGACAGCCTCCCCTCTACTTCCATATAAAATTTGCCGTTGCACCGGCCGGCAGTATGCCCGGATACGTCAAGGTGTGAGGACCGCTGCTGAGTGCACGGAGTTTTTTTTTATTTTTATTTATTTAACATTGCGTGCGGAGGCGGGGCGCGCAACATAGCCGTATCAGGTACACTACATTTTTCCATTACATCTAATTTGTCATTAGATGGCGCTTTTATTAAATACTTGCCTTTAGTTTTCACGGCCTGCCACGAGATGCCACTTTACCGCTGACAAGTTCTTTCAATATTTTTTCCCGAAGAATGTTCTTTCGAGTAATATTTTTTAAATGTTTATGTATATCATATAGTGTAGCGAAAACAGTAGCGCCACAGAATAGAAAGTAGTACTAACGTATATATCGGTCACTCACCGCCCCGCACTAATTTTAAATACCGCACCCCACCCCACCCAGTACTACGCTGTAGACATCACTGACACGGTTTAGGCGCCATTAGTCCAAAATTCCAAAAAATGTCAAATTCGCGGTTGGTCAAATTCGCGGTTGATACAATTCGCGGTTGGTCAAATTCGCGAATGGTCCATTCGCGGTTGGTTCAATTCGCAGTTGGTCCAATTCGCGGTTGGTCTAAAAATAAACAATATTTCCGAAATTGTAAATGTTTTAAGTGTTAAACTTTGTATATTGAGAAGCTAAGATCATACAGTAGTACTTAGGTTTAGGTTATTTTTTTTAAGACCGCCCTGAAAGACTTTGAGGGCGGAAACGAAGTTAGGTTCAGGTTATTTTTTTCTATTACCGCCCGGAAAGACTTGAAGGCAGAAAATAAGTTAGGTTCAGGTTTCTTTTTATGTCCACCCGGAAAGACTTTGAGGGCGGAAAAGAAGTTAGGTTCAGGTTATTTTTTTATTACTGCCCGGAAAGACTTGAAGGCAGAAAATAAGTCCTTTAGGCGCGATTGTTCCAATTCGCATTTTGTCTAGTTCACCAATTCGCGATTGGTCCAATTCTTACTAATTTGTATAACTACTTTGCGGCCGATTTGATCCGCGATTACAGGAGCTCTCTCTGTATTTCTTTCGATGGTAGATCTATGAGATGTCAATGAGAGTTTATTTATATAAATCCTTTATATTGTGTTGTTCTTATAATAATCTGTATTGTAAATTTAGTAATAATCTGTCCGCCATTACAAAATCCCTCGAGTGAAAATTGGCACTTTTTTTTTATTTTAGTTATATCTTTATCAATAGATCTTTCTATGCGCGATAACGATGAAATTTTTGCGCCATTTTGATTGAAGCACGCAAGCAGCCTTACTAAATTTCATGCACACATATATATGCGAGTGTATAAACGGTATTTGCCTATGAATTTGTAATTTTGCCTATTTGCTATTTTACATATTTTTCAACTCGCTCCATCGTGAATAAAGTGCTAAAGGCGGGATAATGATTAATCCTTTTTTGCCGCGGGCGAAGCCGCGGGTAACAGCTAGTACATAATATGATCTTTATTGGTTAAATTACCTTATATTTTTATTTTAACAAATTCCTCAAAACGACCGACCTAATTATGATATCAGAGTAGATCTTGAATAATTAAGTAGGTGCAGTTTTTTAACGATTGGACATGTCAAATATATAACATACTCGTACCTACAATAAAACACAAGCTGATCTCTAATTCTACTCGTTAATTTCTTTTGTCAGTTGAGTGAGGAATAAATCTCGTATTCGTGTTTTAGATTAATATGGAATAATAATTTCTTGGTGAATTTATAAAATATTGTTGTGCCTCAATTTGCTGTATATTAGCTCAAACTTTTACACATTGTCTAGTACAATGGCAAACTTATTTGAAAGATTGACTTGTTAGATAAATACCTAGTACTTATAATAAATTACATTAACCTACCAAAAACTAGTTACGCTATTATACTCGTCAAAGTATTATTCTATTTTTAGTCCCAGTGTCCTTGTTGTGAAATACTAGCCTGCACTGTGTTCTTTGATATATGACCGGAATTATTTCGGACGACAACGACCTACAATACGGGCGCAAAAAGACTGCATGCTCATATAAACTGAGTCTTTTTGTGTACGACAAATTTTGAGATTTCATTGTGTCTCATAGTACAGACAATGTATTTGACGATTTGGTTTTAACATATTTATATATTCCACGGGCTATAAATGCTACGATTCATCTTTACATTGACACCTATTTTTTTTTTGTCGAAACCATGGAAATAAAAGTAGTAATGGTGCAACAAAAATCTTATAATACATTTAAAATCCTCTGCTACTTTATAATAGAAAAACGTAGGTTGGAGTGTTTTTACAAAGCCCACACATTTTTCTCTGAATGTCGATCTAGGTGTCTTGTTCTTTTTTTAGTAGTCGATATCTATTTTTATGATAAAACAACGTTCTTTTTCCTATTCGCTGCAATGATACAAGAAGAAGATTATAAATTGTCATGAATGAGCCGAACTGGCATTTCGTGAACAGTGAACATTTACAACAGTGGAAAAAAATTCGCTTCTTTTCGAAGGCACTTCGAATAGCTAGTTCAAAAAGTGCCTTAAAACCTGGGCAAGCGTAACGAAATGCGTAAACTGCCAGCACAAATGTTTATTTGTTAGTTCCGATAATCCCGGCAGAATTTTATTTTACGGCGTCGGCCGGAGTATTGCGTAATTACAACAGCTATAGCCGGCTTTTACCAGTCTGTTCCGCTCTCAATTCCCTCTGTAGTTTTTATCAACACCCTTTTTATCCACAGTGAAGTTTAACCAATGCTGCATTACAGCACTGTGTGGGGTGGCTAAGCGCGTGTCTGACTTTGTTTCCTAGGAATTGAGCACGAAATAAAACGTGCAGGGAAAGCATGTTAAGGATAAGTTTAGATTTGTAATTAAACATTTGATTAGTACATTTGGTATGTGCGTCTAAATGAATGGTAAATAATAAATGGTACCCTCAATAAACCATAATTATAATTTAATACCTACATACATACATAGAACCACGTCTGTATCCCTTACGGGGTAGACAGAGCCAAGAGTTGTGAGACTCTAAGGCCACGCTTAGCTGAACAGTGGGCTCTCTGCATGGAATGGAGATACCTTTAATACCTACGACTGCTATAACTATGAATGCCATACGAATAAATAATTTGATGGTGATAAAACTCGTAAGAATTTATATACCTACCTATTAGGTGGTGATCAAGAGTTTTTTTTTATAATTCTATGTAGGTAAGTTCTTAATCCAGATCTGAATTTGAATAGATATAGAGAACTTTTATAGAAATATACAAATTACTAATGTTTATTAAACCACAAAATTGAATACCTCTTGCCCATGAAGGCCAAAGAAGAGAATTTCAAAAGAAACAGTAAATCGAGACGAGAAATTAATGTGAGGGATTACAACTTTTCGCGGTAAAATGAAGAAAGGTCCGTAGTTCATATCTCTTTAACTTAGCGGAGGCAACCGCCTCCATTGGCTCGTAATAACCACGAAGCTACCTTATATTTTTTCTAGTTTATATAAAGAAAACACTGAATTTTTAACATGGAAAATATTTCATGCCGTATTTTATTTACTCAGTGAACTTTTCTTTATAGATAGATATGATCTTTACAGTGAGTACAATGACATTAAATACAGTTTGTTATTTCATAATTACCTGAGTACCTTTTAAGTACGTACTTAGGCTTGGTTGCACCGAAATTGAAGTTTTAGTTAAGGTAATCTCTACGTTAACATTTACTTTTGTGATACTATTTAAGAATAAAGTCTTTTCGTCTAACCAAAGTGGGACGATGCAACTCGGCCTTCATCATATCATCATATTCAGCCCACATCATCCCATTGCTGGGTATAGGCTTCATAATCATTTATTCACTTTAATTTTTACATGCACATTGAAATGTCTGATATTTCTATAACAAATTTACCTTTACAGGCATGGTGAATGGTACCTAGAAATGGCTTAGCCCTAAATAAAATCTAAAACAATTTACTTCCCTTTTTTCTCGCCACTTCTTTCTAACTCAGCCTTATCTATCTCAGCCGAAAGACGTCCACTGCTGGACAAAGGCCTCCCCCAAGGATTTCCACAACGACCGGTCCAACTCAGCCTTAGTTGACAGTAAATACGAATTGTTTATTCTAGTGAGATGACTTAAATTGTTATTACCTCTGGTTGGTAAAGAAAGAATACTTACTGTGGTTTGTATAATGTTCACTGTCAACATCATTATCATCATCACCTCAGATGTTTTCTGCTCACACCCGCGTAAAAATTGATTATCAAATGCTACATTCACTTCCCGCTACCAAGCGAGAAACGACCTGTCGGCCGGCCCAGATACCGCTGGAAGGATGAGGTCCTAAAAGATATGGAGGGCCTCCAAAGAGCCGACTGGCAGGAAGTAGCCCAGTACAGGAAGGAGTGGAAGCTTCTAGTATCGGAGACCAAGATCCTCTTTGGGTTGTCGAGCCATCGAAGTAAGTAACATCCACTTACTTTTACTTGCTTTGACGCCCAAGTTTTAACATGTTAACATAGTTACACTATTATTTATTCTTATTTTTATGGATTATTAATTTAACTTTGTGAGTAGCTGGCCTGACAGTAAGCAGCTCCTCGTATTGGTGAATAACAACAAAAATGTTGTAGCAACTCGAACTAGGAGGATCTGTGGGTGTGGTTCGAGTTACGGCCATGCATTATATATACCGATAAACAAAAATGTTTACGTAAAGCACGGTTATGTCAAAAGGAAATTATTAATAATCGCATAAAAATATTATTAAAAAATAGTACCCCAGGCTCCAGAGACTTATCGTCCGAACGATCATCTCATTACTGGCTGACCGTTTGCTATCTATAAATAAATAATATGCTACTTGAAAAAAGTGCGTATTCAAAGTTTTTTTCAAAGTAGAAGATTCTGAATATAAAGACATTAAAACAAAAAAAACAAGTTAATAACATGAGTAAGTCTTACATGTAAACCCTAAGTAGAAAGTTAAATATGCACAAATGAGGAATACGGGCCCAAACGGGGTCGGAAAACTGTCGCTTCAAACTAGACACCAGAAACACAAATACGCAGAAAACTGAGATACTTTAAAACTAGATTTGTAGGATTCTCTTTTGGAAATTCGTAACCTTGGCACAGATGAGATAGATAATGTTACTTATCGTTTACAATTTTAATGAGTGATCTTATTAATTGTGAACTTTTCAGACGGGTTACCCAAAATTTGATATCATTATGAAACAATATATTTTTGATGGACAAGACGACCAGTTTCTAACTTGATTATGTTTATCCCGTAACTTTCTCTACTTGGAACTTAATGGTCTACTGTAACTGTGCGGTCACTTGTGCACCAAGTGACTTTAATGAAAATTGGCATACAGGTGGAGAGCAGATCTAAAAATCTAAAGCTTAATAGAATTACAAATGTGTTTGTAATATTTCCGATGATGGAATATTAAATTTATGAATTTATAGAGTTTATAATTTTTTTTTTACAAAAATCCTAAACTTATCCGTTGTCACACCATTTTGCCACACCAGTGTGACTACGGATAACTTAACCTGATCCGTAGTCACACCATCACACCTTTGACCCAATTTGGGTATGGCCCATGTCGGTCTGCCCGTCCGTCCGTACGCGGCATTAGCGTCTAAACAGTTAGTGCTAGAAAGATGAAATCTTGCATAGAAATGTGTATTTACTACGCCGACAAAGTGGTAAGGGGCTGAAATGGTGGGAAAAAAATTGTATGAGAACACAATATATATATACTTAATGCTTTAGCTAGTTGATTAAATATATGAAAATCTAATATCCGATCACCATCGTGGGGTGTAGCCGCAGAAATAGGAATACCTAATATAAAAAACTAGAAATTGCATCATTAAATATGACACCAAATGTCTCTCTAACGCTCACTAGAAACAAGTATAAATTCTAGATACGATTGAGTGAACTAAGGCTTCTTAGCTTTAGAGTCCTACGTGGGTTATGTTAGGCGGCGGAAAATTACACGTCTATAACCCTTCTATGATCTGATCATATAACAAAAATTATCCATTTTCACGTAAAAATAAAGATAAAAAACATGATTAAAATTTATTAGTGACCCCGTTAACCTCGTTAGTACATGTATTGAATTTCCATAAAAAATAATGGGCATATTTTTTAAGACACTTTTTTCAGATTACTGGGTAGATATAATTATAAATAATGACATCGCGTACAAAGGTAATGAAAAACAAACACCGGGTATTTATATAACCCAATTAATAAACAAAGACAAACTTACCTGAAAGTGATGTGAATTTCGGGTTAAGGTACCATTGCATTACTTTGTCCAAATAAATATCGGTAAATATCTTTCCTCGCCACTAAAACCTCTCTAAAATGCAGTATTGTTAGATATTTTCATATTAACTAAATATAATTATTGAATGAGCTACTGGTGGTTCTTTATCAGTTGTCATTGCTATAATAGTAGGTGAGTATATATAATATATGTATATATTCATATATTTTATCCAATTTGTAGTAAAATGGGTTAATCTAGTTAATTAGGAACTAAATTGTTTTTTTCCACTATATTTTTTTATTTATTAAGGAACAACGAACAGATACAAAATAGTCACTTTAACTGACTCAGCCAGATAACCTGGAGAATACGTCGTTAATCTGCACTCTAATTCATTTTATTTTATTCGGAAAACAAACAGTCTTATGTGTCTAATTTTACAAATGATTGAATGATTTACGCAAATTAACGGTAACATATTTATGGAATATCCTACATAGCAGTGGATATGCAACTTAACACCACTGTAGCTAATAGAAGGTGCTTGACTTCATCCTCAAGATGAAGTGGCAGATTAATTAAGCTTAACAAGTACACAATACAGTGGCACAGTCAAAGTTCTCGGTATTGCAGTCTGTATAATACGTAAGTTAAAATATGTATAAATATATGTGGGATGGCAACATTGAGTGAGAGAGATAGAAAGCTAGTGTATTATTGTATATGAAAGAGACGGAAGAAGTGACAGTAAGAAAGGGATGCGTTAGTAAGTAAGAGAGAGAGAGAGGAGAGTATTAGAAGATGGAGGATTGTGTTAAGACGAAAGAAAGACGTGTAATAATTTTAAAGACGATAGAATAGATTCGCTGAGTTGTAACGAAGATAGAAAATAAAAGAAGTTTTGGAACCACGCGCATTTCATTTAGAAAATATCACCACAGATTGGGGGCTCGTCCGGGATACGCCAAAGAAAGAAGAAAGACGATACGACGCACGACGCGGCACGTGGTTTTATAGGTTGTGATATTTTCGGAATACCAAGATGCCAAGAGATGAAGACGGTGCAGGCGCAGCTTCTGCAAAAGAAAGTAGTGACCTCCTGGCGCGTCATCTGCTGCAGTTCGCGGAGGACACTATCCCGAAATTTAGCGGCCAGGACAAGACTTATCCTTGCGCAAGATGGGCGCAGGACATTGACGACCATGTCGAAATCTTTAATTGGACGCCTCTGCAAAGTCTAGTGATAGCACGAAGATCACTGTCGGGTACCGCTGCTTTGTGGCTCAAAAGCGAGCGCCCGTTCAAGTCATGGGCAGATCTCAAAGCTGCCATACTAAAAGAGTTTCCAGATACGATTGATCAAAAAACAATTCACGAAATGATGTCCACCCGGAAGAAAAAACATAACGAATCTTATCTGGATTACATGCTCATCATGAAGGAATTAGGCAAGAGAGGAAAAATGCCTGATTATGTCGCTATAAAGTACATAGTGGACGGTCTTCCGGATAGCGAAATGAACAAAATCATACTATATGGTGTGACGACATACGTCGATTTAAAGGAAAAGTTAAAGATTTACGAAACTGTTAAATCTAAAGTGAAGTCGTCTACGTCGCAATCTCAAATTCATCAAAGCAAAGAGGTACGCTGTTATAACTGTGGAGAAAAGAATCATCGCTCATCGGAATGCCCGCGGAAAAAAGAAGGCTTAAAGTGTTTCAAGTGCAATAGTTTTGGTCATATTGCTTCACATTGTAATGAGAAAAATGGCGGCGCATCTCCATTTCGACGACACGAGGGTGCAGGAGTCGATCGGGATCGCTTCGGGCGGAATCGGCAATACTCGTTCGTGCCGGAAGCTCGTAAATCCGAAGACAGCCGGAGCCATCCGAGCGGCGACGAACGGAGATACCAACGTCAGGGCGATACGGTGGCAGGGAAGCGCGCGATGTTCGGAGCGGAGTGCGACAGCGGCGAGGTTGGCAGCGCTTCATTCGGAACGAATGAATTCAACATGGCGATCGAAAGTGAAAGTGACAGTGATGTGCATGACAGCCGGTGTCATTCGGCAAATGTAAACAAGCGTTTTCTAGGGAAGCCGATAATTGAAATGTTGTTATTTCACGAATTTAGCGTTAATGCGTTGGCTGATACGGGCAGTGATGTCAGTTTAATTGACGAAGGTTGCTATGAACATTTGCGAATGCGTACTAAATGCGAAAATGAAGACTTTTCGTTAACTGGACTTGGACAATGTACGGTAAAATCTCTCGGTAGATGTAGCATACCTGTAACTTTAGACAATAAGAAGTTTGATATAACTTTTCATGTGCTGCCTAAGGGGAATATCCCCTATCTTATTATTTTAGGTCAAGATTTCTTAAAGAATTACACTGTAGTGTTCAATGACGGGTCAGTTCATATCTTGAATAAAGGGGAAGATTGGCTGTCTAATTTTAATGTGGGGCCAACATGTAATTTTGTTGTAGGTACTAATTGCAGTCCTCAGGTACAGGAAGACGTTATCAGATGTGTCGAGGGCTATCAACCAGTGAAGACGAAGGAAGCCCCAATTGAATTAAAAATTGTCCTCAAGGATGATATTCCGGTGGTGCACAGGCCAAGAAGACTGGCATTGAGGGAGCAACACATAGTGGAAAAGCAGGTGGAGGAATGGCTTAATGACGATATTATTAGGGTAAGTTATTCGGAGTATGCTAGCCCAGTGGTTTTGGTGAAGAAAAAAGACGGAACGACAAGAGTGTGTGTAGATTATCGAGACATTAACAAAAAGATGATTAAAGACGAATATCCTTTGCCAATTATCGAAGACTTGATAGACAAGCTAAGAGATGCTAAATTGTTTAGTGTCCTTGACTTGAAAAACGGATTTTTCCACCTGAGAGTAAGCCAAGATTCCATAAAGTATACAGCGTTCGTGACACATCATGGTCAATATGAATTTCTTAAAGCGCCCTTCGGTTTATCTGTGTGTCCTAAATATTTTACTAGGTTTATTTCAATTATTTTTAGAGAGCTTATAGGGCAAGGCTACATGTTAACTTTTATCGACGATTTAATCATTTATGCAGAAGATGAATTTCAGGCTTTTCAGCGATTAAAAAGCGTTCTTAAAGTGGCTTCTGAATTTGGTTTACAGATTAATTGGAAAAAAGCTAATCTAATCTGTGACAGTGTCGAGTATCTAGGACATATAGTGGGAAATGGTAAAGTACGACCCTCGCCTGACAAGATAGATGCTGTCGTGAGATATCCAGAGCCGAGAACCTTCAAGCAGGTTCATAGTTTTGTAGGCCTGACCTCGTATTTCAGGAAGTATATTCCAAATTTTGCCATTATAGCCAAGCCGTTAACAGATTTGTTGAAAAAAGAAGCTAGATTTGTTTTTGAAGATGCACAGAGAGTTGCTTTCAATGATTTAAAGCAAAAGTTGGTGAGTAGTCCAGTATTAATCTTATTTAATCCAAGATTTCCTACAGAGCTTCATACGGATGCATCCTGCATAGCCTATGCAGCGATTTTGATGCAACGCCATCCGAATGGAGGGTTGCACCCAGTTTATTATATGAGCAGAAGGACGACCGAGGCGGAGAGCAGGTATAGCAGCTATGAGTTGGAAGCTCTAGCGATAATAGCAGGTGTGAAAAAATTTCATCATTATTTGTTTGGAATTAAATTTAAAATAGTGACAGATTGTCAAGCCTTCAGAATGACACTACAAAGAGAGATTTAACACCAAGAGTGGCAAGGTGGGTACTTTTTCTTGATCAGTATGATTATGAGATTGAGCATAGACCTGGTAGCAGAATGCAGCATACTGATGCCCTAAGTAGAAATCCTTTTACTGGAGTGGTAGTAAATTTACACGACGAGATTAAGAGAGCACAGGATCTGGACGAAGGATTAAAAGCTATTAAGATGATTTTACATGAAAAACCTTATGAAGACTACATTTTGGAGAGTGGATTACTGTATAAAGGTATGGAAAGGCAATTAGTTATTCCTAAAAGCATGGAGATTGAGATATTTAGAAGAGTTCATGAACGAGGGCACTTTTCAAAGAAGAAGATGATGGATCTGATTGGTAAAGATTATTATATTAAAAATTTAAATAAAAAGATAGAGGAATTTCTAGTAACTTGTATACCATGTCTGCTAGCTACGCGGAAAGAGGGGCGGCAGGAAGGATTTCTGAATTCTATTGATAAGTATGATTTGCCTCTTCATACTCTGCATTGTGATCATATTGGACCTTTAACGCAGACTAAGAAGCAGTATAATTATATCCTAACAGTGGTGGATGGATTTTCAAAATTTGTATGGATTTTTCCTACTAAAGGTACCACCACATCAGAGACCTTGAACAAACTACGGATCCACCAACAGACCTTTGGTAACCCATCACGTATAATCACGGACAGAGGGACGTCGTTCACTAGTAATGATTTTAAGGAATATTGTGAGATTGAAAATATACAGCATGTGGTGATTACGACTGGAGTTCCACGGAGTAATGGTCAAGTCGAGAGGATACATCGGGTAATAATATCAATACTTACCAAACTATGTATTTCAGATCAGTCACAGTGGTATAGACACGTCAGCAGACTGCAACGCGCATTGAATAGCACATTCCAGAGAAGCATCAGTATGTCACCATTTGAGCTACTGATGGGAACAAAAATGAGAACTAACGATGATATTGAGCTCTATGAGATGTTGGAACAAGAGAGGATAGAGAACTATATGCAGGAAAGAGATAATTTGCGGCGTGTGGCCAAGGAACATATTGGGAAAATACAGGAAGAGAATTCTAAAAATTTTAACAGAAAAAGGAAAGAAAGTAATAAGTATAAAGAAGGAGATAGAGTTGCAATTAAAAGAACACAGTTTGGTACCGGATTGAAGTTAAAAGAGAAATTTTTAGGGCCTTACATGGTGACTAAGGTGAAAAGAAACGATAGATATGATGTCTGTAAAATAGATATGAGTCTAGAGAAGGACCTAACAAGACTTCCACATCTGCAGATTATATGAAGCCATGGCCAGAGTTCTTGGAAGGCCTGGGAGAGTAGCGTCCGCCGGTACCTGGGGTATGCATTAGACCTATGACTGGGTTTGTTTAGGAATATTTAATATTCTTCATGTTTAAATTCTAAACTTAAAAGTATGTAAAACTTATATTTTATTTTTAGAAGAGAATGTCTCAAGTGGTGCTTTGTCATCAATTTTCTTTCTGTGTTTGTGGTATACTATATAGAATTAACCGACGCCAAGACTTGTTCGTAGGACTAACACAGGAAAGCCCATCCTGTTATCTGTTTTTGCTAACATTTTGCTATGTTGTTAACCATGTTGTATATGAACATTATGTTCATTTTGTTTATTATTACGTAACTACTTTAAGAAATATCTTAGTAACGTTTATTTCAGAAACCTTACTTAAGAGAATATGTTTCATTTCATGTTTGTTTTCTTTAAATTAATATTTTGGATGTTTACTATCTCTAGTTAAAAATGTCTTTGTAATGTTTTAATTTATTAAACTTTATTTAAGGGGATAAGTCTCATGTGTCAAACAGTAGCGTATTTCGTTTCAAGTAAATATCTTTGTATAAGTTTAACTGTACTTAGGTACTGAGTTGATAAGTTCTATTTTTGTATAAATTTTACTATACTAGGTGTATACTTACTTGGTATGTAGAAGTGTGTGGCTGAGGGCATCCACATGCAGGACGGCCGAATGTGGGATGGTAACATTGAGTGAGAGAGATAGAAAGCTAGTGTATTATTGTATATGAAAGAGACGGAAGAAGTGACAGTAAGAAAGGGATGCGTAAGTAAGTTAGAGAGAGAGAGGGGAGTATAAGAAGAGGGAGGATTGTGTTAAGACGAAAGAAAGACGTGTAATAATTTTAAAGACGATAGAATAGATTCGCTGAGTTGTAACGAAGATAGAAAATAAAAGAAGTTTTGGAACCACGCGCATTTCATTTAGAAAATATCACCACATATATACCTATATTTTTTTGGTATTAAAAGCTCCCTAGATGTAGTTAGTACTAAAGTACTCGTATTTAATATAAAAATTAGATTTTATGAAAAAATTATATGCGAGCAAGACTTGAACTCACGACGAGATCTATAGACGACCATGTTCTTTCATTTCTTTCATCTTTGATTTTTTCATCATATTTATATAATAATATATATCTTTTTATAGATATTCTGATCTGTGATGTACATTTATAATACAGATACGGTTAAAAATATATTTTAAAATTGAAATATTTAACAGAGTAACGATACATCATGTGTAAATTACAAAACTAAGATTTATCCAATTACTTAACTTATCAAAACAATATTATACTTATATAATGATTATCTGATATTTGATAATATCAGATAATCATTATATAAGTAAGTATAAGAAGGGTTAAAACGATATCAAATTTAAACTCTAACCGGGCAATCCGGGCATGTTATTAAAATGATAAATATCTGAGATATTCGCGGAAAATATCAAAAATAACGTGGAAATACTGGAATCTCTTGGTGTAATGCCGGGTGGGGTGTTAAATAATGGAGTGAGTTATAAGTGAAGGAACGCACTTCAACCCGCGTGCGAACACACCTGTTATTTTATTTTAGTGCTCCCCTGGTACCGCGAGGCATGCTCGTAATACTAAACGTCATATACCTCGGAAACTATTACAGCGAAGATTGGATGTGGAGCCCGATTTTTGAAATGTCCATGAATACTTTGCCATCTGGTATACAGAAAAAATAACTCAAAATATATGCGCAAATATACATGAGATTTCGCGTTTCAGCCCGCGAATATATCATTCTTGTCTTTCATATCAACTTAAACCCCAATTTTAGTACCTTGTGGGATAATTGTAGAAGATATGAAGTCGTGACACGCGCGGGACTATATGTATCTATAGTATTCTTACACCAACATTAACTTAAAAGAAATTATTTAGCTAACTTATACATTACACCTATAAAATAGAAATATATTGAGAAACTCAATAACAATACAAATAATTGACATCTTACGATCCGCAACATACTTCGTCCAAATATCTACAGAAAAATATCCGCAACATCATGCTTCGTCAAAAAGACTACAGAAAAATATGCGCAACATGCTTCGTCAAAAAGTCGAAAAATATCCGCAACTTGCTTCGTCTTCGTTTTGAAGAATGATTTTTTTTCTATGTCTATGGCCAATATGGTCAACATCATTTATTGACAAATTTTACCATTATAATAGTTAAATCGAATTTATTTAATTCAATTAACAATTTAATAATAATTAATTTCATTTAATTTTAGACCACTTTTTACATACTGAATGCAAATATTGTATATACCTATCAGGTCATGACGTTGTTTAGTATGTACCTACTTCATGTCTGCGGGTAATATTGGTTAGCGGTCGTAACCACTTCTATTAGTTTCCAATCACAGCGAAACTAATATGCATCCATCCAATATATTATGCATCTCGACTCGACAAATGGCAACGCAACAATCGTAAAATTAAAAACAAATATTTTTTGTATTGTGTATTTAAAATGTAGATTGCAAAATTGTACAATTAAAATACAGAATAATTTCTTAAACTTATCAAGAAAATGATAGAAAAATTTATACTATAACCTTCCCTGCTGGGCTCCGCACTGATTTTACGCGATTGCGTATCACACGTTCACAGATTCTCTCATACACACACACACATCCAAGCTTTTGCATTTATAATAATACTAGCTTTCGCCCGCGTGAATTTCCCACGGGAACAGAGTTTTTCCCGGGATGAAAGGTACCCTATGTCCTTCTCCGTACTTCCAGCTATGTGTATGCGAAATTTCAGGAAGATTGGTTCAGTAGATAAACCGTGAAGAGGTAACAAACAAACAAACTCACTTTCTCATTTATAATATTAGTTAGGACTAGCTGTTGCCCGCGGCTTCGCCCGCGTGAGTTTCGCTTATATGAAAAGTCTTTTTGTGTTCCAAACTGTTTCAGATGTTTCGGATCTTCGATTTTTATACGTCTACAGATAATGCTCAACAGACTAATCAAGTTTTGTTAAGACGCCTTTTCCATATACGTTATAGTGTAGCTGGTCTCTTGGAGTTATTCATCAGATGTTCCAGATCTTCAATTTTTATACGTCAGCAGAAAATGCTCATCAGGTTGAACGATTTTTGCTAAGGCGCCATTTCCATATATGTTATAGTGTAGCTGGTCTCTTGCAGCCTTTCATCAGATGTTCCAGATCTTCAATTTTTATACATCAGCAGAAAATGCTCATTAGGTTGAACGACTTTTACTAAGGCGCCATTTCCATATATATTATAGTGTAGCTGGTCTCTTGCAGTTCTTCATCAGATGTTCCAGATCTTCAATTTTTATACGTCAGCAGAAAATGCTCATCAGGTTGAATGACTTTTGTTAAGGCACCATTTCCATATTTCTTATAGTTTAGCTGTTCTGTTATGGTTCTTCATCAGGTGTTCCAGTTTTCAAAATCAATTATAGCCTATATGTTGCCCAGACTTAATAGCTATACAACAAAAAAAGTTTCATTCAAATCCGTCCAGTAGTTTTTGCGTGAAACGCGTACATACATACAGACAGACTAGAAATTCCAAAAAATTTTTTTTGCTTTCTATTGTTCTTTTTAAGTGTCCCTCTATCCATTTTAGTCAAAAATACTAAAACAGACAAAATATTTTTACTGTTTTATTATATGCATAGATTAGTGATTTCAAATACTATGTACTTACAAGAAATGACAATAAAACATTCGTAGAGCTTTGTCTGTAGTTTAGTTTTGAATACGCGATGATTATATAATTATTGCGAGGTGCATTGCATGTGCGTGCAGTGCATGCACCCAATGCGCATTAAGATTTTAGTATAAAGTATGTTAACTAAAAAATGTAGTACTTATATACCTATTTCAGAACAAAAAAATACTCGCATAAACATGGAAACACCTAAACTACATTTACTCCTAGAATATTTCGGTAGATAGTTACTTGGTTATTGTTCACGTAACCGCAGAGCGAGATGTAAAGAAAATTTAGGTGACAGCAACGCACAGGCGGCCTCACAATACGCGTAATCTGCTAGCTTGAGCTTCAAAATAACTAATATACAGAACTAGCTGGCGCCCGCGGCTTCGCTCGCGTTAATAGCAGATGCCTACGTCATAACATCTACCATGCATCTGCATGCCAAATTTTAGCCCGATCCGACCAGTGGTTTGGGCTGTGCGTTGATAGATCACTATGTCAGTCAGTCAGTCACCTTTGAGTTATATACTAAATGTAGATGGTTACGTAAGTGCTAACGCATTTATAACAAGATAAGGCGCGGTGGCTCGGTTTTATGGCGGTTTTACATATTTAAACATATATTACCTAGATTATAAATTACGATGTCATCATATGACGGCAAGGTGCCTAGGTCGAAAGATCCCAAATAAAGCTTATTATCGGTTGATCTCTTTAGTCGTATTTCCTCATGACTGAGGGTCGTGGTCATTATATGGAATCAAACACACACAACGACTCTCTTGGCAATTTTTATGGAGTGGTTTGCCATTGCCTTCTCCATTTCACACACTAGCTGATAATCATCAACTAGAGTGCAGGTTTCCTCACGATGTTTTCCTTCACCGGAAGCAAGTGGTGGTCGATGAAAACTAATATGAGTCAGATTGGTATACAAACTCATGTAGCCCGGGCAGGATTCGAACCTGGGATTTTGTATCCACAGGCGGGCGCCCTACCACTCGGCCACAAATTTTCATATTCAGTACCGGAAGGTACTTTCCGGGAGTTTATATGGAAAATTTAGTACTAATAACAGGCGATCGCAAGTAGGAATCCTGCTCGTACCTCATAACTCTGTATACCAATCTGACTCATGTAGGGAGTTTTCATAGACCACCAAATGGCTTCCGGTGAAAGGAAAACACGTGGAAATTGAGAAACCACTCCATTATAAATGTATTATTAATACTGATAGAGCATAGCTCTTAAATAAGAAGAAGATATCATTTTCTTTTTTGGTTGGCATTTCATGTGTTGGTAATTTTTCTGCCACACATTCCAATTTTAAGGTCATGACGTGCTAAAATAAACTAATATTTTTGAATATCAGTTGCGATATGCCTGTGAGCTGCCATTTTGATTTTAAAAAGTTTGCAAGAATCTTCGTTGAGAAATGACTTCTGTATTATCTATACTGTGGAGTCGAGCTATGCTGTGCGCCCTTTATTGTGATTTAGACTGCGGCGCTGTGAATGCGCGTCGATAAATTAGATCTCAATCACGCAGAAACCATGCATTACTTCCAACAACACACACAGACATATCATTCCATCATGGTTTCCAAGGAGTTTTGTCGTTGTTTGACACATTTACAAATTAAGTTTAAGTCAAGTTAATAAGTAATAAGTTTAAGGTAAGAATGTTCAAACACATCATAAATAGATCATTTTATTGATACTTAAGTTCTACCTATTGCCCACGGCAAAAGTACATCTTATAGTAATGTTTTCATTAAAACTTTCACTTACTAATTTAGAAAATCATGTCATAACTTCTGCTCGCGACTTTATCCGCGCGGAAACTACTATTATTAATATCTCAGGTCCTAAGCAGCGTATCAAGATGATACCTACGTAGATTTTAAGTTAGACCTTCAACAAAACAAATTTCGACTTATACTTTTTGCATGAAACGCGTACAAACATACAGACAGACAAATATTCTAAACAACGTTTTATCTCTTACTGTTTAATATCTCTCTCTCTCTCTTTAGCCATATTCCTTATGACTGAGGGTCGTGGTCATTATATGGAACTAGCTAGCGCCCGCGGCTTCGCTCGCGTTAATCCTTTCATAGCGGATGCCTACGTCATAACATCTACCTGCATGCCAAATTTCAGCGCGATCCGTCCAGTGGTTTGGGCTGTGCGTTGATAGATCACTATGTCAGTCAGTCAGTCACCTTTGAGTTATATATATATATATATATAGATTGATGAACCATAACGACTATCTTGGCAATTTTAATGGAGTGGTTTGCCATTGCCTTCTCCATTTCACACACTAGCTGAAAATCATCAACCAGAGTACAGGTTTCCTCACGATGTTTTCCTTCACCGGAATAATATCATGACTATATTAATGGGTGTCATGCGTAGAAGCCAAGGAGCGTAGGTTAGGGATGGTGGCTATTGTTTATGCATGAAGTTATTATTTATGGCCAAATATATCGGCCTCTCCACTGAGTCTGGACAATAGTGTATAGCTACATTGCCTCTCATTTTTTTACACTTAATTATGTTACGGACGTTATATTACAGTTTATTACGTTTTATTACATAGGCACCCAAAAGGGTAGGTAGGTAAAGGGTAGGTAGTAGAAAATTCTTTTGTTGAATGTTTATATGACGATAATGAGATTTTTTTACGTTAGGATTCTTTCAAAACTTTCAAGTAGAATTACAGAAATCTTATGGGTAATATTGATATCGTGCGTTATAAAAGACACTTCTTGCCACGTACGACCAAACTGTGGAATCAGCTTCCTGCGGCGGTGTTCCCGAACCGATACGACATTGGAACCTTCAAAAAACGAGGCTACGTCTTTTTAAAAGGCCGGCAACACTCCTGCGATACCCCTGGTGTTGTGGTTGTCCATGGGAAGCGGTGATTACTTACCATCAGGTGACCCGCTTGCTCGTTGGCTATGTTATAAAAAAAAAAAAAATGTTCCAATTTTTTTTTATTTAAGTACCTAATAGGGCCTATTGCTGGGCAAAAGTCTCTCCTTATTTCTCCAACTATTAAATTTATTAATACTCGTAGTTAAATTATCTGTATCATTTTTTTAACGAAGGTTTCTTACCACTAGACTCCACCGCAAGTGACAAAACGAATTTCAGACATAATATTCTAAAAAAAGACACCCGAATCTAAACAATTTAATCCAAAACGTGATAGAAACAATAAACAAGGTATAAATATTGTAGCGAGCTCCGAGCCAAGGTAATCCGCTGCTGAGGCATTTTTATTGTAGGCACATCGTGAAAACTCGAGGAAATATTTTCTTCGTTTCATTTATCAATACTTAAAGAAGAGCTTCATTATCACTAGATTTTCAAAAAGTAAGATAGACATACAGCCTTATTTATTTTATTTAGTCGTATTTTTAATAATTTGCACGTATGGCGCAGACAGACTGAATATTAAAATGTCATGTGAAATTCCGAGAAATTTATAAAGGGAATTTTTATGATAGTACATATACCGGTCAGTGAAAATTCCCTATAACAGATTTCAAGGAATTGAACGCGAAGCAAATGTTTGAGTTTTTATAACATTCATTTATTTTATTTTTTCTGTGTAGTTTCACTGAAACTGTGGTCCAACTGTTTTTTTAATTTAAATTGGCTTAAAAATAGCACTTTTAAATAGATAACTATTTAAAAGTAGTTTTCAACTAACTAATCTATATATGAATTTAGATTAGTTACTTGACGTCAGAACATTACATATAGTCGGAGCATTTAAAATTTATTTACCGACAAATTCCTAAAATCATGATTTTTTATCCTAATATTATTTTGATGTTTTTAAACATCCTTATAAAATTAAATAGAATTTAAAGATCTGATATGAAATGGGAGGGGTAAATAGACTATACGAAATTGCTCGTAAACAAAAAGATATACAATGAGATTACTATTCACAATCAATTACGAGTAATAAGACTTCTTTTACCTGTAAATAAAAGTTCACCTGTTTATTATTTCCAGCCATAAAATGTATTTTGAACGTTATAAATGTCAATATGGTTTTTATTTAATTACAGGAAATAGGTTGAATTCATTTGCATCACTTAATTAACATGACGTACAATACGTTACTTCTAAAGTATCCAATGTCGAAGTATGCAAAGACGATGTACGTTAGTTTTAAAGTATCCTAGTACTATGTATAACAGTGGTAAAGTTTCATACGTTGTATGTTAGTACTAAATGTGTAAAAAAATCGTGGGAGCTGGTCATGTTTGAATGCTTTGAATTTAACTTGTAAAGGCAGTGGTTATTTGATCCGATCAAAAATATACATACATTGCAAGATAAATAAACAGAATTTCATGTTTACACTAGTACCAACTAGTACAGAATCACTAGCTATGAAATATGTATCTGATAGAGAGAGTTGAGATAATAAAACCAGTTTAAAACATCTACTGTCTTACCACAAAACGAAGTTAAATATGTACTTGCTAAACACATTACCCGTTCATAAGAAAAAGATACTGACAACTAGAAAATGTCATTAAAGCACGTGTATTTTAATTGTAAGGGTAATGTGTTTAACAAGCATTTAACTTTAGACATCGTTTTGTAGTAAGACAGCTATTGTTTCAGCATGTAGGTTATCAATCTTATGCTGGCATTGTTGTTATAGTTTTAAATTGAAATCACTCATTCTCGGACATAATATATATTATATTTTGCATCTTATCTATATCCAAATTATTTCTATTAGTTTTCAACAAAAAATATAGATGTCATTAAAATTTCGTTGTACTACAGCATTTTATATTGGTTTTGGATGTTTATCAATATATGTATTTGTTCTATAATATAGTATTATTGAGCTAGTCTAGTATCCCATTACATAAGTCTTGAACTTACTTTTAGGCTAACTCAATCTGTGTGGTTTGTCCGTATATGTTTATTGATTTATTTTTTAAGTACCTATATTATTTTTTGAATACCATTGAACATTTTGTTTTTAGTGAATCACTAAAGTACCTACAGTAGGTACATGTACAGGTAGATCTTTTATTATTATAAACAAATATACATATTACATATTATCACATATATTATTATTACAAAGATAAAATTGATACATGTCAGTTTTGCATTTCGTAAATTAATTTAATTAATTTTCATCAGTGAATTATTTATATTCCGACCAATTAAGCATCGTTAAAATAAAATATATCATTACTGTTTTATTATTACAAATATGAATTGATAACACACTGTGAAACTGTAGATTCCGAAAAATATTGAAAAACTGGAACTGGTCTGTTAATCAAAGGGCCTGAGATATTTAAGAAAAAAAATTATGAGGGGTGCTCATAGAGCTCATAAGAGCCTAAAACTATTTTTTGTCTGTCAGTCTATTTAATGCGGTTTTTAAAGTTATTAATATTGTTGAAGGTCTAACTTAAACCCAACGTTTCGTCTTGTTATGCCACTTATAACCTGATATATAAACAATAGTATAAGTATATTACGCGCTGACAAAATCACGTGCACATTGTGCAGTTGAATAATTAAGTCTTATTTTATCAAATAATGTATATTATTTGTATCTTTTATTTTTTATTTATTTATTTTATATATTGTTTCCTTTTTAGTCACAAATATTTCACAATAATATTGTTACGAAAACGCACGGGCGCTGTCTAGAAAAGTATGTAAACTGGAATGTTCTAGACTCACGCTTCGTGAACCCTCTTCGGTTCTAGAAATGACCGGCGGTGCAAGCAATAATGAGCCTTACGTACCGAACAGATAAGGTTTATAGTCGCTTGCAACATAAAGGAAAAGGACAGCCATGTGTGAGAGCGGGATAGCAATATACTCGATCGTTCGATACAGTTCGGCCGCGAATGTTCGAGAAGTTAGTAGAGCGAAATTATCTGCCTATATAAGCGTGGTTGTTCAGCGCCGAGATCAGTTCATCTTTAGACGAGCTAAGAGAAAGATCGAAGTGATACAAGTGCGAAATACTAAGTGACGACTCTGGCGATTAATTACTAGACTCTGATCATAGTGTTTGGACAATTTGGACAACGTCGTGAGGAAACCCTTGTAACTTTAGTGTGGTGAACTGAATAAAGTCTCATCAGTGTCATCAGGTGTTTTTATCCAAATCCACGGACCAGTAGCCCGTAACAATATACTACAAATAAACTTTACACAAAACCCTTAAAACGAGTATAAAAATTACAAGCTACACAGAGAATATTCTCAAATAGAAAGTTGCTTATTGCTCGAAGCGATACCCCACTTGAATGATTATATCCGACTAGGAATATGAAATGTGCATCTTTTCACCCCCAACGGTTAGCGGTGGGACGTAACTTCGCGGCATTGTGCTCTCCGCTATTGTACGCTGTGTTCAATCCTAGTGTAACCATTGAAACATGAAGCAACAGAAGCAACTTTATTTAATACGTCGCAGTGTTTAAGTATACGAGTAATCCGGTTTGCATGAACGAATAATCGTTAAAAGCAAATGCATCGCGGTAGAGTAACTTCCATTTACCGTTGAAACTGCCTAGGTATACAAAGTTACGTTTTGAAACCACGAAAGTATATGCTTTGCCGGAAATTCGATGGCAATTTAGTTTCAGTAAAATGTTCTTTGTAATTTTTTTTTTTATTTCATTGACAAAATTTATGTTTTCTTTTGTCACATAAAAATATATCGGCTTTGTCCTCGCTTTTCTTTTAAAAGATTTAAGCCGTCGAAATAATGACACCGAAAGATCTTCCGAGAATAAGCACCGACTGTTCTGAGCCGGCCTTAAATTAAGTAGTAATAAAAATTCTTTTGTTTCTTTCGCCAATTACAGTTTTTACTGAAAGTAAATGTATTAAAAACATAGTTTACCTTGAAATAAAGACATAGTTTAGTAACTCTAGCAAGATTTCAACGTGTATGTGTGGCACTTAAGTTCACTGACACTTAAGAATGGATGTATCTTCTATCTTCTTATCGAGTGGGTTGTAAGAATAACTATGCGATCCACATGCACAATTTATGGCATTTATCACTTTAGTAGTTTGTTTTTTTTTTTAATATGACTTAAAATCTTGAGCATATGCTCATGAATGAAAATGACATAAGTGTTATTACCTATTTCGAAGTTACCTATTTTTATATTAGTATAAAAATTAAAATTATTATTCAGAAATAAAAGGGTGGCTTTTGCCCAACAGTGGGACCTAGCAGATCAATAAAAAAATTACATATAGAACTAAAACCCTAGTTATTTTTATCAATAAAATAATTTTTTATCATTTATTTTATTGTAGTTGTGAATGAATTTTATAAATGTTTTCTTACAAAAAGACTAATGTTGGTTACAAAGCGCTTCAATATCGCAAGGAAGGAACGATGCCTGTACTCTTTGAGCTCAGAGATGGCCCCGGTTGGCTGCTATGGAAATAAGTTTTACTTTTTAATATTATTTTATGCCACTACTTGCTGCGGTGATTTTTATACCAACTGTCTTTGAGTTTCAGATCTTTGTGCAATAGAAATATTTGATGTTTGCTTCTCGGAAAAGTATTTAGCCAAAGCAGCCTATTGACTCTATCATATAAATATGGGTAAATATCATCAATCATCAATATATATAATAAAACTGTAACTGGTTTGAGTCTGTACATAGAAGATATTTAAGAAATAAAATATGAGGGGTCTTCGTAGAGCCAATAGAATCTTTCTGCCTGTCTGTCTGTCCTTCTATCTGTCTTTCTGTCTGTATGTTTGTACGCACATCACACAAAAACTACTGGACCAAATTTGATGCGCTTTTCACTGTTGTATTGATGAAGGACTAACTTAAAATCTAACGTAGGTTTCATCTTGATCCGTTTTTATTATTTACTATGTGGGGACGCCAGCGCGAGCACCAGACGGGTGATCAGTCCACTTATGCTGGGACCATTTCACCCAATTCCCCGAGACCCGTATAGGGTTTTGAGTTACCTGGTAACTCACGTTGGTGGCGACCCATTGAATCTACCTGTTACTTTGCAGAATTTTAACATCTGCCCTATTGTAATGTTGCTCAGATCATCCTCAGATAGGACGTCTGAGCCCAATATTTCTCTCCTTGCAGCGGCAAATGCAGGACATTCTGCTACTAAATGAAAGCTAGTTTCCTCTTCTTCCAGGCAGCTGGGACAAATGGGATCGTCCATTTGCTTAATCACTGTCAAGTGCCTGTTCAGTTGACAGTGTCCTGTGAGGATTCCTATAATGATTCTAATGTTCTTCCTGCTCAATTTGAGCAGGTGTTTTGATTTCTTTTGGTCTACTGCTTTGATGAAGATTTTAGATTGTCTTAGACTTCTAGTTCTTCTCCATCTTCTATTGGATTCTACTTTCATTCTATGCTTGATGACGCCTTTCGTTATCCCATAGGCTATGGGAAGTCTGGGTTCAGGTCCCACGAAGGTTTCATCTGCTCCCTTCCTAGCAAGTTCGTCTGCACTTTCATTGCCAGTTATGCCTCTATGACCTGGAACCCAGGCCACAGTGACCGCAGTATTGTTGGCCAGCCTGTTCAGAGCATCCTTGCATTCTTTAACTAATGCCGATGTTGTTTCTTCTTTATCTAGTGCTTTTAGCGCTGCTTGACTGTCACTGTATATGATGACTTTTTCCGTATTGTCGGGCCATTCGCTTATAGTGTTCACACACTCCAGGATTGCGTTTATTTCTCCTTGGAACACGCTAGCATATTTGCCCAATTTTACGGTTCTTTCATATTCTGTGCCGTCCTGATGTATGATCAGTATACCGGAGCCAGATAGCTTTGTAGATTCTTTCCTGGAGCCATCAGTGAAACAGGTTGTCGCGACAATGCCCGCCTCATCTGCGACTTTCCAGTCTTCTCTGGTACCTATGTGTATCTTGTACTTTTTGTCAAAGATCCTTGCTTTCCTGATGAGATCATTATTTGCTAGGATCATTGACAGGTTACCTATGTATTCGCGTTCTATTTCCACGTGACCTTTGTCTGTGTGTATCCCTTTCCAGAGTTTATGGCTTTTTAGTCGAAACCATTGCTCTGTTGCCCTCCTTTTTATTTCTATGTCCAATGGATTTAGACCGAGGGCCATTTCTAGTGACGCCGTCGGGGTTGATTTCATCACCCCCGATACCATCAGTCCAGCCAGTCTTTGGACCTTGTCTAGTTCCCTTTTGTTGGTACTTTGAGCAGCTTTATGCCACCATACTATGGCACCGTGAAGAATTCTTGGCATTATTATTGCCTTGTATACCCATATGAATATTTCGGGTTTCATTCCCCAGGTTCTTCCTATCGCTCTTCGGCACTGCATCATGGCCACTTTCGCTTTTGCGCAAGTGTCCACGATGTGAGTCTTGAAGGTAAGTGTGTCGTCTACGATAACACCCAGATACTTGATTTCTCTTACCATCTCTAGATTGGTGTTATTGATTTGGATAGGAGCAGGTAACGACTTGTTCCTTTTGGTGGTAAATAAAACGAGCTTGGTTTTATTTGGATTCAAGTTTAGTCCCTTGCTCCTACACCATTCTAGGGTTACTTTTAATCCTCTATTCATAATATCTCTTATGACACTAAGAACTTTTCCTGATACTAGAAGTGCACCGTCGTCTGAATATACTTGTGTGTATATGTGCAGTTTGTTTTAGTTTTTGGATAAGTTCATCTATAAGCAGACACCACAGGAGGGGTGAAAGACAACCACCTTGTGGGAAACCCCTCTTTGCTCTTATTGTATGTGTGGTGTTTGCTAGCTCTGCAGTGATTGATCTATGTTTCAGCATGTTTTTTATCCATCCTGAAATCTGTTTGTCTATACCCTCTCGTTCAAGAGCTTGTTCTATTGATTCCGGGGTTGCTTTATCGAATGCTCCTTCCACATCGAAGAAACACCCAAGGGCATATTCCGATTCGCTAATTGATCTCTGAATCCGTGTCACTATGCTATGGAGGGCAGTCTCTGTAGATTTGCCCTCCATATATGCATGTTGATTTCCATGTAGTGGATTTGAGGTCTTTTCTATTTCAGTTCTTATTTGTTTGTCTAAGATTTTCTCTATTGTCTTTAACATAAAGGAGGAAAGGCTTAAGCACCTGAAAGATTTCATTTCTTGGTACGAGCTTTTTCCCGGCTTTGGAATGAAGACTGCTCTTACCTCTCTCCAACATTTTGGTATGTAGTTGGTACCGATACTGCTTGAAAACAGTTTCAGTAGGTCTTCTATAATATACTTCAATGCTATTTGGAGCATTTTCGGGATAATCCCATCCGGCCCAGGTGATTTGTAGGGTTGGAAGGACTCCACACTCCATTCTATCCATTCTTTTGTTATGACCGCTGTAGCACCTCCGGAGTAGGTCACCGTGGTCATTTCTTCATCGACGAAGTCCACGCATTCAGGAAAATGCGTGTTCATCATGTTCTCTAAGATTTCTTTTGGGTTAGTGATTAGAACTTTATCCTTCCTAATGCTACCTAGTTGGCTGCTTCTATCCTTGGTGAGTACTTTCACCAGTTCTTGCTGCTTCAGGGTAGCTGGAGATTTCCCCACTATATACTTTCCAGCTTCCCCTGTCTTCTTTACGACAGTCATATTTAAAATTGTTTCTATCTTGTCTATACCTCTCCCAGCTCGCATTGTCATCCTTATTCTTTAGGGCAACTCTGAGAGCTCGTTTGGTTCTTTTCCTGGCTTTTTGCAGTGACTTGTTCCACCATGGTTGTCCCTTGCCTGGTTTAATCACCGTCAATGGACAAGCCTTGTGGAATGCCTCTTTCAGGGCATTATTAAGTCTTTCAGCTTCTTTGTCTAGATCTTCTTTGCTTCCGAGAGCCATTGTTTCCCCCGGGACCCATTTTTTCATTTCGTTTTCGAAGATGTCCCAGTTCGTTTTCCTGGCATTCCTTATTGTAACACTATCACATACACAGTCTATATTGAACGTTATTCGGCGATGATCCGAAAAAGCGTCGGATTCATCGACTGTCCAATTCTTGACAAAGGTACTAATTTCGCGTGTCGATATGGTGATGTCAAGCACCTCCTCGCGTGCGCGTGTGACAAAAGTGGCCACATTACCTATATTTAAAATTTCTAGATCAGAGGCAACAATAAAATTCAAAAGCAGATCTCCCTTCTTGTTGCAGTCCGTGCTGCCCCAGGCCAAATGGTGGGCGTTGGCATCAAGGCCTACAACAATCTGGGTGTCCTTACCTTTGTACATCCTTATCACCTCTTCTAGCTCCTGGGATGGCGGTTTGTAATCGGTCTCACTGGGTAAGTAAGCCGAAGCAAGCGCCACTCTTGATTTCTTGTTCTTCTCCCTTTCCACAGTAATTTCCACTGTAACAAGGTCTCTGTAACATAGAGTTTCTATTAGTCCTAGCGATCTGTCCCTGTTACTTGCAAAAATGCACGTCCGGGGGGGTTGCTCACCATCGTTGTGATAGAAGAGTTTCCCTCCCAGGGAGCCGAGGCCAACCACACGTTTGTTGGAAATTGTCTGAAAATATGATTAAGAAACAAAAGAATAGTGTTAAAGAAATTCCAATTAGGCAACAAAAGTTAGACTTAAAAATACAATTGATGTCTTGTGAAGACACTATTAAAAGTAATAAGAAAGTAATTAAAGAATTACAAGATAAGATATGTTCTTTGCAGACTGAGTTGCAATCCATATCCAGTAAATATGATGTTTCTAAAAAAGCTATGAGTGAATATACTCAAGCTCTCAAAATTCTAAATGAAAATAAGGACTTGTGTAGTTGTAGTTCTCGGGAACTGTAGAGAACCAGGTTATGGAGGACTCCATCACTGACAACACTGCTTGCAGTGCGGTGGCTTCAACCCTGACACAGGTTGTGATGCCCCCCGGAGACTGTGCCCCTTTTACAGGGCTTCTCCGGTGGTCTCACAATTGGATGTCTCCCATCATCAACACCAGCAGCCCCTCTCAGGCTCTTCGGTTAGGTCAGCTTTCCTTGACTGTGAGACCCGAAGAACTGTTATCTACTCTGATGAAATAGGTGCTAACCTGGGTCCCTTGGTCTCGAATTATACTACTCAGAACACATGTAATATTTGTATGCCGGGATCACATATTTCAAATATTGTCCAAGTTAAAGTGTGACAAATTTGATTTCAACACCACACTTATTTTAGCTATAGGCAATAGTACAAATGTCACACATGTAGATATATTAAACTGTATAAACATCTTGTCAGAAATAGAGAGAGTGGGTATTGGTCAAATAATTTTAGTTCTTTTCCCCTATATAAAAAATAATTACAGAAATAAGTTCATACACTCATTAAATACACACATTTATAATTTAACGTGGGATCTGAAAAAACTTTATATTTACTTTATTATAACTTTATTATAACTTTGTAATAAATATATTGACAACTGTTTTTATAACAATGGTACTGTGTACCTACCCTATAGATATAAGCTGACTATTGCTAAACTGTTAGCATACAATATATATAGACCTCGTTATACCTAATGTTATAACTGAAGTCATCTGATATTAGTACCAGTACTAATAACTTAGTTTTAAACTAGATAATAAGACAGAGGTGAAGCCTTCCTATATAAATCTTGTACATCAAAATATACAGGGCTTCACCAGCAAATTTAATGAAATCTGTTTATTTTTGGAACATAATAATGTTGACATTTTTTGTGTCACAGAACACTTCTTTAAACATGAAATTAAACTAAACTTCCCGGATAAATATAATATTAGCAAGTGCATTTCCTTTAAGACAAAATTCTGACCACGGTGGGTCCTTAATATTAATAAACAGAGATTATAAATGCAAAGAGAGAAAAGACATAGTAAGGTATTGTCTCTTGAATGTACAATAGAACTTTCTTGTGTGGAGTTGGACAAATATATTATTATTTGTGCTTATAGACCGCCTTCAGCTAGTTATGATTAACTCCCTTTTAAATGTTTTGGAAGAAGCCCTTAGGCGGGTTAGTTCTAGTAGTAAACATATAATTTTATGCGGTGATTTTAACGTTGATATTTTTTAGCGTTTCATGTTCGGAAAGCAATGGATTTAGAAATTCTGTTTGATTCATTTAATTTGAAAAACACATTCTTTGAACCCACTAGAATTACTCCCAACCTCTGCCAAATGTATAGATAACATTTTCTGTGATTGCTCGGTCTCTGATGAAAAGCTTTTTGCCTGTCTGGGGTCTGACCACCTGGTCAAACAGGTGTCACTGACACGTGACGAAGAGTCTTAACCTTAGCTCCGCTCCCTGTAACCTGTAGGCCGTTGACTACAGTACCGGAAAATGCGTTTTCGCTGGAATCTATAAATAAAAAATTGCCTGAAAATAGACCCTTTACAATAAAAAATCCGAATGACCATTATGATGAGGTTTTTAATACAGTGAAACAAGAATTTAAAATGTAAATCTTTTCCTCTTAAAACATTTCATAAGAAAAACAAAAACTAAATTTCTAAGCGATTGGGCCACAAATGGCATTTATATTAGTATGAAATAAGCTATATGAACTGTAAGTGGCCAAAAACAGTATAATTTTAAAACCGGAATTTGTATCATAAGTGTTAGATGTTTATTCCAAAAAACTTTTAAAAAGGTATGTGCATGCTGCAAAAAATCTTTATATCTGACTAATAAAATAAAAAACTCTAATGATAAGATCAAAGCTCGCTTGGTCTATTATCAATAACGAGACAGGCAAATCGAAATCGCGCGACATTAATATTTCTTTAAAAATTGGTGATAAAACCATAACTTCTAACGACGAAGTAGCCAATCGAATTCAATAATTTTTTTGCCAAATATTTCTAAGAATATCACAGGATCCTCTCTCCTCTTGTCCCAGTGCTGCAGATGACTTATTAAAAAGAAATGCCTCCTGATCCTAAGTCCATTTTTAGATTTAGAAGTATCACATCGGATGAACTCTTATCTGCGTATAAGGCAACCTTTTCAACATGGAAAAATACTTGAGGATCCTTCTGGGGTATATTCCTGTCGCAGTTTTGAGGCAGTATTATTGATTTGATTGCTCCTCATCTAACTGTGATTTTCAATAAGTGCATTTCCGAGGGTGCTTTTCCCTGACCTCCCATGAAAAATAAGTAAAATTATTCCTTTTTATTCAAAC
This sequence comes from Ephestia elutella, assembly GCA_018467065.1. NCBI lineage: Eukaryota > Metazoa > Arthropoda > Insecta > Lepidoptera > Pyralidae > Ephestia > Ephestia elutella. Next base: position 9,063,745 of record CM031564.1, read on the forward strand.
AGGGTACAAAAAATGATCCCACTAATTACAGACCCATTTCTATATTACCCGCTTTAAGTAAAATATTTGAAAAATTAATTTTAACGCAATTAGTCTCTTATTTTAACGTAAATAAAATCTTACATAATCAAGTTCAGTACGGTTTCACTCAAAGGTCGCTTCCACTACTGAGCATGCAACATCTACTTTAGTTCAAATAATCTATGAAGCGTGGGAATCCAGCTTTCAAGATGTCAAGTAGGTATTTTTTGCGACCTTTCAAAAGCCTTTGACTGGTGTGATCATAATATACTAAAAAAACAAGCTTAAATTTTATGGTGTTACTGCTGGGACGGCCCTCGAGGTACTCAGCTTCTTACCTGGACAACAGAACTCAGAAAAAGTAGAAGTTAACAGCTAAGCTGCTTCCTGCAGCAGCGCGGCGGTACACATGGGCGTGCCCTCTCAAGGCTCCATAATCGGTCCTTTTCTATTCCCTTTTGCTTTCAACAAGCAAATGACCTTCTCATGTCTTGGCCCAACAATTGTGTGAAGTTGTTTTATTTGCGGATCGAGAGCACATCATTACTATTTAAAGTCAACAGAAATAGTCAAAATTATGACGATGTAAGTAATACTAAGGGACACTTGTGCTTGACTGGTTTACAACCAACAACCTGGCTTTAAACACGGACAAGCACCAAGCAATGTATAAAGTTTTTCTCTCTCGAACGCACCTCCTTATAATGATATACCTTTAATAGTTAATGGCAAAGTATTAGAGTGGGTACACAGTGTCAAATTCCTTAGGCGTTACCGTTGACTGTAAGTTAAAAGTGGGATAAACACATTGAACTCACGGCTGCAAAACGAACTTAGCTCGGCGGCTTATGCAGTGAGAAGGATAAGACAAGTGCACAAACATTGAAACAGCTAGACTCGTGTATTTCAGCTACTTTCATAGCATAATGTCATACGGATTATTGATATGGGGAAATGCAGCCGAGATAGGGAAAATATTTGTATTACAGAAAAGAGCAATTCGTTTTATGTACGGGCTAAAACGACGCGATTTCTCTACGAGAGCTCTTTTTTAAATCAATAAAAATTCTTACTGTTGCATCTCAATACATCTTCAATGTACTTATTTTTGTTAAATCCAATTTAAACCTTCTTTTAAAAAAATCTTGCGATGTACATAGTATAAACACCCGCAATAAGAATAAAACTTTGAGTACGCCCTGCTTTAGGCTTAAAAGGTTCGGCGGTCTTTCGTGGGTCAAAGTGTAAAAATGTTTTAACAAGCTCTCCTTGATTTTAGAGGCTATAAATTACTTACCGATGCAAAAATTTAAAACATATCTTAAAAATACTTTGATGAATAAAGCGTATTACACAATAAGTGCATTATTTGAACGATAAAAAAGTTTGGTCTCCTCCCTACAACTTCGCCACTCCACACTTGATTACATTCTTTTGATATTGTGAAAAATAACCTTATCTTCTTTTTTTTTTTTCAAATTTAATTACATTGACATTTAATTGTTAAACATGTGTAACGTGTATTGTGATCTCTCAAGTGACTTGAAAGTATTTATTTTTCTAAAATGTTCAAACTTGTGAACGGGTGTTGCCAGAGGATCCTGGCTTCGATCCTTGATTCTGGAATTTTATTTTTATTTTTTGTTCTTAACCAATCTCATTGTGGTTAATATTTTTGACTGCCACAAACATAACATGTTTTATTATATTATTATTATTTTTTTACTTATATTTTATTTTATTTTTGACTGTACAAACAATCTAGTGTATGTATAAAGTTAATGAATAGCCCTCTGGCATGCTAGGGCGACCAAGACTTGTTTCATGAGTTTCTTTCGGCATTTCTTTCTCAGCAGTGGTCGTTCCGAAATGCTAGTAGTTTTTAGCTTTTGAGACATAAAATAGTTATAATTAGCATGCAAAATTTGAGCCATACCACAGGGCGGGCGCTTCATAGAAACAACGCGTCAAATATGCCTACTACTACTACAAATGAAACTGTATATCCGTGAACACGTCAGTAACACGTCAATGTGTGCGTTTTCATAGTCGAACGTCCCACAGTTACACAAGAACGGGGGAGAAGTGCGGAAGGAGCGGGGGGGGTGCCATATTGCGGGAGGGGCAGGGAGTTTCCTTTCTGTACGTAGTACTAATATTAATTCTGTGACCATACCCACCAACCCCACCAAAGCAAGTTTAAGAAAATCATGTAAAAAATACAGTCCCATCTAACTCGACCACTGTGAACAATTATGAGTGACTTCCAACGGCCCCGGCGAGAACGGCCCCGGTGACACGGAGCCGTTGAAAAAGGCTTCCAACAGCCCCGGCTAGCGGGCCCGGATTTTGCGTTGACGGGGGCCGTTGGAAAAAAAATTTGCCAATCGGCCCCGGCGTGTTTTTAAATGGGACGGATAGCATTATAAATTAATAGCATACGCTCTGGTAGTGTTTAAAGAGGGGGAAAGTGTGTATTATTTTGTAGACCTTAAATATGAAATGAAATTAAAAAAAGAGTGCTATGTAACAATCACTTTTTATTGTTGATAAAAAAATATATATCAACTAGGTATCAACAATCATATAATAAAATAAAATACATGATGTTTGTATTATATTATGACACAGAATAAATAATAGTACAAGTATTAAGATAACAAACCGTCAACTACCAAATATCTTACTGTCTCTGTTGTATTTTTACTCCGTAAAAACAGAGTATTTATAACTAATTAACGTATTATTAACCGATTGTTACATAGAAACTCTTTTTTTTAATTTCATTTCATATTTAAGGTCTACAAAATAATGTCTATTTCCCCCTTACAAACACTACCGGAACGTATGCATATTAATTGATATGCTATCCGTCCGTTGGCTGCGCGCCGGGCCGTTGGCAAAATTTTTCTTCAGCAACCGGCCCTGTCAACGCAAAATCCGGGCCCCAGCACTAGACCGTCCCCGCCGAGGCCGTTGGAAGTCACTCACAATTATGATCTTTTATCTCTCTCACTGAATATTTTTGCATCGCTAACGCCGGTATTATGACAAGATTTAAATTTCAACAGCATAATGTTAAGATGCAACTTGGTTGTAAAATTGTAGCCAGAGCTTTCGCTGCATTGGATTAACTTGGTGAGAATAAACGATTGCGGTACTCCTAACGTATGGCGGATGAAATAGGTACTTCTGCTTTTCACACTGACATTATGTTTGTCAGAGTTTGTTTGTAGGGTAATCTTCGGAAATAGTGAACAGATTTCAAAAATTCTTTTACCAATAGAAAGCTACATTATACCTGAGTGATATAAGCTACAATTTATGTATGTACCTCCCGAGCGAAGCCGGGGCGCGGCGCTAGTTAAACTAGGTACCAAAAAAATATCGGGAGGATTCCGCTGCATCCTGTAGAGTTATAGAAAGGCCTTTTCGTCAGACATACGACGGAATTTAAAATCGTGCTCAAAAAATTTTTCTATCTACCAAAGTATGCATATTGTTTGTTTACTATTTAATTGCTCTATTTATTCTATTTGTATTGTTTAGAATGTCAAAAAAATCAATGTAAAATTACGTTTTATCATGATTAAATAAAAGTTCAAATTAAAAAAGAAACAAGTGGTAATGGTAAAGGCGTTACCAAAAATTGGTAAAAATAAACAAAATTGTGGCGAACGACCGAGCTGCTATTAATAATCATGAAATGAATTCGCATTGAAGACCCTTCCCGGGTAATTTGGAGGGTCAAAGCCCTAATGCTGCGATTCCCAGCTGTACACGGCCCTTACACTACGATATCCGGCTCGAAGGACCATTGGAAAGACGCGGACTTAAAGATAGTTGCAAGTATTGCTTCGTTCTTTCTTCTTTTTTGGGTAAGTGTGTCATAGTTCACATTGGTGTAAATTATTTTGTCAAATTATTAAAAAAACTTTGTACCAAAAATATAATTGTTCAAGTTCTGTTTTAACTTTTTTTTATTTACTTCTAATTGTTTAAGTTACTTTTGCAAAACAATGCTAATAAAAACAAACCCCATTACTTATATGGACTTTAAAAAAATGAATAATGTGCTACCTACCACCTACGTTTATTCACTTTCAACTTTGCATAATTACGGCTATTCAGAGTCCCTTTTTGTTTACGCCACGCGCCGGGTCCAACAAAGCTAACTTTTTGTAATTACTACCATCAGATTAATTTTACCGTTCATTGAATATTAGGAGGTGCTTGAGGCGTAGTTTTGTCATCTTTTCTAGAGATTTTGCGGGGTTTCCCCCCTGATTTCCTTATATGTTTTGATAGATGATGTCTAATAATATTCTGGTCGTGTAATTACAGTTAATAAGGTAAAGGCCTCACTCAGTTCACCTGGACTGGACCCCTAAATTTTGCAGCTTTATTCAAAGGAATCTTTTTGGTCTGGGAACGTTTCGGGCGTCAACCACTTTTTGCAAACAAGTAAGTTAAAGTCACGTTTTGCGCTTTTTAAAAATTGAAAAAAATGCATCAGGAAAGGCGCGTTTCGGACGCTCAAATAAAAAAATTCGGGAGTTCATGATCACATAGTCGCGTTTCGGGTTAGTCAGTCAATAAGTAGTTACTACGAGTATGTATGTGTAGGTGGAGGGACACACTTTTTCTATAAGAACAAGAAAAAACGAAAGCCAATTTTGAAGTAGGGTCCAAAATTTTCCTTACTTACTATCCTTGCTTGTACTTGAAACAGCAATTCAATGATCCAATTTATCATCATCAGTGCGTTGACAGACTATTCATTACATAGATTTAGTATTCGTTCTGATGAATTGCCACAAATGGCTACAAATTAATAGTCAATTGTGTGAAGTGGTCAGATTTCATGGTCGCATCATTATCATCTCGAGTCGAAATGGCAGAAATTATATATTTTTTTATTGTATTTGGCCATTTTATCGTTGGCCTCATTCAGGTCCTCCAAGGTACAGGAGTTGTTGGGGCAGGTTAAAAGATCAGCCATAGATTGGTCGCATAGGATTTTAGTCGATCATTCTTACGAAGATTTGCGAGGAGATTTAAGAGTTTGGTCGTTTGTTACTTCACCCCGAAAAACTACTACTTACTACTGTTATTTAAATACTAGAATTATAATTCTAGTACGCTGCAAACAGAATAGAGATGACTTTTGTTTCACACAAAATCTGTAAAACGAAATATGCAAACATATTTAAATGATCCTTACAAAATATTATGATGAAACTTGGAAAGAATTAAAACTTTAAAAGGAATAACTAAGTGCAATTTCAAAAAGTAAGATTGGCTAAAGTGAAATAAATTTTCGCTAAAGATTTACTGTTCAAAATGTCTGAAGAAAGGCTAGAAATAAGGTCAATTTAAATTTAAGAGCTAGTTGTAAAACTAGGAATGCCATGAATCTGGATATGCATTTTGCGAGGTCTTAAATAAGTAATTACTCAAGGCATACTTAAGTAAACCTGGAGTGTTACTCAGGAGAATTGATTACTTAAGGCATACTTAAGTAAACCTGAGTGTAACTCAGGAGAATTGTATTGTTACTAGTCTAGAAATTTTAAATACTTGAATAGTTCCGCTATTTTTATGAAAAGCTTCAATCCCGGTAAATTTGGCTTAATGGTACTGTCTTGAACTCTTGATGTAAGTAAGTAAGTAAAAATACTTTATGGCACCAAAACAAGTAAAGGATACATTGAGACTTAATTATATAGGTAATGCGTACAATAGAGAGCAATGCGTGCGGAGAGCGGGTTGTTCCCAGAGAGGCATGTATGAAGAGAGTGATGACTGTAGAGGAAGCAAGAGAGATCTGTTAGGATCGTAGCAGATGGAAATCGCTAGTCTCTGCCTACCCCACGGGAAAAAGGCATGATAATATGTATGTATGCGTACAATAGGCGGCCTTACTTGGCCTTAGGGATGTACAGAGGACATCTCCAGAAGTGGAGTCAGAATTTCTCATACTAATTGATTACTAGAAGTGTTTGCACTTAAGACCTTATGATTGTGTGTTATTTGTAAAACGCCTATGTGTCTGTGCAATGTCAACCGACTTCGAATACGATGTTTCCATAGAAGTAGAGTAGGCTGGCGCGGCGAGGTGCGGCGAGCGCTTCATACTTTATGGATTTCATAGGACATACTATGAATGATACGGAACGTTCATAGTATGTCTATAAAATCCTTTAATACTAACTTTATGGTATCGTTACTTCGTATGGGTGGTCAGTATGGACCAGCTATGAAAATGAATATTTGACGGTGAATGAAAAAAAGACAGACGCAAATTTATCACTTCAACCGAGTTCTCGTTTTAGTTGAACGCATTTGTTAGTGATAGTTATCTAAGTATTTGTGGAATATTACTTTACCAACACTTGCCAATATAGGCCATTATAAGTAGGTATTATGGAGACTATTCGGATTTACTTTGCATGATAGTGGTTGCAAAATAGTCTCAATTTCTAATGAAAGGAACTGGATTAAGTGTGAGTATTTTTAAACAAATAAATAGTTGTGATTTGAAATATGTGTGTGTAAATGTGTAATATTTTGTGATTAATTCAAACATAAAATGATAACATAATATTAATGTATTGTATTGATATATTTTTCTTCGTGATTTTGCTTTGCATAAGTGATAGTTTTGAAATTAAATATAAACTAAATACCTAATTATATATTATTATATTTTTTTAGTGGACAACACGTTGGGTGTAGCGACTTGCTGCAGGGTAGCCTTGCCGCAAAGTAGAAGACCGGCTATTATCTCTGAGCAGCAGCAACAATAATGTTGGAAGAATATGAAGGCGATGATTTTACCTACCAGGTGTTATGCTGATTTATTTGATGTTTCGATGCCTATCTACTGTTCGTCGTGCATATCAAGCTGGTGGCGTGCATAAAAAAACTGGATAATTTATTTCGCTTCCAGAAATAAATGTCATCCTTGGCCAGCGCGGTCTTCTAACCTCAACTCCATAGAAAATCTATGGGGCCTGATGGTGCATAGAAGATGAGCAAGGAAGAATTAGTTTCTCATTGTATGGATGTTTAGGACAGTTTTTTTGTGATTGAAATATGTGTAGAAAAGACAACAACGGCAACTTTACAAAATAGTGAGTTAATTATTTGTGTTTAAATTTAATCAGTGAGTTCATTCATTAAGTAGGTATATTCCAACTGTCCTCTTTCTATTGTATCAAATCTGGTTTTATAAAAGTATAAACATTATTAAAATTATTTTTATACTTATTACTTGTTTTTGTATTTTGCATTACAAATACAAGGTTATGTTTCGTAATAGGAGATAAATTGTTAGATGTTGAGGTTTAGTTTCAATCTTCTTTTCATGATGAAAACGAATACTTAAGCTATAACCTCAATATTTACTAACAAAAAGCGAAAGTATAATTTAGTAATAATATATAAAATAAATGAACAGATTCTTATATAAGTAACTTACTACAGAATGCTTATTTTTATGTTCTTATTTATTCTGTAATTAGATAGGGAAGTGATTAAACATAAATTTTGAATTTGTTAGTGTAGTTTATAATAATAAATTTTACATAAGTATACTATACCTATTTACATGAATAAATAGTTGTCATGATTTTTGAGAATTTTTATTTCATAACAAATATATAAAAGCATATCAATTACATGATATAAAAATACTCTTGGCTTATGAATTGAGTTTAATATGAAAAATAAAATATCTGGATGTGACTCGAACTTTGACCTGTATCAACTGCAGTCCATCCGACTCCCGATTAGACCAGCAGATGCATTAGCTTGTGACGAAATTATCAATTGGTTGCGTGTCACCGTACTCACCACTATTGGTTTGCTTTATAATAAACTATAGGTAGTGTATTATTATTTCTGTGTCAGAATCCACTACTTAGTACCCCGTAAATTTGATAGATGGCAGCACGTAGGCAGTATGAGCACGAAGCACAAGCATGCAGCAGAGTTGTGTCTTGGTGTGGGTGGGTAATATGATAATTAGCTTAGTGTGAGTAGTGTTCTTATTGTAATTATACGTCCGTAATATGGACGTAACGCACACAATGAAGGACTGCGCGCCTGCAAGGCAATATGATATTTAAGGTATGACTCCACTTTTGACTCTAGACTGTACATCCCAGGTCAGTCATTCTTAATTAAAACATTCAAAATCGCCATATAATATAAGTATACTTCTCCAAATAATCATGTATACAACGAGTCCCATTTCGTCAAAACATGAAAAGAAAATTGCTCCTTTCGTTAAATATTTAACGCCAAGTATTTAATTTAATATGAATTGGTAACCAGAAGCTTATTGAAAAACGTTTCGTGTAGTTACACCAGACGCTCTCAAATAAAAAATTAGGCTAGCCAACTCATATAATTTTATTTCCACTTTTAGCTAGTAAGTACTGAATATGTAACCACATATTAAGTGCTTGCTAAAAGTAAAAATATTTTTGGTATTACTCGTTTATTTAATTAAAATGCTCTTGACAGAATGTGTAAAATATATTTAAAATAAGATAGTTGGACATTGGTTTCTAGAAGCCCAGGACTTCATGACTAAAGTCTAAGCATGAGAGACCTAGAATATGACAGAAGTCATATGAACAACGGAAAGAAATGGAATAGAATCTTTGTACAGAATATCTTATTATGCTTAATCTTGTAATATCAATCTAAATCGGGACTTTGTATGCTGTTCACGGTATTCCGTCGTTGCTGACAGCAGTGATGCAAAAAACGGTCAGCGCGGTAACCTCAGGCTAGACAGATGTAAGCTGAGAGGAAATACTGTCAGTAACACCAACGCCATACCATGGAGCAGTAATTTGAGTACAATAAATTTATTTATGCGAACATTATCTGATCCCCTTCTTTGAGAAGATAGCGGCAGCGCGATTTGCGAATTTAATTGTCAGTTTGATGATACAATAGAAAATAAATTTGTATTTTGCACAAAATACGAGGTATCAATAAAACGTTTTATTCCGCATATTAGCTGTTCTTTAATGATGGTTGTTTAAAAATATCATCAATTCGCGATAAAATTTAAAACCCGGGGTAAATAAGTTTAAAGCTTTAATCGTATATGAAACATGTTTAATCATATACAAATCAAAAATAGCTTTAAAAATCATTGAAAACTAAATATGAAATCTATCGGTAACTTTAGATACCTATTGTAGAAAGTGGCTTGTGTACAGGAAACACATTTCAAAAAAGATTATCTCATTTATTTATTTATTAATTGTTGTACACAACAAATACATAGATCGGAAACTTAAAAACAAACAAACAAACAAATTAAAAACATAATTAAACTTAAAATATTTTTTTTTCTCATCTCATTTTTTTTTAAGTTATCTTATAAACATGAGATTCTTTGTCAAATTCATGTTCATGTTGAACACTGTTAGCTCGCTGAACGCCTGTGCTATATAGTTGTATAGAAATCTAGATGTCGCATGAAATTGAGAACGCGATTTCCAAAATGGTTAAACTAATTAAGACGCAAGCTGTACATATAAAAAGAGAGTAAAAATATTTTGTCTGTACATTTAGTATTTTTGACTGAAATGGATAGAGGGACACTAAAAAGAATAATAGAAAGCAAAATTATTTTTTGGAATTTCTTGTCTGTCTCTTTGTCTTTCTATCTGTCTGTCTGTATTGTACGCGTTTCACGCAAAAACTACTGGACGGATTTGAATGAAACTTTTTTTGTTGTATAGCTATTAAACCTGGGCAACATATAGGCTATAATTGATTATGAAAACTGGAACGCCTGATGAAGACCCTTAACAGAACAGCTGAACTATTACATATATAGAAATGGCGCCTTAGCAAAAGTCGTTCAACCTGATGAGCATTTTCTGCTGACGTATAAAAATTTAAGATTATGGAACATCTGATGAAGAACTCCAAGAAACCAGCTACTCTGTAAAATAAATAAAAATGGGGCCTTAGCAAAAGTCGTTCAACCTGATGAGCATTTTCTACTGACGTATAAATAAACAGGACACGGGATAGCACAAAGAGGGACTCGGGGTGGGAGTGGTGGTACACGGGAAATTGTAAATAACTAGCAGACGAAGGTCGTTTATTGAATGAAATATCACTTTTGATTCATTTTGACACCGCGACTGTACTTCGAGTACCTAATATTATATCGACATGGGATAACCAAATGGCTGAAATTTTGAATACTAGAGTTTAGGTTACTACAGTTTGGAACACAAAAAGATTTTTCATCTAAGCGAAACTCACGCGGGCGAAGCCGCGGGCAACAGCTAGTAATTTATAAATAAGAAAATGGTTAGTGACTAAAATAAGCGTACTTCTGCCTCGGAGAGCTTAAAAAAATTGGAGCGTTTCTGGATTTTTCAACGCGCTTAATGTCTTGACTTCTGTTTGTGGAAATTTATGCGTAAAATTCAAGAGGAAACCTACGGGAACATCTGTGTTGTCTTTTTAACCAAATTAGAAGTCAAAAGTACAAAGGAATAATAATTTCATAAGCTAAATCCACTTTTGCTACACGGCGGAAGAGAATGATGTCACAGTCTGCGCCGGCTGTATCGCAAACCAACTCGATTCGACGAACCCTATTTTGGCAAAACGTGTTGCTTGATAAAATATTAAATGTTAACTTAAAAACTCATTTACTTTTAAAATAGTAATAGTTTACTAAAATATTATACGTCTGTGTTTTCGAGTTCATACAACCTGTCTCTCTTCATAACCAGGGGGTCGTCCACCATTGGGTTTTGACAGTTCAGGCACGTACTTCGTTTCACAGATGGATGGATACACACCATGTACACATACAATGATTAGATGTGTGTGTATCCGTCCACACACACTATTATAAAAAACATTTGGAATGTATAGACAATACAAAAAAAAATATATTGGCAAACTGTGTAGGGATTGCATGAGTAATTAACCGGCATTTGCCGATAAGCTCAATTTTTAGAGAAATATGTTAAAATTTTAAGATAGGTACCTACATTATCATTTCCTGAAGTCCGGGGTAATCTGTGTATATGATTCAAGTAAAATTAAATTATAATTTTGCTTTACTGAAATCTTTGCCGCAATATGGCTTTATGAGAATAGTTTTATATGCCGAGTGAAATATGAAATTGTATATTTAAGTGATTCCCTATTCAGATTTACCAGAAATTGAGGGAGTTAATTTGAGAATGTTCGATTTGGGTTATCGTGAGGTATCTTTCGTTTAAACTCACATCGTTTTTTCAGATTAGATAAAATATTGAATATGTGCTTTTTTTTCAAAAACAAGTACAATTTTATTACCAAAAAAAGTTTGTGAAAATAATTACATTTTTTTATTTATTGCGACTAGAAAGTCGCGGTTTGCCGTGTTGACCGCTATACCACAACAATTTGTATAAAATGTTCTGTGTTACCTATTTATGAATTGTACTTACTCATTATTATTCAATACTAAGGGGTAAATATTAACAGCTGGCAGCAGTGAAGGTGTCAAGAGTCAATCCATCAAAAATATGTCAAGAAAACTAAAATAAAATGATAAAGTAGGTTCCTACCAAAGAAGTTTTATACATTTTATAGGTAAACAACATAGAGCAACACAGACTAAACGCAAAAGTCCTTGTATAGTATCAACCATGGAACGAATAAGAATGTATCTAACTCTAACTCCACAGAAATAAAAATATCTACAACAATTTTTAAGCTTTTCACAAACAATTATAAATATAACAATCAATATAATCAATGTAGGTACATAAAGATCAAAAGAAGAGTTACAAAATGACTATGCGCGTTTTCTACCACAGATTTTTTTTTCTACATAATATCATAGATAATGTGCGATACTATACTTCGAGCAACAAGGACTTCCGCAGGCGGGAATCCGGGTATCCATAAAGTTATTATATTGTACCCCCATGGGTAACATAATTAGTTATACAATACCAGTAATATTCATATATTAGTTATAAAATACCTAGCGGTCACAGAAATATTTATTTTTTAGATAAAGTACTCTTTATTTAATAATTTAAGTCTGTGCTACCCACAGAAATATATATAAAAAAAAATTGTTTCTGTGGTGCTACCGGTATAATAAGTTTATGGTTGTCTGCTTTTTGATGAAGAAAATACTCTATTGAAAATTCTAGTTTGGAGAGATTGCAACCGGTATTTATCGTTAAAGACTTTGATTCGTGAAATATTCATGGCTGGAAATAAAATATCATCTACAAAAAAATACATTAAATTTTCAAGGAAGACAATGATGTTTACCCTAAATTTCAGGAAAAGCGCAAAATTATTGTATAAAAATGACTCCCCAAGTCCGAAAAATATAAATCCAATTTTTTATAAACATTTTTCGCTGCTGCCCGGTAACACTTTTATTGAATTTTGCATTCTATGTACTCTAACAGTTTTTTTTTTCTTCTAAATAGCTTATCTAACTTTTAACTAATATTATAAATGCGAAAGTTAATTTGTTTATTTGTTTGTTACCTCTTTACGCTTTATTTACCTGACCAATTTTCCTAAAACTTCGCATACATATAGTTAGAAGACCGGTAGGACCAGAAAGACATGGTACCTTTCATCCTGGGAGCACTGTTCCCGTGAGAAATTCACGCAGACGAAGCCGCGGGCAAAAGCTAGTAAATTATAAATGCCAAAAAAAGCAAGTAATATTTATTTGAATTATATTATATACTAGCTTTTGTACGCCGCTTCGCCCGCGTGATTTCCCACGAGAACAGTGCTTTTTCCCGGAACGAAAGGTACCATATATCCTTCTTAGATTTTCGAACTATGTGTACCTATGCGATATTTCAGGAAGATTGGTTCAGTAGATAAAGCGTGAAGAGGTAACAAACAAACAAATAATTAACAAACAAACTCACTTTCGCATTTATAATATTAGTTAGGATAGGATTAGGATTAGTTAGGATTTAGGAAGGTACGTAGTATTGGATTAGTATATTCTCTGGACAAAATTGACAAACCTACAACTTATTTAATTTGCAATGCTTGGTAATTTTTTTTAAAGAGGTTGCCACATTTGACTGACGTGATTTGACCACAGACATAAAATACTCTAAAATAAAATATTTCTGTGGATATGACAAGCTTGATAATATGTCATAAAATACATTTAACCCAAAACATTTTCAAGTAGCAAAATATGTTAATGTAATTGGTTATTTACCTACATTTTACCTAGTACATTTATAAAAGATAAAAATAAACAAATATAGCTCTATTTCAAGGTGGAATGCACAGATGGAATCAAAAGCTCGATGTAACGTTAAACCATTGCTTGATTCATAAAATTACAAGATTCAAGAACTGATTTATCTCCTAATTATGGTCTAAAAAGAGAAGGAAAAGGCTTTGACTATTCTGCGTAACAAGAGATGTATACACTTATACCTATTTACTGTATATATACATCATGTTTTTACACGACTGACCAAAAAAGGAGTGTTATGTTTTCAGGGTTCATGTATGTATGTAAGTATGTATGTATGTAAGTTTCTTTATTCCACCATAAGTCCTGAACGGCTTAACCGATTTTGATGTGAGAGGTATTTTTAGATTCCTTGCATTCCTCCGAGTGACATAGGCTATATGACGTCACCATGAAAACAAAATGGCGGATTATATATGCGATAAATAGCAGACCAAAAAAATAAAATTTATTCAATCTTATCGAGTGGGGTATCAAATTGAAGGGCTTTAGAAGGCGATTTCAAAAATGTATATAACTTATATGTTTGTATGTACTTTTTGAGTAAAAACTCGTCAGTCGTGTTTTTTATTTTTAATAATTAGCTTGTTAATAAATAAATATATGTAAAATATGACTTGTTATTTATTTAAGAAACCTACTATGTAACTATGATAAAAGTACAAAATATTGTGCATTGAAAGCAAATGCACGTAAGCCTTTCCTACGATAATATTTGATTTATTATATTCTTTCTGTGTAGTGATCAAGATTATGGATCAGCCACTTGTTAGGCACTATAGGCTATTTTATTTAAATTATGTACTTTCTCCACGCATTATTATAGTCAGGCGCTAGAAAGTGCTACTAGATTGACAAAAGCTTGAGAACAATGCCTTTATTTATTGATATTCTATATAAAGTACTCTCATATAGAAATCAGATATATAGTACTAATTGCATGCACCTAAGATGCTCAAAAATCCAAAAATAGATATTCTATAACGTCTAATAACGTACCTAACTCAATGATATAAACATATTAGACGTGACGTATTAGTTGGCTGTTCTCGATTACATACAATATTTTTCAATTTAGTAATTGAAACAACCAATCATAGGCCAAGAATGAAGGTTCGTTTGCTGCACGTAGTTGCTCCGCGCTATCTTGAGCTGACGGAAAAATATCATTGAAAGTGCTCGCTTTTCCGTATCTTTCGTTGTCAAAAGCAAATGACAAGCTGTCGAAAAATGCAGTTGTGTGTGTAAAATTTTCTGAGATTCCTGTGATTGGATGATCGACGATCGTTCGGAGTGGTGTGTAACTGTCTAATCGACCCGTGAGTTGAGGTTGGATGCGGTTTTGTGCTTGTGTGTATTCGGTAGGAATACACACAAGCACAAATCACGTGGTTTCACGTGTCACGTCCAGCACGTAAGGCACTTGGGAGACGACCTTCTGAGCGAATAGACTGCTTCTGGGTAAGCACGCTACTTCGAAGACCTCATCTCTGTCCTCTGGCAAACTTGTGGTCAAAAGCAAACTCATCTTTAGATAAATAATTATAATTACTTCATTTCCAGTTAAATTTTATGATCAAAATACATAAAATTAATTAATAAACACTTTACATTTTGACAACACCGCGTATAAGTACCTACTGGTCTGCTGCAAAAATTGTGACTTGCCATAAAAAAAAGGTGTTATGAGGTAAAATTTTGTCTTGTTAGTCTCCCGAAACGTTAACGTATTACCTTGTCAAATGCAAACAGGGTCAGTGAAGGGCTATCGTCACCCACCTGACCTTTGTCCCGGGCGCTACTTCAAGTCGACGCTGACATTTTTCAGCTGTTATTCTTTCTGCGTCCAATTATTTTCTTTGATTTATTCTTCATGTTTGGTTTTCGCAATTTATTGTGAAGGTGTTTGAAAACAGTCCTTATATTATTTTTTGACACCCGCCTCAAAAAGGGTCGAGATAACTTGTTGTTTCATCTGTGCAAACAGCCTCGTGGTATATGCTAATACGGTCTACTTTTGGCAGATTCGACATGAGTATCGCTTCTTTATTTATTTTTTTAGTTATCCTTCATAACTTCATCAATATAGGGTAAGGTTGCCTTAGTCGTACCAGCGCTTAAGTCGTACCACGTCGATATCTGCGCACTCGTCTTGAAAAGATGACATCTAGCGATGCAAAATGGTTCAACTCAGTCGCACGGGTAAACAATAACACGCGGCGGCTTTTCGGATTTCGCGATCGAAAAATAATGAAAAAGTAAGTTTTTGCACAGTTTTCACTAATATTTTTACGTCAGTCGTAAGTCATTTCACGTAATATTATGATGAAATAATTATTTTTTTCATTCCTGACTGTTTTTGTAGTGTTTCCTGATTGATGTGAGCAAGGTCAAACGCTAAACGGTTTTTAGGTTATGTAAGTTATAAATCAAAATTAATAATTTTGATTTATAACTTTGTGCACCCCGCTGCTTAAGTCGTACCTGTAGAAAATTGCACAATCTTACTGGTACGACTTAGGTGTTATGGAAATATTTTTCTAATAATTAGTACTTTTAACTATTATTATTATAATGAAGAAGACTGAAATTGATCTCGTAGCATATAAGTCTACGCAATTTTTTAATTGTCAAATGTCTTTTACTTGAAATTAGATATAATTACTCGAAGTACGACTTAGGCTATACGTAGTACGATTAAGGCAACCGGTTACCTTAATCTTATCGAAGGAAGGTTTTTGTAAAATGTTAAAAACACAATTTTATTAAGAGATTTTTAAATGTCTATTAATGTTTTCTATTACGTTAATAAACGAAGATTTTATATGTGCAAAGATTTTTGTTTTATTTAAATTATAATAAAAATTATAGTGATTTTTCCTGAAGTGGTACGACTAAGGCAACCTTACCCTACTTAATGTAATGATGACCTTTTTTTCTCATGTTAAAGTTAATCGAAAATGTATTTTATTATGTACATAATTTAGTTATAAATACTTTTCAGCAAATGCCCAAAACATAACAAGCAATAAACTAATTTAACTATCCTCCAACTTTTGTATACCCTCCACCCAACCTACTTTATTCCCATTTATGAGAATGGGTGGTGCAACCTCAATCATAAACAAACGCAAAAATTACTGTACGCTTTACTAGTACATCATTGTGATCTACAACTTTTATCGTTATAACTTTAAAGTTATTGATCGATCCTATCGAACAACAAATAGAAAACTTGACTGGATGAGCTCAAGGGAGAATAATGTTTTTGCATGATTGCAAATAAGCGAGATGGATTTAACTTTATTTCACTTTGATCTGCAAAAGAAAGGGATGATTTATTAAATAGTTTTAAGGATTACTTTGCAATTTTACAAAGCAATCATTTCAATTTCAAAGCCGTTCTTTTTATGGATAAAAACATTTTTCGCAACAGACAGTCGATTTCGTTATTTAAGGCTCAATATTCCGGTTTCCTGAAACATCAAACTATCAATACGAAAAAGTCTCACCAGTCTGATCAGCGGACTAAATCGTGACGTCACAAAGGATCGAAACAGAACTTAATGTACTTCTTTCAAAAAAGCACCTTACTGATGTAAAACATCTACATAACATCAGTAAAATCGAATCGAACTCCGTGAACGAAAATGGCATGACGGCGTCGTGCCTCGATGCTCAGATATTTTCATCTGCCGGGCTTTTACATTTTTTTTACTATGCCGCATTCTATTAGATTTTTCATGCAAGAATTTACAGCTAGTATTTTTTTTATTCGCGTTGTCTTTCCGAAAAATGTTCGCAACCCGCTGTGTAACGTAGTAAAATATATACCTAATGTAATATAATAATCCAGGAAGTTTAAAAAAAATAGTTTCCTATCTTAACCTAGTTGGGAATTGATACCTTTGGTTCGCAAGCAAAACGAATATAAGCTGCAGTAAGACCTGAAGCAATAAGTCGTGTAAAAATACTCGTTAAACCTGTCATAAGTAGTATTTCCGCTGAGAGTGTAGAAATAAGGAAATAAACTTTCTTAAAACTAACGTGTAAGTCGTAAAACTTTATTACTCGCACATCGATAACACGAAACATCTGTATGTATTTCACATCTCGCATATAAAAATATCTATACGTGATATTATTATGTTTATATCATAAAAGTTGGGAAAAACGTGTTAGATAGCTTGGGAATTTAACTTTACAATACCCATTATATTGATAAACCCTACATCATTTTATTAATGTAAATAAATACTTAGGTATAATTTTAGAATAATGAATACATATTTTTAAGTATGTATTCATTATTCTAAAATTATATAGAGATTTGTTAGTCTTTGTGGCAATTTTTTGCATTATTTTTTTTTAAGTCATCAATGTTAAAGATTCCCTTAGCAACTTTAGAACGCCATGAGCATTTGAACAATTTGTTCAATAAATGTTTGTACGAGACAAAACCGTACATAGTAAATATGCTATGTACGCTAACCTACTTTCGGCCGCCATCGCCGCATTTAAACGCATAGCCGTCAACACGTATCTTTGATTTATATCTAACTATTTATCTAAAAGTGCACTCTAACTAACTTAACTATAACTTAACCGTACGGGTTGCAAACTGGGCTCGTACATTTGGTCCTTCGAAAACAGTCCTTATGCTATTCACACACCGTGTTTCCAATCCTTCGTGCTGTCAATCGCCCCAAATACTCCAGGTAGGTGTCATGTCAATCAATTCCCGAGCCAACTGCACACGGCAACAGATAGGGTACATAGGATTATGCGACTTCGTCAGAATAGTCTCTTTTGATGGGACTTAGGGACTTAATCAGGTCGACAGACATTCTGGTCCTAGTCTGCGATGCATGTGAACCGATTATTCCTGGCAATACTAGGCGCGGTGCTACGCCCGATTGTATTTAATTGATGACACTGCTCGGATCATTCCTTTGTGTCCACTACAGCATTAATCCAAACGGGAACTGTCTATGTACCTAATGATTGTACTATTTGTTATCAATTGCCATGTATATACGTTGCAATCCTAAAGTTAAGGTTTGATACGTCCATATGAATAAAAAGAATTTATTAGTGTCGTGTCTGTCTTTTCGTTACTTCATCTATCTGCTATTTCACGTCTCTCTAAATTCTTCTTCTTCTTCTTTTCGAGTCGTAATGGCTATATTAGATCAGGTGAGACCAGTATGTGGCCACGGCAATAGCATTGTCCTTGGCCTCGTTGAGGTCCTCCAAGGTGCCGGATTTGTTATTGGAGAACCCCTCTATGTTGATAGTGACTAGCGATGGTTTGGAGAGGATTTGGTTGTCTTGTGCTAAAAAGTGACGTTTTTACTGAGTGGGCCCTGAAAAGAGCCTTTTATTTTTAATAGCTATTTCGTGGTGAAAGGATCAGCCAATCTGCGTTACCGACTAGACCGTCCTCGCAGATTGTTGCCCAGGGTGCACCGGATGTAGGGGATTCAGTACATCACACGGGGAGGCTCCTTTCTTGCACCCCGAAGCTCTAAATCAATATGTTTTATAATAAAAATAAGAACTTAATAGTTATCTCGCAAAATGGTCATAATCTAGTAATATCATAAGACCGAATAAATTTAATAACTTCCACTGTATGGGTTGTTAATGGGCTAGAAGATACCTTAATTCATCGTATTTCGAAAAGGAAATGATTTTAAGGTACTCGAGGTGCCTTTTGAGTGAGATTATCAATTTATTTGAAATTTAACTTCTGAACTGCTTGAACTCCACGTTTTATAAAGGTCGGTTCAATTTCGAAGTTCTATCAATAGCCGCTCCTTACTTGAAAACAGTTTGAGTCCTCCAGTTTCACTCGGTTGATTTTAAATTTATAGTCCATAAATTTAAGTAGCGCTATAGAATAAATATATTATTGTGATAATAATTGTGATTTAATTCGTTTATATAAATTACATAATTTATTTATTTATAAAACATTATTCATCTAAGTAAAAAATAAATTGTTTTTTCGTCTTTTGATAATATACACATTTATAAAGAAATAATCCATACTAATATTATAAATGCGAAAGTTTGGATGTGAGTTTGTGAGTTTGTGAATTTGTGAGTTTGTGAGTTTGTGAGGATGTTTGTTACTCAATCACGCAAAATCTACTGGACGGATTTCGATGAAATTTGGTACAGAGGTAGATAATGACCTGGAATAGCACATAGGCTACTTTTTATCCCGGGAAAAAGCACTGTTCCCGTGGGAAATTCACGCGGGCGAAGCCGCGGGCAAAAGCTAGTTGTACATATAAAATATAACTATATTGTTGTTGAATGTATTGCAACAGTCAACTTGCAATTTCATTAGATACAAATATATTTTTAACGACTAGAATTATAAAATGTACATTAAACTATTCTGCTTCAATGGCTTCAGTTGCTATTCGTATTCTAAGTTACTTTTTTCTTCTTTCGATCTACTTTACCTTTACAATGAATTATGAAAATAAGTATATTATATTCTACTACGAAGTTAGGGTTCGGGCTCGAATATTTATGTCCTAATTAGCTTATTTTTCTTTCTTGAAATCGAGTAGAAGAAAACTCAAGTAGATTGAGAAAATTGAGTAGTTAAAAAAAAATATAATAAAATAATACACTGCGTTACAAAATTTTTAAAATTTTTAGTACCCTTAAAGCTAACGGGTTTTTTTGATAGATCTATATGAGTGGAATATAGGTTATATAATGAACTATCATGTAAGATTTCATAGAAAAATTGTGTCAAAAATTCAAAACTATTTTTTTGGCGAATATTTTGAGACGTCAGCGTTATTTAAATTAGTAGTTCTATAATGTTTAACATGCTTTATTGCTGTAAATATTATAATACTGTTCATTATTATACAGCAATTTAATTTTAATATATTTTAGTTAGTCTATCCTGCAAATTTTTTTATTAAAGTTGTGTTAACTTCTCTATACAAGGACTATAAACGTAAAATATATAAAAAAATTAACAGTACCTACTTTCAAACAAAAAAATCGGGTTATACAAACTAAAATAAAGGCCAGATCAGTTATAATATGTAGACCTACATGCTATTTTACTACATATAGTCTATTCATTTTAGATTATTTTGCGGCAAAATTATTTATCATGCTTTTTTGTATCTGTGTAATGCTTATGTATGAGTACATTAAAAAACACTACCCTCCTCCTCCCCCCGCTTTCGGCGTCACCCCTTCCCCCCTTGAAACGTTTCCCGTTTTACAAATTTTCTGAATTCTTAGGAAAACTACAAGTTAGAACAAAATGATCAAAGGCCACATTATTTATCAATAAATTACCCACAAATAAGTTCTTACATTTATTTTGATATGAGTCATAGTTTCAAAACTATAAATAAATAATAAATAAATATAAATATATACGGACAAATCACACAGATTGAGTTTGATTGAACTATGGTGCGTCAAAGTTTTTTTTTTATTAAATATGGGTTTGCTCTTGACTACAATCTTGCCCGAGGACAGAGATGAGGTCTACGAGTTTACCAAAAATCAGCACTTTAGCAAAAATAAAAATTGTTACACAAGGAACAATTATGTTTATTATTTTTTACAAGGAATTTATTATTTGAAACAAATTAGTATCGTCATCGTTATCTCCTACAGTTTTGCTGAAGCAACCAAGGCCCCCTGACAATGTATACACATTCAGCTTTGACACATCCACATATGTTTTTACACGCTTTTTCGTAGTAACATGATACAATTTTCAGTAGGTATCGACTGTGGAGCTGGTGATTCTGTGGTATATTTGTGTGATAAAAAGTTATTTTTCTTTTTCCAGTCTGAAGTTTTTTGGATATTATTTAAATTGTGATTTTTCGCTGGTTACAAATTTTCAATGAACTTTGACGTGCCATAGCTTTAAAACTACGACTCGTATCAAAATAAATGTAAGAACTTATTTGTGGGTAATTTATTGATAAATAATGTAGCCTTTGATCATTTTGTCCTAACTTTTATAGTTTTCCTAAGAATTCAGAAAATTTGTAAAACGGGACACGTTTAAAGGGGGGAAGGGGAGACGCCGAAGGCGGGGAGGGGAAGGGTAGTAGTTTTTAATGTACTCATACATAGGAATAACACAGATACAATAAAGCATGATAAATAAGTTTGCCAAATTTTCCATACATTGAAATCTAGAATGAATATACTAATAGTCAATACCTATAGCCAAGACAGACGATTGATTGACATTAATTTACTCTCTGGTCTGGTCGTTTTAACCATAGACTTATAATAATTATACTGGCGCATTAATTAATGGTTTTAACATTCACTAATCATGCAACACAATTTTTTTTCTAGAGAAGGTTGTATTTTGGATATTCATGTACCTAAGAACCTAAGCCACTTATAAAGGGACTCTCAAGGTCTATCAGTCAGTTTGAAGTGCTTACTTTTAATATAACGAGAAGACACTCATAACGACTCGCTTTAAGAGGGATCTGTGGATAAAGGCGGTCGTGTTACGATAATAATATCTAATAATATAAACTTCGATAAAAAATAATACCGGGCAATGGCTCCGGAAATCATTTTAAGGGTTATTTTATCATATTACTCAACTATATCATTTATTATGTTTTAGTAATAATTTAATTTAAGTAGTTTTATTGCTATTTTATTTGTTTTGTTATTTTAAAAGGCGTAGGTATTTTTTGTTGAAACATGCACTTCTAGTTGAGAGGCTTTTTAGGCTGTTAGAAAGAAGCCTAATATAAAATGAGAAGCAAATACAATTAACTCAGAAATCACTTAACGGAGCAGTTAACTTCTCGCAGCGGAGATCTTAAGTCTGGTTAGCGTCATAAATTCCTGTCTGAAACACGGCCGCGAGTCCAATTTTGATTTAACTCACTCGTATTATCAAGGTATTAAGGTGTAAAATAATAGCAAAAGTCATGTGAGATTTTAATTTTAGATTAAATCACTATGTAATTTTTCTGTTGTAATGTGAAAAATGAGCTTGTCAGGCGAGTGGTGCGTGTGAGTTAATATTGCTTAGCAACCTGCCTTGAATTAATCGCTACAGCCACTCAGGCCACTGCTAGCGATGGGCCTTTCCCATATTTTATTTCACCAGTGGGAATCCAGTATCAAAAATATTCCCGCCAAATGTACCCAGCACTCTGCCACTTCAGTGACCTAATAGTTATCGCTAGTTAAATTTTATTTCATCCCTTACTTCGAAGGCTAGATAACTGCCGTTGCTACTTCGAAGGTTAGGTAAATGCCATTGCTGACCGGACGTAGAAATACCAAAAGTTAAAAATTTTATAAAGCTATGGAATAGATCAATAAAATCTAGAAGTTAGTAACTTATGTTCTAACTTTTCCTTCCAATGCGTTTGTTTGTTTTCAACCAATGCATCAATTTAATCTTAAGCATATGTGTTACATATAAACTCTTATCTTGATTTACAGGAATAGAGTTAGGGTTCTCCGTATGCCTACAAGTTTTATCAGAACTACATATTTAAACCTAAATGCACTAGAATTCTAGGGTTATTTTTAATCAGCAACCACATCTAAGTGTGTGTAGTATGCTGATTGCGTTTCACGCTTGCCTAATTAATTGAATGTCTGCTTACAAGAGCTACTAAAATCAAATGGAATTTTTTAATCAAAGTAAAAAGCACCAAATCTTTTGATACCTATTTCAGACGATGAATAACTGCTGAATTTTACCCGAAATAAACCTAAAGTCTATAATTTTAATATTTTGTTGAGTGCTTTGGCATTTATTCTAGCAAAAATGTCGTTATTTTATATATAACAAAACACCTTACAGAACTATTCCATAACACTTATTAACAGTTATTCTAAAAACACTTTAACTTTTAAACAGAAATTTAAAACACTGTTCAAAGCACTTTATTCGGATATCCCAAAAATCCCTGAAAATTACTGATTTTTCAGAAAGTATTAATATTTCAATGGGCAAATTCTTATGAAAAATATTTCCAGTTTCAGAATCAGCAGTGAAATTATCTTTTTAGCTCCTATTTAAAATCATTAATCAAATCTTACAGTAGAACTCTATTTATATTCAATCGAGGTGAAAAATTACATTTCCAACAGAAAATTACGCATACTCAATATACATTTGCCCTGGAAAATAAATTTTCTTCTAACCGATACCTAGTCTAGTGTACGCTCACATTTGTAAAGAAACTGTGTTCGGTGAAGAGCAACACGATCATAATCCTACGTCAGTCATGCTTTGGTGGAGTGTCTTATCAAGGAGTCACAAAGCTACGGGCTTCAGGTAAAGTGGATCAAACGAAAATGCGAATTCTCTCACCATGAGAAAGTATAATATGTAAACGTTAGAGAAGTTAGTGCTATCAGCCATTTGAATTATAACTAATTACAACTAGTCAGAATGAAGTCTCATATGGCTTTTGTTTAGTGATAATTATTTTGATTATAAAAAGATAATTCTATATATATATATATAACTCAAAGGTGACTGACTGACTGACATAGTGATCTATCAACGCACACCCCAAACCACTGGACGGATCGCGCTGAAATTGGGCATGCAGGTAGATGTTATGACGTAGGTATCCGCTAAGAAAGAATTACCGCGAGCGAAGTCGCGGGCGCCAGCTAGTTTAAATATAAAACAAATATAATAGAGTAGATCATTGAAAGGTTTGTCATAAAAAACGGTCTTCAGGCAACAATGTTATCCTAAAAAAAAATCCTTTAGATATCTAGGAGTGATTTTATGACAAACTCTGAGAAACTATTTATTTATAAACGTTTTTAACGTTGATTTCCGCAACAATTGCGCGCTAAGCCTACCTGATAAAATGGCGCTTGGATACAGTGGAGATAAAATCTACATACACATGGTTACACAAACAACAGTTGCATGCTTTATCATGTAGTGGATCAAACTCCATTTGGATATTGGGTCTTTGATTCTACATCTCATACGATCCGTAGCGGTTTAGTTGGTGCACGCCAGTGCAGCTAATAAGACCTTGTGTAGCAAAGCAAACATACAAACTATTGCCTCTTCATTGCATCAAAGGCGTCTTAACTGTATTAACTCAAGTCCTGACGTATATTGCATTAGTTTCTAATTTACTTTAATAAAATTGTTAGGATAAAAATGGTTTTGTAATATTAATTTGTTACGAGTATAGAACTTATTGTACGTTAAACTGAATTGACTAGTTTTTTGGTTATAAGTAGTTTATCAACTTATGCTAAGTAAAATAATGATATATATATATAATGAAACATAAATAACATAGGCTAATCTGCTTTACGTTTGATTAAATATTGAATTCGTGCAGTTTTGCGGTTAGAAAAGCCAACATTTCCTATTCTCTTATTTTTCGAAATACGTATCGAAATTTCAGCAGCTAATCTTGTGCTCTGGAGTGAAAATAATTTCAGTTAACATGGCCAGATGAGCAGAGCAACATAACTGACACGTCATATGCATACGTAATATATCAACGTGACAGTTGATGAGATGTTTCATGAAAGATGTGTATGACATGAACATGGCATTTTACTGATTGACCCATAAACAAAATTGGTGGGACAAACTGACTGCCAATAAAAAAGCGAAAAAACATTGAAAATTTAAAAATTGCATTTTAGAAATGCTCTGTTTCAATTTCCATTCATGCTCTGTTCATATTAATTTCAAATCTCATCTCTAGGCCCCAACAGTCAGCGACGTGATATTTTGATGTCCGTTGGGATAAATTTACCCTTACTGTGGTCATTGATACATAATTTCTCGTCCTCTTCCCTTGTAACGTGCGTTTGTTTAAATTGTACCTCTTTTTGTCTCTTTGTTGTTGACATGGATTGGTCATTGTTGAGGATAATCTTCAAAAAATCAACTCTAATTGTAATATTAATGCAATAATCACGTCTGTTTCAAAATAAAAAAATGATTAACATTCAGTTTTATTGGTTTCCTTTCGTTGCAATCTTTTAGATACGAAGTATATTTCAAATTAATGGTTTTATTTTTCTATTAAGAGGTAGTAAAAGTATAAAGTTATATAATTATTGGAGATTCCATTAAAATTATAGTATAAAAATACAATTATACTACAGTTTAATCATGACTATGATAATCATTCTAGTATTTACCTGTCGATGACATTTCAGAAAATTTTAATTACAAATCCAACATTCCTATACACGATCAGTTTTAACTGTTAGTTATGTGTGGCATTAGACAGTCATCGATAAAAAATAATATTTTATGTCACTATAAATTCTTTATTATTTCCATCGAGATATTATGTATGTAGTTGTATGTCGATGACTAATATGACTATATCAAATAAACTTTGATCTCGTATTTCTTCTCATTAATTGAAGCTAGATTCATATTTGTCAGGTCATCTGTTGATTGTATTCATCTCTAAATATCGCGAGCTGATTCGCAATATCAATTTAAATCAACATAGCATTCAATCAAACCGCGGCAATATCAGCTGAATTCGAATTGTCAATGCACTTCGTATGCTAGTTGATTCAAATTCGGGAGTAGGTACAGTCAACAACCTAATTAGGTATCATTTTTAATTTGCATAACAACACTGTGTCGCAGAATTTCCCCTCAACATGATCTATAGAGTTGATAATTTTATTTGATAGTACAGAAACTACTTAGCTACATACTGTCATTATACGCAAACTTAATTTAAAGTAGTGTGAACTGGAAGCCTGATTACGAATGTTAGTGTACCTTTAGGTAGATATTTGGAATGTCTTAAGTGTAGGTATAATACTAATAATGAATATTTATTTAGTCTGAAAAGATTTACTAATAAATTAATTAACCAAACCTACATAAATTTAATCACAAACAGATCTGTCAATCAGGGAAAGCTTCGTCAACATAATCATACCAATTACCTTATAATGAACATGAACATTTGGCGAATGAACTTTCTAAAAGGATTTATTCCGTACCACCAATTAATATAACTGGTACTACTTATTATTTTATAAAATCCCATATTTCTTTAGGTACCAATCCCCAATAGATAAAAACGAACTGTCTATCTAACTGTCCACTTTTGATACATTTTAAAGCTCGAACATCATTAGAACGAGCCTTAAAATGTATTATAAGGGTAGCCTTATAAGGGTTACGCCTATGCTTCTACGTGCGGAGTAAGTACGGAACCCCAAAATCGCTTCTTTAAAATAACACTACCTAGGTAAATTAAACGCAAACATCCTATTTCGTAATCAAATAAGTACTTCCCCTGTTTTGTCAATTTGAATAACTTATCAAAAAAGTACTTTTCAACCGACTTCTCAAAAAAGGAGGAGGTTATATGTTTCGATGTATGTATGTTTTTTTTTATGTATGTTCGCCGATTTTTCCGCCTATAGTGGACTGATTTCCGAAATTATTGTTTTATTCGAAATAGTTTATTCCCAAGTTGGTCCCATTTTAACCACGTCAGAATCTGTTCGGTAATTTTAAAGATACCTAACAAAATATAAAAATTTAAACATTGGATTATAGAGCAAAATCCGGCGACAGCATGCCCTTCCTTATTTTATGAAAACTCAAGATTCTCCTTGCATATCCCCAACACAGAAATAGCAATTAGCGATTATAAAAGTTGGATCATGATAATTTGTAGCAATCATATTTAAAGTGGTAGCTTAATTTCCTTAAAATAAAAGTTTTTTTAAGATTTTATTCCGAATAATATGAGAGATCATGCCATCCATTGCCAAGCCATTGGTGCAGATACAAAACCCTGCCAGACATTGTAACTTTACAAAATTAATATAGTAATGTTTGTTTTATTGTTATAGCTGAATTTAATAATACTCTGATAGGTCCCCAAAGGTGCTTTCGACCTATAAAATTCACTTTTGCTATACATATTACCTGCATAAGCAACTAAGATTCAAACTTCATGCGTAGTCGCTAATCTTTTTTACACGTATATCCCACACAGATAAACATTCAGCATCCATACTAATATACTAATACTAATATACTAATATATACTAATACTAATATACTAATACTAATATACTAATCACTACATAGTATAAAACAAAGTCGCTTTCTCTGTCCCTATGTCCCTTTGTATGCTTAAATCTTTGAAACTACGCAACGGATTTTCATGCGGTTTTCACTAATAGATAGAGTGATTCTTGAGGAAGGTTTTAGTGTATAATTTGTTTAGGTTTTGTGTATATTAGTTGAAATATGACGATAATTGTTAAGGAAGTCGGAAAAAAAATTGCCGCCCGGCAGCTTTCATCGAAAACGCTGTCCAATCCCTTAGAGATGTAACAAAACAATATATGGAGGAATTGTGTATCTTTAATAGATCTACAAAAAAGTCCGCGATAGCATATATCTAGCTTTTATACTTCAGCCACAATAACTACTTTTATGTTTTAAAAATAATTAAAATCGTTAGATGTTTTTTAAATGGTGATATTAACCACAATTTATTAATCCTTATCAAATTAAACAAGTCTATCGTCACAAGTACTTAATATACTTAATATTTGCTTTTTACTGCATGTAATTTGGATCAATAGTTTACGAAATACTACGAGTTATTTAAAAAACGGCAATCCGCTCCGAAATCACCTATATAGCGTTAGTTGTGCTAACCGCAAGGCGCAGTAATCTCTGAGCGGGCCGGGCGCGTTTTGGTATGTATTTATTTTAATAGGAGGTGAAGACGTAAATATCATACAAAAACCGGCCAAGTACGAGTCAAACTTCCGTACACGCAAAGCATCTCACGTTATAAGCTATCACTAAAAGACCTACTAATTTCAAAAACAAACTTAACTTTGCAGTTCGATCCCTAAGACTCATACTGAATTCAGCGCAAAAATAAGTTTGTAACATTTTTTTTAGACTACCAACAACATATTTACAATTTTGTCGACCTCTGTGGCCCAACGGTCATCACGCCGGACTGCCACACCGGAGGTCCCGGGTTCGATCCCCGGTCGGGTCAAGATGGAAAATGATCTTTTTCAGATTGACCCGGGTCTTGGATGTTCATCTATATATGTATTTGTTATAAAATATAGTGTCGTTGAGTTAGTATCCCATAACACAAGTCTCGAACTTACTTTGGAGCTAACTCAATTTGTGTGATTTGTCCGTATATATTTATTTATTTAATTTTCTGATTTATTTCTGTATAAGTAGTGTTAATACGGTTGGTACACGACTTTGCGCGTTCGGTCTAAGCGGGGCGCGGCGCGGACGTCTAAGCGGCGGCGGGCGGGGCTTATTTATATAGCACGCCACGTACTCTCAGTAGCGGATATTAATTCTGTGGTAGCGATTGGCGAAGCGGTTTAGGTGGACGTATTCATGATCCCTTTTTGTTTTGAAAGTAGCACGAACTAAATAAAAATATATACCTTTTTATTTCTGTATAAGTAGTGTTAATACGGTTGGTACACGACTTTGCGCGTTCGGTCTAAGCGGGGCGCGGCGCGGACGTCTAAGCGGCGGCGGGCGGGGCTTATTTATATAGCACGCCACGTACTCTCAGTAGCGGATATTAATTCTGTGGTAGCGATTGGCGAAGCGGTTTAGGTGGACGTATTCATGATCCCTTTTTGTTTTGAAAGTAGCACGAACTAAATAAAAATATATACCTTCGCGGCGAATTTCGTAATTTATACCAAAATTACAGGAAACAACCGAATAAGTTTTATGACACTAGAATGAGTGTGGAAACGTTTGACTACATTCTACAGCACAAGGGCGGATACAGGATTTTTTCTAGGCAGGGCACAAGGACAGAGGCGGACAATGCATGTTGGGGAGGCAGGGGTGCAACAAATCGACGTCCGCCCTGATACTGTTGCCGCCCGCCTGCCGGGGTCTCACTAAGCCACTGCAGAAGGAGCAGATGGGCAAAAAATCAAGAAATAAACCAGTGGCGTTGTCAAAGATCTTTCGACTTCTGTGTTACGCCGCGCTCCCGCGCGCCGCTGTCACTCGGAGCGGGAAAGTCGTGAACCGGCTGTTCTACCTTGCTTTTTGCCAATTTTTATAATTTTGATTGCTGCCTGAAATTGCAATATATGCGAAAATTCGCAATATTTACGGTAATGTAATATCTCTTGATCGCGTTGACGTATAATTTTAATTATTTTTTTGCTGAAAGATACCATGGATCTGATTATCTGTTATTAATTTCAACTTGATACCTTTAAGCGTTCATGAGAAAAAAAAGTTTGGCAGACAGACGGACAACAAAGTGATCTTATAAGAGTTCCGTTTTTGCCTTTTGAGGTACGGAACCCTAAAAAACAAATATTGTCCACCCGAGCGAAGCCGGGGCGGGCCGCTAGTAATATTATAAATGCGAAAGTTTGGATGTGAGTTTGTGAATTTGTGAGTTTGTGAGGATGTTTGTTACTCAATCACGCTAAATCTACTGGACGGATTTCGATGAAATTTGGTACAGAGGTAGATAATGACCTGGAATAGCACATAGGCTACTTTTTATCCCGGAAAAAATGGTTCCCGTGGGCATGGGATACCAATTATAGTAACGCCATCTATTATTTGACAAAATAGACGTCATGTCAAAATGACGTTACGTCAAAGTGACGTTACGTCAGCCTCCCCACTACTTCTATATAAAATGGGCCGTTGCACCGGGCGGCCGGCAGTTTGCCCGGACATGTCGAGGTGTGCGAACCGCTGCCGAGTGCACGGACTAATGGCACTCTGCTCATATATTATGTGTGTGAAGGAACATCAGTGAGTTTGTTGTGATGTACATTGCGTGCGGAGGCGGGGCGCGCAACATAGCCGTATGAGGTACACTACATTTTTTCCATTACATCTAATTTGTCATTAGATGGCGCTTTAATTAAATACTTGCCTTTAGTTCTCACGGCCTGCCACGAGATGGCACTTTACCGCGGACAAGTTCTTTCAATATTTTTTCGCGAAGAATGTTCTTTCGAGTAATCCATACTAATATTATAAATGCGAAAGTTTGGATGTGAGTTTGTGAGTTTGTGAATTTGTGAGTTTGTGAATTTGTGAGTTTGTGAGGATATTTGTTACTCAATCACGCAAAATCTACTGGACGGATTTCGATGAAATTCGGTACAGAGGTAGATAATGACCTGGAATAGCACATAGGCTACTTTTTATCCCGGGAAAAAGCACTGTTCCCGTGGGAAATTCACGCGGGCGAAGCCGCGGGCAAAAGCTAGTATTTTTATAAATGTTTATGTATACCATATAGTGTAGCTAGGTTTAGGTTTTTTTAGACCGCCCGGAAAGACTTTTAGGGCGAAAACAAAGTTAGGTTCAGGTTATTTTTTTTTATTACTGCCCGGCAAGACTTGAAGGCAGAAAATAAGTTAGGTTCAGGTTACTCTTTATGACCACCCGTAAAGACTTTGAGGGCGGAAAAGATGTTAGGTTCAGGTCATTTTTTTTTATTACCGCCCGGAAAGACTTGAAGGCAGAAAATAAGTTAGGTTCAGGTTACTTTTTATGACCTGTTGGCACGTTTTTATTATTTTATATCTATATCAATATATCTATATATTCGCTGTACGGTAACGATGAAATTTTCGCGCCATTTTGATTGAAAATCACGACACGCACGCAAGCAGCCTTACTAAATTTCATGGACACATATATATGCGAGTGTATAAAAGGTATATTTGCCTATGAATTTGTAATTTTGCCTATTTGCTATTTTACCTATTTTTCAACTCGCTCCATCGTGAATAGTGCTAACTCGCGCTCAAGCAACAGTTTAACAGGGGCGGGATAGTGATTAATCCTTTTTTGCCGCGGGCGAGCCGCGGGTAACAGCTAGTTTTAAAATAAGGAAGGTTGGTCGTCGCGGGCTCTAAGTCTATTTATGTGCCAAAAATACCGTGGAATTCTGACAAGTTCTAACATTTCAAATCAAACTGACAAAAAACGTTTCGATTTCTTAAATTATGGGCAGTGAAAAAATAAGTTTAAGTTTTCATGACAACAAAATTGCGCCAAGTGCACTAAAAATGATAAAATAATAATTTTTTCCCAAAAAAAATGAACCGACTTCCATTGTAAAACTTAAAATAATGAAATAACTTAATAGGCAGATTAATCAAAAGAAAATGTATTGGCATGCTACCTACTGAATGAGGTGAAGTCGGTGCCAAATTAAAAAATTAAATAATCTAAATTAACATGAGATATTATAATTAAAATGCCTAATATCCTTACTCCTTGCACTTGGCACCGACTTCAGTAGGTAGCATGCCAATACATTTTCTTTTTGATTAATCTGCCTATTAAGTTATTTCATTATTTTAAGTTTTACAATGAAAGTCGGTTCATTTTTTGGGAAAAAAATTATTATATCAGAATAATTTTATCTAAATTTAAAGTTTGTTTCGATTCGTTAGCTAATAATAATAGAACCCGTCAATCGTACCTGGGGTAATAATGAAGTACGTAAGTAGATACATATCATGAGCATGTGATAGTCGTGTAATAAACTCGGTCTAACAATACAATTCGTCGCCATAATTCTAAACTTTATTGTAATATTACAAGCGTTTCGTCACGTCATGTACGCTATATGCCCGTACGCGGCGATGACATTTCAGTAACCGCGTCGTCGTCACCGTGACAAATCTGAAATTTGCGTGAAAGCCTACGGCGTGAGATATTTGTGAAATGACAGTTCTCTCTCCCGTTAGTCCCCTTTATTTACCCCTTGCGCTACTCGCATACTGAGGCGGTAAAGTTCTGAAAGAACTCTTGTAAGGCAATTCTAGGCAATTTTTAATGTTGTCGGTAGATTTTTGCCGTTTGGATCTTAGTAGCTAAATTAGAACTACTTCCTTGACTCCCGATTTGAAATAACTATGTTGGTTCAATTTTGATGACAATTCATTTTTATATATAATATGTTTGATAGATAATCATCTAGATATTCACCCAGGTTTGACTCCCAACGAGAGTACTCAACAGTAACAAAGATGTATGTGAATTTTTGTTCGCTTATAGCATCGAAATATGTCATATGCCAAAAATTAACATTTGTGTAAACTTATTCACATTATTTTTATTATTTTAAGAGGATGCGACGGTTCTAAGGGTTTAAGCTTTTATAAGACTCACTTTTTTAAATCTTGTTACTAAACAGTGAGGACTTACAGCTCGTCCTTAAATCGAGTCAAAAGGCAGCATTCAAGTGTTTCCTCGGAGATAACAGCCGCATTTTATATGCGAACTGACATATAGAATAATGGAAGGTATATTCTGCTCTTGATGCTAATTGGTGGCTTTGAATTGAATTCAACTGCAATATATAAAAATGTGATACATTTTTTATTGTGATTACTTACGAAACGTCACACGCTTATCACAGACTTATATGTTTGATAGTAGAAAAAAATATATTTCTGCGACAATTATTTAGCATACGGAATGAAATACATAACGTTAATTTCGTAGCTTACAAATATAAATAAAAATCACATCATCATTTTCTACTTTGTATACAAATATAGTAAATCTTTTATGAATGTTTTATTCAGCCATGGAAGTTATAATCGACCACCACTTGTCACTTTCAGTGAAAACGTGATAAAATATGCACTCTACTTGATTGTCAACCAGTAAAAATGGAGGAGGCAATGACAAACCACTACATTTAGCAATTATATCAGCATGCGTATTTTTAATTGCACGTAATATTATCATACTTACATATGTACATACATAAACAAAATCACGTCTTATCTCTTACGGGATAGACAGAGCCAAGAGTCGGAGACTCGAAGGCCACGCTTAGCTAAATAGTGGGCTTTCTGATGGAATAGAGATTCAGATATAGTGACAGGTTGCTAGCCCCTGAGTGGAGGAAACCCCAGTTTAAAGCCCTATCCCTCGATTGACTTTTACAATCTGCGCAGGAAGAGAAGCAGCTGGCACATTCTATCTTCGCTCCCAGACCAGCATGAAAGCATAGCAACGTTATCTAAAATAAGTAATCGGAGATTCAAAAGCAATTGTAAATACATTAATAGCCTAAATTGGACTAAAACATGGACTATGAGACTTGAATGAAATCTCTGAATCCACTACTATACACGCATAGGTATTTGTTACGATTCACATGACGTTTCTGCTAAAAAAGAACTGTTAGTATTCAGAATAAATAAAATACTCGACTTTCTTGATTTTCTAAAATATTGGAATCTGTCATTTAAGTTTTATAAACAAAAACCACCTACACGCCGCCGTAGCCGGATAGCGGACAGAATTCAATAATTTCCGCCGAAGTTTTAATTAACCTTGGCCCGAAGGCTTCAATTAAGTTTTATTTAACATCTAAAGAGGATGGGATTAAAACCTTAATCAGGATCTTGCGGATTGAAATATCTTAGAAGCCAATCAATTCTCATAGTCTTCAAATAACTAAATATCCTATTTCAGCTTATGAGGAGTTGCTTTATTAAATAATTCGTGGCTATAAATAATTTATTGTTCTTACGAAATGATCATTTCACAAATTACTTATTACATATTTTATAGAATTGACATATGATTTTGAGTGATATCAAAATTGTATAGTACACCTTAACGCGCTTACTTAGCTTAGCTTTGCTTGATCAGAAATCGTATTAACTTTTTCAACAAGTAGATTTCCGTGGTCATATTAACGGGTCAGGAATTTCAAGTGACCGTTTTGTGGCGATTAGTCTGAACGTACACGTAAAGTGGTCATTAGTTAGCTACTCATTGGATGTATCGTTAATCAAAGTCAGCCTTCAACTCTTTGAAAACTGGAGAACCTCCAATTTGCAGCGAATAAAATTAAAGCAAGCTTTTTTACTAAGGGTGTTATTGTCTCGCAGTTTTCTTAAAAGCATCAATGGAATCACAGTTACTTGCCTAAAAAATCAAAAACCAAATTTTATTTTTATAGTGGGGATTTGTATTTGACATAAACATTACATACCTACCTATATGCTTTGCTATTTGCTTTTAGCTTCCTAGCCAGTTTTTGTTATAATTATTTTTGGGTACTTACCGAACTCGAAGTTAATAGTGAACGAGGTATGTGAATATGCTTGAGGGGTCAATAATGTTGTACAAAAACCTTTAATGAATCATCATTGTAAAAATAATTAAAAAAAAGAAACAATTTAAAAATATTTCATTCCTATTATATAAAAATCATAATATATCAAATATTATATATCAATTATTATTTATTTACTCATCATTATAAAAATTATTATTTGACAAACTATCTTTTGATTTTATAATTATCTGTCGCCCGCGGCTTCGCCCGCGTGAGTTTCGCTTTGATGAAAAATCTCTTCATCAGATGTTCCAGATCTTCAATTTTTATACGTCATCAGAAAATGCTCATCAGGTTGAACGACTTTTGTTAAGGCACCATTTCCATTTATGTTATAGTGTAGCTGGTCTCTTGCAGCTTTTCATCAGATGTTCCAGATCTTCAATTTTTATACGTCATCAGAAAATGCTCATCAGGTTGAACGACTTTTGTTAAGGCACCATTTCCATATTTCTTATAATATAGCTGTTCTGTTTTGGTTCTTCATCAGGTGTTCCAGTTTTTAAAATAAATTATAGACTAAATGTTGCCTAGGCTTAATAGCTATACAACAAAAATTTTCATTCAAATCGGTTCAGTACTTTCGGAGATTAGCGTGATCATACATACAGACAGACAGACAAGAAATTCCAAAAAATTTTTTTTGTTTTCTATTATTTTTTTTTATGTGTCCCTCTAATGCCCTCTATCCATTTCAGTCAAAAATACTAAATGTACAGACAAAATATTTTTACTGTTTTATTAGGTATATGTATATAGAAGTTCTTACTCTACAAATGGTATTGATGTATAAACAGACAACAAAGTAATCCTATAAGGGTTCCATTTTTACGTTATAAGGTAAGTGGCCCAAAAAGTCTTTTATTTTATATTATGGAGACTCGGTTATGAGTCTTGGTCGTAATTAGTAGTGATAACATGGATGGAATCTTGATTGTTAATCAGACTACATTTTTAAAAATCTAATAATTATACAACCAAAATATAAGCTTTATTTGATTTTAGAATTTATGTACGTATTAGTTACGAAATAACCACTATATTAGGTACTAAATAAATAGTACAAAGTTCAAACAATTTTATTTTAATCAAGTCTTAGTTGATAAATATCATTTCAACATGTTTTCATGAAAAAAACATATCATGTTGAATATTTTACAAAGGTTAAAGCAAATATCCTATACTTTACCGAGAGAAAATACTTAGCAACTTTTTTCAACCTGTCAATAACATTACTGCTAAGTGACGTCACGGCAAATTGGGATAAAGCAAAGGGCACATCTATGGGAATGTAACACGCTTAAAATATATTTTATATATTATAGCTATTGCCCGCGGTCATGCTTCTGGAATTGTCTTCTTTATCACTCTGCTATTGTAATAATTACAGAAAGGTTCTTCAAATAAGAAAGGAAATTCGAAAATTCCATCCTTAAGGGAGTGAAAAGGGTGAAAATCGATATTCACGCGGGCAGAGCTGCGGGCAAAAAGTAGTAATATATATGTATATAGTGATAACATTTAAATATTTACTTACGAAACCAATTATATCGTCTGCTCGGAGAAATTAACATCTATTAATTGTCTTCGAAGAGGATAATGTGATGTAATTATAACTTCAATTACACAAACAATAATTATCTTAACCTATGTTCATCATTCACAATGATAGTAAATAATTCATGAACTCAATTATTCAATTGGAAAGTATTAAGTAGTATATAAATAAGTTTTTACAAATGCGATTCCAGAAATAAATCAATCAAAAATTTTCATTTTTACGAAAAACTAAATACATTTCATGTTAGTTTTTGTAAAAAATAAA
Organism: Ephestia elutella; assembly: GCA_018467065.1. Lineage (NCBI taxonomy): Eukaryota > Metazoa > Arthropoda > Insecta > Lepidoptera > Pyralidae > Ephestia > Ephestia elutella. The sequence continues at coordinate 9,100,082 of CM031564.1, forward strand.
TAACGACCAATTTAGAAACTCTTTTGTTTTTGGTACTGCTCGTCGATTTTCGTTAATTAAATTTATGTGTTATACGCCCTAAATTTAACTCTAGTTTTTTGCATACTTCTTCGAAATCTGCGTATAGTAGATGCTTGTATTTCTTATACAAGCATCTACTCTCATGAAATTTTGTGTTCTTCTCCACAACTACAATGTGTAAATGCCGAAAACATAGTACACTTTTTAGGCAGTCATCTAAATATGAGCGAGTGTGTATCAGTCTTATGGAATGTTGTCTAAGTGACACTTTCTGAGGTAAAAATTGGAAGGTTGAGGTGTCAATAAAACAGTTTTGTTGACGAAACTCGCACCGAAATTGAATTTGGCACGTGTTGAGGGATAGAAGAATACTGGATAGATGAAGAATAAGAATACTTTCTGTATTAATGATAAATCCAGTTGAATTGAATACATAATATGTATGCTGGATCATATAATCGTATAATTTTTTCTCCATTTCGTAATATTTAATAATCCGGGATTTTGTTAGGAATGTATTCAGGAATTGGTAAAATGTATAATCTCGTGCATATAAAAAATGATTTAATAAGTTAATTGCACAATTAAAATTTGATATACTTCTTTTAATCTACTGATTAAAACAGCCATAGCATAAACAGCTTTAAAATTTATATTGAACTAAATTAAAATAATAACTAATAAAGTGTAACTACAACATAATAAATAGGTATATTATAAATAAATAAATTTATTAAAACATGATGATAGTAGACGTACTAAAACAAATATTCGCCAGCGTGTATAATAAATCTTTCTGTTATCAAATTTCAAGATGGAGTGAGCTCACTGAACAATAATAAACGTTTTATTCGTTCGCACTCTAGATCCTGCCAATTGTTTTATTTCCACTTTACGATTCACTTTCGAGGATAGCCAAAAGGTTCGGCTGCCGATGTAATTTTTATGACTACTGCGCAAGGCACTTTAATTTGCAACCAACAGGAATCTACATATAGATATCTATATCATTCACACTTAGCCACGTGGGAAGTGGGCTACGTGCGTATGCAAATAGGTTCCTGGGAAAATCCACAAATGTCTACGATTTGAGGATTTTCCTCATTGTAAATGGACTTATAGTGCATCTAGGCTCATATTAAAGTTAGGCTAAGAATGGATCGTGTCGATTTATCGATTATCATATCACAACCATGCAAACATAATCCGGTAATAGTATTTTCCAACAATATAAAACGATATTCCTCTGCCCTAGTCACGCGCAGAGCTTCATGTAAATCATTTCACGTGAAATAGAAGTCATTCGCGCAGCACGGGCAAGCTGGGAGAGATAAATTTATGGGGCAGGCTTCAGGTATGGAAAATACGATATGCTTCTGGTTGCATCTGAATTTCGAAATAATGCCACATTTGTTTATATTCTCCAACTTCAAAGAGGTCCTTCTTTTTGGATTTTTTATTTTATTAGACGGATTCGAGCGAAGTGATATTTTTGATGCAAGCACCAGTTATTTATAAACCAATTTTGAAAATTATTAATTGTTTGAGGTAGGTTAGGTATGCAGGTAACCAAATTGATGTTAAAACGTCTAAAAATTAAAAAAAAAACAACCTTATACAGACAAAATCTTTAATATTAAACGTTCAATCAAGGCGTTTTTAAAGTACATTATGATACAAGTGTGCTAAGTTGCACAAGAGGCGAGAATGGCGCTAATAAAGCGGAGTGTGCGTAATGAAATGCACACGTGTATCATACGACGTTTTTCAACACACTTGTAAAAAAGAAACATCATATGGTCATAACATTTAATTATTAAAACAATTAGTAAAAGTACAATTATGAAAGTGATACCGAACAGATTTTGTCGGCATTTTTACAGTTTGTGTAATGTTATTGGTATTATTAATGAACTCAATATTTTCGGTTTCCTGGGTAAACGTCGTCGGTGAATGTAGATTATTTTCATATGAGACAGCGGGCTCATTAGTGTTAGGTGATGCCGTTACATAATAACTAGAGTCACGAGAAGTCGATGCTTGCGGCTCAGTGCACAATTTATTTGCCAGTGGTGGCTCCAAATTAATTGCACCTGTTATTTTGGTACTTATGATTGCCTTGTTACGAATCGAGTCTTCAACATAAGATTCAGCAACTGCGTCAGATCGCCATGCACCATGACACTTTAAAGTTAGTATGTCAGCTCCTGAATCGGCTAGCAATGTAGCCGAAGTTCTTCTAAAACTATAACCCGTGTAAGAATCAGCCTCAGGCAAACTTAAATACTTTGCAATTTCTTTTGGCATTGCACCAAAGTTGATACCAATATTTTGAGCTGTACAATTGCCTTTTTAATAATTTAGAAAAAGCGATCACTTTTTGTTTTATTAGAACGGAGAGCTTGATTTTTTTTACTATCTGATAAAAGGGGCCGTGGATTACAAAAGTTCTTGGAATTTTGTTTTTTGTATTAGGGATTTTTACGCCGCATTTCGCCATGGGTATCTATATCCTTGGTGGTAATATTATGAAGCTCTTGCCGTCTACACCTGTTATGCCGAATATCAACGCAACCTGCAAAGAGATAAAATTAGGTTAGTTGTTATATTTAAGAGCCAAAACAAAATAAATTATATTATTATAGAAGCAATTTAGATTATAAAATTCAACTAACCTTTGTTGCCAGGTACTCATAATCTGGGGCTTCTTTTAAAAACTTTTCAACATCGGTTGGTGACCATACTTAGGATTTTTTACTAATGTATCCATCCGAGTGTATTTTACGAAATGATATCAGGTTAGAGTAAGTTTGTATGTCAGTATTATTTTTTGTCTAGATAGTGCTTTTTAGCATCGAAAAAATACACCAGAGTGAATTGGGTTTGTATTTTTTTACAAGTTCGTTGAAATACGCTAAAAATACGTTTCCAGAAAATGATTGCGCCTTTTTGTCATTTTTCCACTTTATAAAACATTCGTATGCCGCCAAATACTTATGTTTTGATTTTGGCGGCAATAAACTATCACTTGCATTTCGCGCCTCGTTAATGATTTCAGGTGGAGTTAAATTTACATATACTTCCAATTCTTCTCCATTATTCGACATTTTAATAAATAATGAATATGTTAACACGGCGAAAATCTGAAAATGTACGTCACAAACAAGATAAAAAATATACTCAGTCTTGTTTTTTATTCGCGCGCTGCGAGCGCGCTGAGCGCGCAGCGTACGGCGATAGGTATATCAACAAACAGCCAGTGCTTGGCTGTATAAATCATTATCTTTGCTTATTTAAAAACTGTTGTTATTTTCCCTATTTGATCTTAAATATGTATTATATGGCTAAATTAAAAATTCTTTGTGGAATTCATAACGCGCTTTAGTTACTAAGCGCATTGCAGAAAAGTTAGGTAATTTTCATTTCCAAACACCTTCGTAATATATTCGTAATACCTTCATAATATATGGCATTATGGGCCTAAATCCGAAGTAATAAGATCCATTTTACGAGCAAGTGTGTTGAAAAAAAATTGTTTAACAACTGATTCAATGTCCGATGCGGTCTCTTGGTCGCTGAAGAATTAATATTCCAAAAATTGTATAGAGGAATGCAGTGATCTGAAAGAGAAATGTAGTGATTTTATTTCAAGTTGTCACTTATAGAAATTTCACAAGTGTATTACGTATTACAAAATGTTACTTCTTCTAGTATTTTTTAGGAAAACCGTGAATTCAGAGATTAAAGTGGAACTGGGCGGGCCACGTCAGCCGTATGGGAATGGAAAGATGGACAAATAAGAGTGGTCTGACGAATTGTCGGCCTTTGATAAACATAGCGAGCGATAGAGGTAGTTTGAGAGATAAGGGCGCCCAGCAGTGGAGACCTATCAGCTAAATAAATAAAAAAAATTACGTATTACAAAATGTTACTTCTTCTAGTATTTTTTAGGAGAACCGTGAATTCAGAGATAAAAATATATGACATTGAAATAAACGCGATTAATCTCGCTTGCAACAGCTAATTTACCAAATATCAATTTCACTGTATTTACATAACATGTACTAACCGTTTGTTTTTAGCGCCAAACAGAGAATAGCCAAATTGTTGGTATTGTTACGGTATCGTCGAGAAAATATTACAAACAGTAGCAATATAAAGAAGAATGCAGTCAAATAAAAGGATGTTAGCGCATTCATGAAATTTTAACTTCTATTCTAGTGACAGTTTCTTTTTATCTGTTGTCGACGAAACGTGACATATGGACCGAAAAGTAGTAATATTATTTTCAGTAGCATGTTTACTATGGAATACAGATTTGGTATGTATTGGTGTTTCTTTCTGAATAGGTATTATAATTAATCGCGACTGTCGAAAAATCTAGTTATATTACCTACTTTACAATTTATTCAAAATCTGAATTTAAAAAAATTGTGTTAACGAAATCAACAAAATATTTTTGGCCAGTATCCAAAGCTATTCAATTCTGTGAATGTAATAAGTCGAAAATTAGTCACGGAATAAAACCTGATTGAACCAATTAGCGCGCTAGGTGCATACCGTCTAATATCATTTGAAAATTTGACGATTTCACTACGATAGATTGTAAAGTATGGAAAAATAATGCGTCAAATTGTATGGTCTGTACAGTTTACAATTTCTCGACACTTTACAACCTACGAGAGGTTGTTATCTAACAAAAATTTACAATTTTAAAGTGACATAAACAATATATAGTATACTAGCTGGCGCCCGCGGCTTCGCTCGCGTTAATCCTCTCTTAGCGGATGCCTACGTCATAACATCTACTTGCATGCCAAATTTCAGTCCGATCCGTCCAGTAGTGGTTTGAGCTGTGCGTTGATAGATCACTATGCCAGTCAGTCAGTCACGTTTGAGTTATATATTATATTTATATATATATATATTATATATATATATATATATATATAGAATAACAGACTAATAAACCGAATAAAATGTTTTTTTTTCAGGTTTATTCAGAGAAAGTTGACCTTGCAACTCTTGATAGCATGGTTATTAAAATGCTCTGGACCAAAGTTTACATAGGATATGACATAAAATTGAAACAAGAAGCAATCAAAACTTTAAGAAAGTCCGGAGACTATAAAAAAATGATGACGCATTTGTTGAAGGTTAAAAAAGAAAAGGTGCAAAAGGTTTTAAACCTACTAGCGGAATTAATGATTGTTTATATGAGTTAAAATATATATATTTTTTAAAAAGTTTGTTGTTTTTTCGTAGCCGTGCATAAAATGATTTTGTTACCTCCGACTTGTCTGTGGTTAATAGAAAGAAGATGAAGTATAATGTATTTTTCCTTGACTTGTCTGCTTACTTACTTTTACTTGACTTGCTTTCCATTGGAAGTTTGTAACACAAAATATCTTGTCATCAATTTTATTAAAATTTTCAAAAGTCGTTCATACATACATACATAGAATCACGTCTTTATCCCTTACGGAGTAGACAGTGCCATGAATCGTGAGACTCGAAGGCCGTTAGCTGAATAGTGGGCTCTCTGATGGAATGGAGATTCAGATATAGTGACAGGTTGCTAGCCCATCGCCTATGAGTGGAGGAATCCCCTGTTCAAAGCCCTTTCCCTAAGTCGTTCATGTTTTTCAAAATTCATAAATTTTGACGTTTTGCTCAAATTTTTTAGTTGTCAATTTCTTGAAATGCGAATATTTCATGAATTGCTCGATTAAATTGGAATTTTACGAAATAATCCATACAATATGGCCATGGTACTAATATGTGTATTCAGTAATACATGTTTACTCAAGAGGCAGACTACGAAACCATCGATATTACTGAGTATTCCATACTGCAGTCTATTATTTACTGTCGGCAGATATTGAAAATATTATTACCGCCTTTCTTCGCCGTAGGTAGCATCTCATTTAATATTTTTTACTGACAACTACCTACTTAAATAAGTAGAATAGGAATGGGTATTCTATTCATGAACTAGCTGTTGCTCGCGGTTTCACTTGCATAAAAGTTCTTTTTCGCCTCTTTTGCCCCTGTAGCGATGGAATTCCCAAAATTATTTTCTTAGTACTCACTTACGCTATAATATTGACAGGGTATGGATCCCCAAAAATACTTTAATGGTTTAGAAAGCATAAATTTAAACGATCCTTTTTTTTTGGTTTGTTAGCCTTCTAAGAATCATGAGTAAAAAAATAAAGAAGTGTTGTCTTAGAAATGAAACTAATTTATTGACGGCCCGACTGTTTGTAGAATTGTTAAACTCACATCTGTTAACCATTGTAATCTTGTGTTAGTGGACATAGACGCAAAAACATTGTAAGTTTTTACGTAAAATTCCAGAATTGGACCCAACAATGATAAAGCTGTTCCTTTCACACATTGCTAAAGCAAATATGTTTTGTTTCATGATTTTATGAGAGAGACGCCCATTCGACGGATGAGCCAATGAAATGGACGGTGCGTTGGCGCATTATCGAGAGTTGATCGCGGGGATGAAAGAGGGAGCGAAGGAGAGGAGAGAGGATCTGTGGTGGATTCGTGGTGGATTCGTCGTGTCGGAGCAGTGGTGGTCCTTTAGACGTGTTGCAGTGAGACGTAATAATTACCTTTTGTGGGAGATTTAAATATTTTGCTTTGTCGGGTCGTTATGTGCTTAGAATTGAATTGGGGTTAGGAGTGTGCTGTATATTGGCAAGTCCTAGAAAATAAGTTTTCAGTTTTGTCAAGGTTTGGTTGCAAATATAGAAAGAAAATAAGTAAATTACAAACCTTTACGAAACACTTAATTTTACCGAACTAAAACTGATCTTGAAGGCTTTGCCTGATTCATGTAAATAATATCCTCAGTTTAGTTCCATTTACCCTTTTATTGTTTTGATTTCCTGAAAGCTTTTAAGCTATTTAAAGTATAACTAAAAATATGTGTCTGGTAGGGACTGAATATTCATTCTGAATATTCGGCAGCCCGAGGTCTAAGGGTCCTATTTCAATAGAAATTCGACATTTACACCAATCTTAAATTCGGATATCTAATGAAATATAGTGGCGGGGACACAATTAAAACCATAATAATGCTGTGATTTTATTTCAGCTAGAATTAAGATTGTCTGTGTGTATATTTATTGTTTAAGATCTGTTTAGTATTTCTTTTCTTTTAATTGTGTGTGAGAATCAGAATATAAACACCATTTATTTCTCTTGAGTCTTTTAAATCACCATCCCTCTAATTAGGACATTTTTACTATTTAATTGATCACTTATACATTTTCTTTTCTTCACATATTATAAATGCTATCATCATCCTAAGTCATAAGGTATGAAATAGTTTCTAATTAGTTCAAAATAGGCTAAGACCCTGATAATTATTAAACTAATATCCTAAATTAAACTCTTTGCTATTACTCAAATTTAATTGTTTTTACTTGTCCATTCAGGACTTAAAGAAATATAATATTAAATCTATTTCTCAGGGCAGAGTTCTACACCGAAAAAGGTGAGGATTCTACAAAGAATTTATTTAATTTGCCAATAACATCAATATTTGTATACGGCTCAAACAAAAGAATAATAAAAGGTATCAGCCCAAAAGACTAGCTAGCAACCGCTCCATACAATGGAACGTATATACAATTATTGAATACCAACTTGGTGCGCACCTTCTAATTTCTGATAATACAAAAAAAATAATAATTATAATAAAGTTGGTATTCAGAGATTATATTATCTCAAAGATCACATATGAATGGGCGGGGCACTATCTGCAGATAAGTGGCCCCATATCCTTACCTGTTACTCTATCCGAGTACAATTTATATGGTCTGAAAACAGTACCAATCAATAGGCTTACAAGCCTTTATTTGAACCTGATTCATTGACAATCCTAACTTCATTATTAGTTCACAATATTACTATTTATCAGATTATTGAGATATTTAAATGTATGAGCAACAGACGTGTCAATCAAAGATAGTCTATTGTCATACGATAAAGGCTGTGTCAATTAATCAGTTGTTCTGAGAGCAATATATGAGCATTTATGTTATTGAAGAGGGCTTTGATGTAATTATTTCGTAACGTCTCCAGTACGGGGGTTTGGCCAAGCCCCAGGAACACGAGGCGACGTGTTCAAACACCCTAGCTTTGCGAGAAAATATTATCATACCTATTTGGCAAGAAATAGCATTTTTTAGAAAAATAAAATACGGACCCCAGGGGTAACCGTTACACGTGGTGACGTGGCCCAGGATTCAGTTTATGCTACTTCATTGAATTAGCAACTGGATAAATTATTTGGTTTACTACTTTGATTTTATATTATAAAAAAAAAAAAACACAACGTAGATATTTTTTATTTTCAAATTATTATTCAGACGATCACAACAGATGAATAATACTCAGATTAATCAAACGTATTAACTGAGCTTAAGCTTAATATATTAATAAATTTATTGATGATAAATATATTTTCCTTATTAGTAGGGAATATATATAATTTGATTTATATATTACAGTATTCTAACAATTTGAATTCAACAGAATACAAGTAAAGTCCTAATAAACTAGGAGGGATCTTAGTCTTTCAATATTAGATTAAATTATAATTGGTGATTTTATTTCGCATTCTCCATACAAACACGTCAACATGTCCCAAAACACAAGATCACGAGGTCGTAAACGGCGCATTAATGAAAATTTATCAAATCAAGGTCAAGCACAAGATGTAGATTTACAGAATTCTCTATTGTCGATTCGATTAAGCAGGTATTCCGCGAAAATCTAGGTGACTTTTGCTAGAATTTTATTAGCTGAGACAAATAGGCAACGTTTCCTTAAGCTAATTCACCTTTATTAGCAGATAACGGAAGTTAGGCCAAAGTGATTCAGTAGGGCGAACCACTCCAGACACCAGTAGTCTAGGTAATGGAAGCGTAACCGGCGGAAATATAATTGTTCTCAAGCCTGAGATAGAAAAGCCTATTTTCAAGGGCAATAATGGGGCCAGTGCAAACCCTATGCGTTTCCTATGTAAGTTGAAAAAAGTACATACGAAATATTCGTGGAGAAGATAGAGCTTGCGATATAGCTTTAGATTGTATTAAAGGGTCTGCATATAATCTCCATAGAAATCTATAGCGATAATTGGAATTCATTTGAAGATTTTGAAAAGGACTTTATTAGGATTTTCTGGAGCTTCAAACACAGCAGGAAGCCGAAAAGTTTAGGTTAATGAATACATATTGGGATGAAGAACAAGGTCTTAAGATGAGTGAATACTTTTCTCAACAATTAAGTGACTTTAGGTATTTTACCATTTCGATGAGTGAGTCTGAAGTAGTAAATTTTGTTATGCGTCATTATCCTGAACAAGTACAAGGTCTGTGGTTTGCAAGACAGGGACCACGTACAATCAATATGGGTGCTGAATTTCTTAGAGAAATCGAATCAAATGTAGTAAGTAGGTCTAAAATGGTTGATAACATTTCTTTTAGACGAGGTCGGGGTTTAGGACAGGGTTCATGGAGAGGCAGGAATAACGTTCACACGGAATTTCCTGTTAGCGCTGCAATTCAAGCGAGTACGCGCGGACGCGGGTCATATTTAAATAAAGGTAGAGGTCGCGGTCGTGGAAATTCATATCGTGGAGGCTATAATCGAAGCAATAGTGGCTTCAATTTTCCAGCAATTAAATGGGATAAGTCTACGCAAGAATTTAACAACTCTGCAGCTGCGAGCAGCAATATAGAGAAAAACCCTAATTTAGAAATCAATCAGTCGGCAAACTCAAAGGTGCCCAACAATTAAGTCCCATTAGTTGGTTGGTTTATATAGGGACATAGGTAAGACAATCGACAGCGGAAAGGTTAGTGAGTCATGACGAAGTACTATCTTATCTTAGCCGGTGAAGTTCAGGTAGAGACACGTGTTCGTTTTTAGAAGTTACTTAGGTTAGTTTATACTTAGTTTAGATTTTTTTTTGTACGAATGAAAGACGTTATTACATGAAGGTGAGAAAAAAAAAATGAAAGACGAATATAATGTGGAAAAAAATAAATAAATTAATAAATAAATAAAATTAATTTGATTAAATATAATGATGAGATGAACGAATAACATTGCAAGCGAAATACAAGAATATAAATATTGACGATAAATAAATTGGAATGATCATAAAGTTTTATTATCTTTAGTTTTGATGAGTTATAAGACAGTATTTTCAGATAGCTATTATTTTCGAAAATTTATAGCAAGGAACGGCTTGAATAAACTAAGTTTCTTTGTGTCAACTTTTTAATAAACAAGACCTATTCCTACAAACAGACAGTAGCGCAGTTTGTATAGCTGGATGTGTGTATCAGTTATCCTATGGTAATTGGGTTTGGTAATAAGTAGACAATATCGGAGCAGAAATTGTGGGCCATTATATGTTTACAATCTGTATCTAAATTCTAAAGGTATGGAGATAGAAAGTCGTAATTGGCGTACCGATCTTATGAGTCTTATCTTTTAACATTCATGGAAACTTTTCTACTCTGAAGGGTACCACTATTTTACGAACGGTTTGAATATCAGGTACAATACGTAAAAAGACAGACAATGCCATATCTGATGTTTTTTCTCGCAACATAAAGGGAGTTAATGTCTTTATTATTTGAAAGATGGCTTGCCGACAATTACAATTGTTTGAGGCAGTAAAAAGGGCGGTTGTTTAAAAACATTTTTTTAGAAAATTATGAGAATTGCAGATAGATGATAACAGTCTTCGCTCAATCATAAAATGTTTGCTCGGTCAAGGAGGGACGAATAATAAGCTGAAAACGAAATAAGTTTATAGTTTATTATCGAGTTGGAGCAGTTACGCACAATAATGTTTGTACTTAGTGGACTTAAACGGTCATTCGGTTATGCTTATGTGGTTTATTTATCACGTTACTATGGATGAAAATTAGATAATTAACGAGAATTTGTAAATAAACGCAGTAAGTTAGTTGTATGAGGTAGAATAGTTCGTAATTAGGTTAGTTATAAGTTGTTTTAGGAAGATATAGGGTTGTCACTGGGTTCGTAGAAAGTGTTAGGTTATTAGACAGTGTTAGGTTAAATGAGTTAGATGATTAATTAATTAGGTTATCAGCTTTTAATAGGGTTAGGAAGTTAATTCGTGATAGGTTTAATTTAATAGACAGTTTAATTTAATAGTAAACTAGAAAGAAAAAAAGTAGGTAGGTATATATATATATACAAATAGGTTACCTTTAAGGTTCTCTATCGTAATTGTTATGTTAAAATAAGATTCCCAGCTCACATAATATTGGCATTCTATATGAGCCGGAAAAAGGAGGGAAATGACAGGGTATGGATTCCCCAAAATACTTTTAATGGTTTTTAGAAAGCATAAATTTAAACGATCCTTTTTTTTTTGGTTTGTTAGCCTTCTAAGAATCATGAGTAAAAAAATAAAGAAGTGTTGTCTTAGAAATGAAACTAATTTATTGACGGCCCGACTGTTTGTAGAATTGTTAAACTCACATCTGTTAACCATTGTAATCTTGTGTTAGCGGACATAGACGCAAAAACATTGTAAGTTTTTACGTAAAATTCCAGAATTGGACAACAATGATAAAGCTGTTCCTTTCACACATTGCTAAAGCAAATATGTTTTGTTTCATGGTTATGAGAGAGACGCCCATTCGACGGATGAGCCAATGAAATGGACGGTGCGTTGGCGCATTATCGAGAGTTGATCGCGGGGGATGAAAGAGGGAGGAAGGAGAGGAGAGGCATTCGGTGGTGGATTCGTCGTGTCGGAGTGTGGTCCTTTAGACGTGTTGCAGTGAGACGTAATAATTACCTTTTGTGGGAGATTTAAATATTTTGCTTTGTCGGGTCGTTATGTGCTTAGAATTGAATTGGGGTTAGGAGTGTGCTGTATATTGGCAAGTCCTAGAAAATAAGTTTTCAGTTTTGTCAAGGTTTGGTTGCAAATATAGAAAGAAAAATAAGTAAATTACAAACCTTTACGAAACACTTAATTTTACCGAACTAAAAACTGATCTTGTGGAAGGCTTTGCCTGATTTCATGTAAATAATATCCTCCAGTTTTAGTTCCATTTACCCTTTTATTGTTTTTGATTTCCTGAAAGCTTTTAAGCTATTTAAAGTATAACTAAAAATATGTTTCTGGTAGGGACTGAATATTCATTCTGAATATTCGGCAGCCCGAGGTCTAAGGGTCCTATTTCAATAGAAATTCGACATTTACACGCAATCTTAAATTCGGATATCTAATGAAATATAGTGGCGGGGACACAATTAAAACCATAATAATGCTGTGATTTTATTTCAGCTAGAATTAAGATTGTCTGTGTGTATATTTATTGTTTAAGATCTGTTTAGTATTTTCTTTAATTGTGTGTAGAGAATCAGAATATAAACACCATTTATTTCTCTTGAGTCTTTTAAATCACCATCCCTCTAATTAGGACATTTTTACTATTTAATTGATCACTTAACATTTTCTTTCATATTATAAATGCTATCATCATCCTAAGTCATAAGGTATGAAATAGTTTCTAATTAGTTCAAAATAGGCTAAGACCCTGATAATTATTAAACTAATATCCTAAATTAAACTCTTTGCTATTACTCAAATTTAATTGTTTTTACTTGTCCATTCAGGACTTAAAGAAATATAATATTAAATCTATTTCTCAGGGCAAAGAGTTCTACACCGAAAAGGTAGAGGATTCTACAAAGAATTTATTTAATTTACCAATAACATCAATATTTGTATATACGGCTCCAAACAAAAGAATAATAAAGGTATCAGCCCAAAAAGACTAGCTAGCAACCGCTCCATACAATGGAACGTATATACAATTATTGAATACCAACAGTGTACGCACCTTCTAATTTCTGATAATACAAAAAAAATAATAATTATAATAAAGTTGGTATTCAGAGATTATGTTATCTCAAAGATCACATATGAATGGGCGGGGCACTATCTGCAGATAAGTGGCCCCATATCATACCTGTTACTCTATCGAGTACAATTTTATATGGTCTGAAAACAGTGTTTCAATCAATAGGCTTACAAGCCTTTATTTGAACCTGATTCATTGACAATCCTAACTTCATTATTAGTTCACAATATTACTATTTATCAGATTATTGAGATATTTAAATGTATGAGCAACAGACGTGTCAATCAAAGATAGTCTATTGTCATACGATAAAGGCTGTGTCAATTAATCAGTTGTTCTAGAGCAATATATGAGCATTTATGTTATTGAAGAGGGCTTTGATGTAATTATTTCGTAACGTCTCCAGTACGGGGTTTGGCCAAGCCCCAGGAACACGAGGCGACGTGTTCAAACACCCTAGCTTTGCGAGAAAATATTATCATACCTATTTGGCAAAATAGCATTTTTTAGAAAATAAAATACGGACCCCAGGGGTAACCGTTACAATATGTATTAAGATTCTGTCTGCAAAGTATGTGGTTTTGACTCTGCGAACACATGTGCAGTCAGTCAATCAGAATCCTATTAGATATACAGGGTGCTTTGTTAAACACCAACAACCTCTCTAGTGGTGAAAGTACTCATGAATATGAGCAACTTTTTATATAGGACCGACTCTGAAATTTAAAAAAAATATCTGCTGTTCTATACATTTTGGGCGAATATGGCAATACCTATTGTATTATAAAATTAAAAAGTTGCTCATATTCATGAGTAATTTCAATTTGCATGAAAATATAACAAGTATAAAGAGGAAATAAAATAATTAAGTATACTTAATTCCCTTTCTTAATACCCAGACCGAATCTTTTCATTAAAAAAGAAATAAAAGTATATAAGTAATTTATTTATTTATTTATTTAAAATCCTTTATTGCACAAAATTTAAAAAATTATGTACAAATGGTGGACTTAATTTCCTGAAGGTTTGGAAGTTTTGGTCATATGGAAATAGGCCTGCCCCATAAACTTACAAGTAATCTACATCCCTCTCTAAATCAAATTACAAATTCAAGTTCAAATCAGAAATACTGTAAGAATCGTCAAAGCACCAATTGAAACAGACACGCTTAAAATTCAATTACATTAAGCCAATCACCAAGTTCAACAGAATGGCTTCTCGCCTGGATTTGAAACTTAACTAAATACAATAGCTCCGAAGTCGCATCTCTATAATATTATCGAAACCAACAATAGTGCATATTATGGTCTAAATTGTTGCACTCCCTTGAGCCTCGCACTTCAGTCATGATTATCAATATGCATTTGATACTGCAGAAATAGGTACAATATCTTCATATTGTCAAAGTTCTTTTATACATAGTTGGTCTATGATTCAGACATTTATTCCCAGGACGAAATAAATGCAACCACACCGTTAGGAAAACAAAATTATGATAGTTGCCGGGTTTGAACGAGTACCTACTTAACTAATTAACTGTAGTAATATGCTTTCCAGTGTGTAGAATATGTAATATAAATTACTATGGATTTTTCTATCATTGCAGACACTTGCTGCGATGACATTTTATGAAAAATGCGATGCGTTCATAGGAAGTCCAAGACATTTTGTGGATTACTAATTGGTATCTGAGCTCGAATACTCTGAACACCCGGTTTCAACTTTTTTAATCGGAATTTAGCCAATTGCCATAAGAGTAATGTGAAGAAGGAGATATTTGTCGCAACCGTTACTAGTATCTAGTTACTTTAATCAAATTTATTACTCATAGGTTTAAAATTTCCTTCTTAACTTAGGATTAAATAAATTATATATTATTATTATTGCATTTTGCGTTCTTATCTCGATATGTAGAGTCCGGCCGCCGTTAGGCCCTCAGTCCGCCACGCTCTCGGCCGCGACGCTCACGAATTTTAAAATCTGTTTGTCCTCGACGCTCTCGGCCGTGACGATACCGTTTTAATTTTGTCTTTGAAAAAAAAATTGAATGTCCATGCCCAGGGTTAAAATGAGTTCAAGGTTTTATCGTCGGTCAAGTCTATAGAGAACATAATGTTTATATTCTATGTATTACGTTTTCAATGTGTAATGCTTACTTGAATCAATTACTTAACAAACATTTATACGAGTAGTGGTGCAGTCTACATGATATGATAACACGTCCTCGAGATAACAGGCTAAGCGCATTAGTTTAATGTTCCCACGCGTTATTACTACCCGCCTACTACCCCACCTCGCCCTCGGCGAATTAATCTAAATCTGGCTACCCTCCCTATTAGTTTTCAAAATTTATCACCGAAAGCCGTGAAGCCCGTGAATTCTTTCATTGAATTTCCAAAATGTGAAAAAAACTATCGAGACTTTACACAGAAAATTACAGTCGAGGGCAGAAAAATCTAACGCCCTACCCCACCGAATACTATCTGAGGGTGGTCATGTTTATTTGCCCCTGACTGCACATACAAACATAAGTAATTTTATTACATATTATATTATTAAAAATCTTGAAACAGATTTACAATTTGATTATTTAAGGGAACACTTCTTTATAACTGAAAATTCCTGCATTGAAAAACTTTGAAACCTTCCACCAAACTATTTTGTTTTTGGACTATAGCAAATTGTAACTATATAAATAAGTTAAACGAACATGCATACTATACAAGTTAAGTAACACAGAGCTGTCACCTGCGGCCACTGTGACATATATTCCCAGTTGCACCTGTCTGTCTCTATCATAATTGGTACATGATTTATTATCTTTAAGGCATAATAGCGATGCAATAATTATGCGCTGACGTTTGGTCAATCACGCATAATGAAATGACACAACGGTAATTGAATTATCTGTTCAGAGACGCGTGAATATCTAGATCCAATTAGTTTCCAATAGGAGCCTTATACCTAAGTGAAAAGCTAAAAAAATGTAAACATTCATATGGTTAAGTGATATGTATTTAATTTGTCTAGTTGAGACAATTTAAGATTCTTTGGCACTTATTAAACTAAAACGTTCTATTAAGTTTTTTCTTAAGATATATAAATTAAGACGTAGTCGACTGGTCATAAATCATTCGACATAATTGTAACTTGTGTTAAAATCATAGTGAAGGGGATTAATTAAATTCAAAACCCTCGTTTAAGCATAAAGATGGTGGGGTTCAGGAGTGACATTCAGGAGTTCGCGCCATAAAGTTAAATGGAATGTGACCGCAGGCACAAACTAAGAAAAGCCTAGAAAGAAACTTCCAAGTATAACGTGCTTATAACCCACACAATTAAAAAACATAATATTGATATAGACCCACACAATTAAAAAACATATTATAATATTTTTATTATATTTTTTTTATCATCGATTGTTAAACTGAGTAAAAGTAAAATTTATTATTATTTTTTATTTGTTATTTTTATTATTTTATGTAGATTTACATTTATGGTGTTCATAGATTGGCTCATGTAGTAAAATCTTAGGTGCTCAGATATCGATGTCGTTTTGAGAGTGGCACCATTTCAATATAGCTTACAAATAAATAATGGTTGCTAATTTGATATTTAACTATTCTGAAATCTATGAAAAAGAAGTTTTACTTATGCTACAGAATTAATATAAGTACTACGTACTTACGCCTAACTTTGACAATAAAACCTGACCAGAAAGATAAAAACCCTGAATTAGAGGCAGCACTTATGGGTTTTACATTGCAACATTATATATGTGTGTGTATGTATGTGTAGTATTGTATTGTGTTTGTATATGTGGTAAATGACGAATTGTATTTTATTTATTTTATATGGGTCTAAGTAACCTGAAATAAATGTTTTTTTTTTTTTTTTAATTATTAAAGGCAGTAGCGCATTTAAAGGGTGGAAGCGAGGGGGCATGTGAACCCCCCCCCCCCAAAAATCACCGACTGCTATATTGTGTACCTACTGTGGAGGCAGGTTCCATATCAGAACATATTAAAATTCGCGTTGTTAAAAAAACAGGTTGTATTAGTAATAGTTTCTTTTGTACAGTAAGTTTTTTATTTTATTTGTAAATAAACTTGTATCATTCCAAAAACATAATCCGCCACCATTAGTGATGTGCCATTCTCGAAATTTTCAAAGAACAAGCGGAAACTTCCTTAAAAATATCTCGGAAATATTCTCGAGAACAGAAAACGGTGCCCTTCCCAGAAATGAAAATAGGTACTGGATCCACCCTTCATTAAAAGTCAAACTTTGACGGAAAAAATGACAGATGTGTTTTTAAATTAGAAAAAGGAATATTTGGGACATAAAAGGGGGGAAAGGGGGGGAAACATTCATTTCTCGAAGTATTTCTATATTAATATTAAAACATATATATGAAAGCTACATTCATGCCAAGCTTCATGCTTTCTTCCGGATGGGACCATAAAATCGATTTTTGTTAGGACAAGGAGCCATACTATTGACACAAACCTCAATTTCGATGCATAAAAGCCGATGTCACAGTTACGTGAAAGAAGAAATAAAACATTAGGTTATTAGCAATAATGAGAAACCTTTTGTGCAGTCGTTATTTTGAGCCGTGGCGGCTGGTAATGGGGCCTACCTCAGATCAGGCACGGGATGTCGCATTTATTGGACCGGCTGATATTAGAAGTGGCGCGCGAATAAACATCGCAGTTGGACAGGAAATCACTGTTATTATTTATTTCACTTGTATGTTTGACCTTAGATTGTATTAGAATGGAATTGGATGGAAAAACAAATTTTTGACGTCACGTTCAGTAGATTTTATAGGTCCTACATGAATACGTATTGATTCAAAATATTTTCTCATAAAGTCAACCGCTCTTTGTTTTAACATGACAGATGATCGACTTACCAATCAAAATCCATCCCGTTAATGACTGGATAAAAGCACATTAAGGTAATACGTGGTGAAAAATTAATTGCAAAGCTTATCATGTTTAATCAGTCAGAGTGAAAATTGGTTATATATTTAAGGTGAAAGGGCTTCATTGGTATGCTGTTATGCAAAGCTTTTGGTGGGAATGTTTAATCAAGATTTTTACCCATCGCCTCTTTAAAAATCAACCCCATTTTACGATCTGCGCAAGAAAGCAAAAAAAACAGCTCAGAGACAATGTTTTTCTTTAGTTTCTTTCAATTCATAATATATTTATTCTCTGGAATATGCAGTTTCGTAATTTACTGTCTTCAATAAATAGGATAATAATCCTATTTATTACGTCAGTCAGTAGACTGAGGAGTTATAATGTCGTTAACGTAACTAACCTGCTGCACGGACCATTATCTAGTTCAGAGAGATGTAAGGTCGTTATCACACTGGTGAATTGCGAGGGATTCTCAGGCGAGGCGGTTTAGCAACTAGCACGCGGTTGCTTTGCGAAATTTTTCCAGACTGATTTCCATACTTTCGATGGCAGCATAGCGATACTCGTGACGCTGTACTGTATAAACTAAGTAGACTCGCTTTGAAATCGCTCGCAAATCGCCAATGTGATTACGTTTCAAGAAATACACGACAATCGGAATAACTATGTGAATAAAACTGCAAACCTAACACCGGTCTTTAAATGTAGTATAATAATAATTGTTGCGAACTCCTTTGAAATGTCATTTTCTTTTTATCTAGAAAATATCTATGTTCTTTAATAATTTTAGTTGTCATGTTCAGAGAGAAAAAAATCATAGTACGTTAAATGTTTTGTCATTCATTGTGAGCCAATAAATATGGTAAAAAGTGTAGTTATTTTCAATTATAAATATTTAAAATCAGCGCCTACTAGTTTATTACAATAATAAATCGTTATACTGGTACATTCTCCCCTGGTATTGTTTTCATCAAAGGGTACGTGAGTTAGTATACAAATATTGAGCAACTAATCAAATAGTGCCACTGTTGATTCCTGATTTTGTCTGCTAATATTTTATTCCTTTTTCATTGGCTTTTTTGTCCTAGAAGTAGATCCTAGAAGTAGAGCTATTTTTCAACCGACTTCCCAAAAAAGGAGGAGGTTATATGTTTCGATTTATGTATGTTTTTATGTATATTCGTCGATTTCTCCGCCTATAGTGGACTGATTTCCAAAATTGTTTTTTTATTCGAAAGGGTGTATTTCCAAGATGGTCTCATTTTAACCACGTCTGAATCTGTTCGGTAATACAAATTATAAAAATACCAACATTGCATTACAGAGCAAAAGCCCACGACTGCATGCCCTTCCTTATTTTATTAAAACTCAAGATTTTTTGTGTATTTATAGAAATAGCTATTAGCGACTATATAAGTTGGATCATGATTACTTAGAGCAGATAATTTGTAGCTATACCTTTAAAAGTAGTAGCTCAATTTCCTCAAATTAAAGTTTTTTAAAGATTATATATTCCGAATAATCACGTCAGTCACGCCATCCGTTACTAGGCAATAGGTGCAGATATAAACCCCTGCTAGACAATGTAACTTTACTAAATTATAGTAATATTGGTTTTATTATAAAAGCTGAATTTAATGTTACTTTGGGAGGCCCCAAGGGTGCTTTAATACCTATAAAAATCATCCTTGCTATCCATATTACCTGCATAAGCAACGAAGATCCAAACTTCACACCCAGTCGCTAATATTTTTTACTCGTATATACCACGCAGAGAAACTTTAGTATTTTTAAAATAAGGAAGGTTTGGTCGTTGCGGGCTCTCGGTCTATATAAATAGACGGAGAGCCCGCAACGACCAAACCTTATAACAAAAATAATAGACAATTTGACATGTTCTGACATTTCAAATCAAACTGACATAAAAAGTTTCGAATTATTAATTCTATATTTTCGGCCAGTGAAAGATAAGTTTAAGTTTTTATTTAAGAAAATCGGTGTAGAAGCACTAAAAATGATAAAATAAAACTTTTTTCCAAAAAAATGAACCGACTTCCATCATAAAACTTAAAATCATGAAATAACAATAAAGAAAAATGTATTAGCATGCTACTTACTAAATGAGCTGAAGTCGGTTTAAAAATTAAATATTCTAAATTAACCTTCTTCTTTATGTGCCTATTCATCACTGAATGTTGTTCATTAACATTAGAATCATGCATATGTATAAAATGCCTAGCTAAACAATTACATAACACCCTTACTTGGCACCGACTTCACCTCATTCAGTAGGTAGCATGCTAATACATTTTTCTTTATTTTTATTTCATGATTTTAAGTTTTATGATGGAAGTCGGTTCATTTGTTTGGAAAAAAGTTTTATCTCCTAGATAGATCCTAGAATTGATAATCAAATTTGTATATATCAGTAAGTCCTTTCTATAAAAAATATACATAGGTATCTAGCTTATAATCAATGAATAGACTTCATTGTAAAGATTCGCATGCACGCTTTTATAATGTAACTAGCCTTTGTCTGCGGCTTCTCCCGCGTGAGTTTCTTACGGAAATAGTGCTTTTTTCCGAGATGAAAGTTACCCTGGATCCTTCTCAGTACTTCTAAGTATAAATACGAAATTTCAGAAAGATTGGTTCAGCAGATAAAGCATGAAGAAGAAACAAACAAACAATTTCACATTTATAATATTAGTTATTATTGTGAAACAGTAAAATATTCCTCTCTCTGATAAATCATTGGATGCAAACATGAGAAACCTTTAAAGTCGCTACTACTGTGCCATTATTGCTGTTGCATTTACAATAGAAATAAGTACTTTTTGCTGCAACTAGCTTTTACAAAGTAAAGTCGCTAGCGCGGAAGGTTTGTATAAAATAATATAAACCAGTTCAAACTGGAATTGTTTTGAGCGGTCAGAGCAACACGTGCGCCAACATTACACGCTGATAGCGGAAAATAATCCCTCAATCCGTAAAATATACCGTGCATTGTAGCCAGATTAATTTTGAAGCCTCGCTTTTGACGCAAAGAACCGAAGGTAGACATTTAAGGGTAAAGGATTAAGTCATTGTAATCTTTTTTGTGTCTCTGAAAATACATGAAACGATTTTGTTCAACGGTTGCAGAATCATTCATATCAAGAATAGATACAAGGAGTTTGGTACACGTAGAATGACTCAATAGTATATATTTTTTTAATTTTTTTTTTTATTTATTTATATGAAATAGAATCCCTAATATTTTGCTTTAACTAGCCATAACAGTAAGTAGCAAAAAATCTTAATATTGACATTTATGAGTACGGTATATGTTTAATTTAATTAACTTGTCTCTAGATATAAAATTTGAATTCAGTGTTTTTTTTTACCAGTTTATATTATTCATACGAAAACTTGGATTAAACACATTTTTCAAGATATTTGATACATCATAGGATATATCCCAACATTTCCCTGGGTGTAGCTTTAAGATATAATTAGTACCTAATTAGGAGCAAAGAAAAGATTACGGATCGCCAACTCTACGTGGGCCAATCGCAGAATGATGGAAAATATCTCAGCGGACGTGCCAAATACATATTAATACATTTTCCGTTGAATGTACATACGAGAACTCATAAATCAAAGTTATCTATTAGTAATCGATATATAAAACAAAGGGAAACAATCCGCAGATCTATTTGAGTATAGACAGGCAATGATCGAGCGGGTGTGGACTTCGGGCGGTTCGCGATATATTTATAGTAATAGCACTAGCTGTTGCCCGCGGCTTCGCCCGCGTGAGTTTCGCTTAGGTGAAAAATCTTTTTGTAACTTAGTAACCTAAACTCCAGTACTCAAAATTTCAGCCATTTGGTTATCCCGTGTCCCGCGGGAATATATTAGGTACTCGTCGTACAGTCGCGGTGTTAAAATGAATCAAAAGTGATATTTCATTCAATAAACGATTTTCATCTGCCACCACCACCACTTGTTCTGTTAAGGTTCTTCATCAGGTGTTAAAGTTTTCAAAATCAATTATAGCCTACTAGCTTTTGCCCGCGGCTTCGCCCGCGTGAATTTCCCACGGGAACAGTGCTTTTTCCCGGGATAAAAAGTAGCCTATATGCTATTCCAGGTCATTATCTACCTCTGTACCAAATTTCATCGAAATCCGTCCAGTAGATTTTGCGTGATTGAGTAACAAACATCCTCACAAACTCACAAACTCACAAATTCACAAACTCACAAACTCACATCCAAACTTTCGCATTTATAATATTAGTATGGATATGTTGCCCAGGCTTAATAGCTATACAACAAAAAAAAGTTTCATTCAAATCCGTCCAGTAGTTTTTGCGTAAAACGCGTACATACATACAGACAGACAGAAAGACAGACAGACAGAAAGACAGACAGACAAAAATTCCAAAAAAATTTTTTTGCTTTCTGTTATTCTTTTTAAGTGTCTCTCTATCCATTTCAGTCAAAAATACTAAATGTACAGACAATAGTACATTACTGCCGCGGCCTATAATGACTACTTTGCTGGTCGCGCTGATGATGGCCGAGAGCGCAGCGTAGCGCAGCTCCAGGCCGACACAGCGCGGTCAGCGTGCAGCACTTGATGGACGAGCTGAGATGTCGGCCGAGACCGGAGGTCGAGGCCGACACAGCGAGGACAGCAAGGGCTGCAACGATGGCCAAGCTGGAAGGCCTAGAGCGTAGCTAGGCTAGCTCAAGGCAATGATAGCGTGACCAGCGAAGCAGGCATTGTGGGCCAAGGCTTGTATAGTGCTTTACTCAAAAATGCAAGTACCAAATCTAAATAAAACCAGCAAGTAATTTAAATAAAAATATATTAATTAACTAGAAATTTAATTAAAATGACAATTACGAAAAGTACAGTTACTAAAATTCAACACCGACTTTCCCAGATTGATGCACAATTTTTTCATATGCCAGCTTATATTTTTCCTTTGAGTTTCGCGGTGTCCAATTTTCATCCATTAATTTAGCTTCATCTTTAATGTCTGGCGGTGTTAAACACATGAATTTTCGCCTCATTTTTAGCCAAAAAGTCACTACACTAAATAAAAACAAAATTTTCGCTGAACCGCGCTTTTGTTACCTACTTCGTTTTTTTAAGCAATGGTAGTTGGAACTATACAGCCAAATATGGAATAAAATCTTTTTGTACCTATCTCTATGCTATCTCTATTAAATACAAACAGCTGTGTTTTAAATAAAATCTTTTTGCATTCGATTTTTAAAATGTTGAAACGTCAAAATAGCGGCCGGCAATGTTTTGCCGGCCTGTTAGAGCGGCCAGCAAAACTTTATCGGCCGCTATTTGAAAACAGAACGGCAAAGTCGACTTTGCTCAAACAAGGTTATCGAAATAATGACCACATTACATGCATTTTTGAGTAAAATATTTTTACTGTTTTATTATATGTATAGATAATTCGATTTTCTTTCGTATCACAGACCGCAAAATATGCGTCTGCCTTTCATGTCCATATGCCATAGATTGTTTTCTCTATAATAGATCATTATCAAAAACATGTAAAATGCTTCTGGACCCTTAAAGTTAGAATGTTTATGGCTGGACCAAATTACAAAAATGTAGTTTACGGTGGAAAAATCAAAAATGATAATGAAAAGTGAATAAAGGAAATAAATACACACACAATGTTAATATTAAGTACTTATAACTTTTTAAAATGTACTGGTAATGGCTTTTCAACAGGTAAATTCTGGATTTCTGATTCAGGTTTTATACACGTTATTATTGTTGTCAATATGGTAATAGATGCTTCAAAAATATTACTAAAATATATACGCCTCATGTCTCCAGACCACAAGGGCATAAGACTGAAAATATAGCGTAATAAAGTTGATTTCGCGCAGGTTACGTATCGGTAGACATGTCCTGAGCGTGATTGACATTTTTCATTCTGTTTCCGCATATTCACAAACGATTTCTATGCAAGTTGCTGATAAAGAAAATCAAAAAGTAAAATAGCAGCCTTCTTCCCCGTAATCGGTTTAAGTACCTAATGTTTTAAATTAATGTTGTGGTTTTTTTTTATTGAATGCTGTAAATTTTTGAACTGATAAAGCTGTTTTGCCAAGTGCCACTTGGCAAAATTTTACTCTGTCAAAAAGGAGAATAGTAAAATCTTCTTAGGGGATACCCATAGTGCAACACGGTCTGCTAAGGATCGCGCTTAAGTCCAGATTGCTCGAATGGGTTACCGCACATAGGCGGAACCCTAAAAAATAAATTGAGGGTACATTAAAATTTTAACATGTTACATTTCCGGCGCTTAATAAAACCTGCGTCTTCCGTTATGATATTATGATGGGCCGTCTTTAAGTTAACAGCCTATTAAGTTATCCATAAACGCGTTATGTCTGCCTTTCGCTGAAATCTTCTTCTCAAGTCGTTACCAAACTCGAAAGTAACCAAACGACTACCCAAAAAATGGCCATTTTACTAAAAGTAACTTTTTAGGGTACCGCGTTACCTTAAGAAACAAGGAACCTAAAGATTCACCATGTCCATCTGTTCTGGTATTTTCTCAGAAACTATTTTGAAATTTTTTTATCTATTGATGATTAAATTTAAAACACAGATTTAATTTAATCCAAAGCTAAGCAAAGATAAATAATGGAATTACTTAAAGACAAAAGAATTAAATTTGGTGAAGTAAATGGCCCATCATTTTCCCATCTTGCTAAATAAGGCAATCAAACAATTTATTACTCTCTTATTTATTGATACAAGCGATTAAACAGTGGTTCTGACAGGGTCTAATGTCAACTGAATTATTAGTATTGCCTCCAATAGCTATATCAATATCTTGGCAGTTTCCCTGGGGCCCCCTTGCTACTACAATGACTTTTCTTATAGCTTCCTTCGTTTTGATATCTTATTATTAGGTGTCGTAGGGATATTTTATCTTTATCTTTCGGTTGCTTAGTAGGAAAGTAATTGTTTAGACGTTTTATTGCTCTTGGCGTGAAATATTTGTTCTAAGAACATACATACATAGAATCACGTCATTATCCCTTACTAGAGTCAAGGGTCATGAGACTCAAAGGCCACGCTTAGCTGAATAGTGGGCTTTCTGATGGAATGGAGATTCAGATTTAGTGACAGGTTGCTAGCTCATCGCCTATGAGTGGAGGAATCCCCAGTTTAAAGTCCTTTCTCTCGATTGACTTTTAAAATCTGCGCGGAAAGAAAAGCAGCTGGCACATTCTATATTTTTTCTTCGCTCCCAGACCAGCATGGTAGCGTTCTAAGTACATTAATTTATTTTAAGCATTGATAGTATAAAAGAATAGAGGTAGTAGAATTATATGTCCTTTCATTCATATCGTCGGCCTTGATATCTGAAAGAAGATGATTATTTAGAATTATAGCCAGAGAGTCAGAATGTGCAGTGCAACGCTCAGTGAAAACGCACGCGCCACATCATCACGCGCTACATCAGGAATAGGAACCTATGCTATTAAAATCACTTATGTAGATAGTCGTTGTGTGTGTATCATTCCATATAATGACCACGACCCTCAGTCATGAGGAATACGACTAAGGATGAGGAGTGTATAGTGTAGATACATATTACATACATATTCAACATTCACCCGTCGAGTGCATTAGGATCATTAGATGTTTATTAGCGAACAAAGAATGCGTAGTCATATGCCGTTGTTTTGTATAGGAAGATTAAGAACATCGGACGGCAGTCCGAGCCCCACTGGATATGTGTCGGATGACGAAGAATTAATCTTTGTCGTGTAAATAAATGTGGAAGATATGTCGGCGCGGCGGCGAGGCGCCGTCGACTAAGGAGCGCTCACTCCAACAGATTACAGTGCTATGTGTATCGTAACGCTTGCCAAATTATTCTTTACCCTTAAAACATGAACAAAGCTTTCATCATCCTACGTAATAGACGCCAGTAAATCCACCTTGAAAATTGAAAATTATGGCTTGTGTATATTTTTGAACGCGACGCTCTCGAGTTGTTCGGTGTGAGTAGGTGATGTTTTACGCTTCCCGTAATAGCGTTTTTGACGGGAAATAAAAAAGTTATATGGAGATCGTATTTTGTTTGTGATAATGTGGATTGGCTTTACTCCTGACGAAAACAGGGGTCTTTTAAGCGTAGGTTGGTAGATGAATCTGAGTACACTTTGTTCTATATTACTTTTTATATGTATGCTTCTAGAAACATGCATGTAAGTTACAAATACCGCAAAGTAGTATCTTAGTTTAATTATTGACTTTGTAGTGATCTTTTCTGTGTCTGTTTGTTATGCGGCACTGGGTTCCGCCGCAATAGTAGTCCACAAAAAAAAAGTACTAGCAGTAGTGCTAGCAGTGGGCCTGATCTCCTGATCCTGACACTTCAGTGTAACGTGTCATAAGGTATCTCAATAACACACACGACTCGTCAGCTTGCTTCTGATAGGAATGATTTATTTATCATAGACATAGGAAAAAAAAATCATTTAGAATTTTTTTGCTAGCTCTGGTATTTACTGTTCGCAAAACTAAAATGGCAGATAGTCAACTCCAGAGAGAAATACGCAATCCTTAACCTGTGTCACAGAATTAATATAAGTATGCCGGTGTCGTATTATTAACTATTTAATATCATTATATATACCTAGGTTTATCTCATCTCAGTTCACCGAATATGTTCTCTAAACTAATTAGTTAGAATAGTTAATAACCTCCTTGGTTAATAACCTTGGAATGCTTTGATGGTAATAGTATCGATGTGAGCAATCGATGTCAAGAAGATAAGCTAAAAATAATAATTTTTATTGATAAAAACAACAGTTTATGTTGTTTACTGGCTTTCTGAACTTGACCTCAACGACCGACTGAGACAGTTTTTTTCTCCAATTTCTGGAATTTCTTAAGTAATTTTCCGTATTGTCACCTTGTTTACGTTTCGGCAGCTTCTTCCATTCCGATCTAGAAAATTGACTCGGCACGTGCTTTCGTAGTGCGCACATTAGAGAGCGTTATTAAGAATTATGGACTGGACAAGAATACCTAAAAACATGTATTACTTATATCCCATGTATCAATTTCAGTGCGGGAATGTTCAACCCTGGGCGTTACTAAAAGTGCTATTTGCTAATCCCGAGGACGAAGCCTGAGTATAATTTGAATATGTTTGAGGTGTTGACAGATTTATTATTAAAGTACATGTCTGAGAATAACTCAGATATATTTTCAATTTGAAACTTGTGTTTTAGGAAAGGGTGTTATTTCTCAACAAACTCTAATACATATCAACCAGTTAAATAAACCAGTTAAATAGATAGAAGCTGGTTTCGCCCACGGAAGTTTCACACAATACAGAAAAACTTTATTTCAATCGTACGAAGTAACTTCATCTAGATTAGAACAGTGGATCTCCAATACTCTAATATAACGAACACGACGTCGCGCGTCGTCGGATCACCTCGATTTTCGGAGTCTTAAATTCAAATCTCATTTCCTCTGAACGTAATAAATGGATAATAATGGATAGAAGCTTTGTTTAACTTAATTAACTAGAGTTAAACTATAACTGCTGCAAGCGCAGGAAGTAAATCAAAAGTCAGATCTGCACACAGAAAATCAAAGTTTGTCTGGAATTTTAAAGTACTTTAAGACTACTTCAAAATTCTAGAACATAAGTAGAAATTAGGTATGTATTTGACCTAAATATTTTGAAAATAATTAATGCTATATGTCATTATCCATATCATCATATAAAACAGTTTTGAGTTTATCCATAACATAAAAAAGAAATACCAAAGTGGAGCGTTGAGAATTAATATATCTGTGTCTTCAACAAATAGATACAATTTTGATTGGAAACGAATACAAATGATGGGAATTCTATTATGAATAATCGAGGCAGTTATTACGAGATCAATTGGTAAATACTGGCTTTAGTTCAGTTTACATGAAAAGCACGGGCAGTACGGATGCAATGTTGTTTTCATTAAAGCTGATATTCAACGGAAAATGGAAATGCAATGAGGATTTGGCTCATTCAAGTAAGACAGTAGGGTAGGTATTGATAAATTTGTAAATGGATTGAACTAGGGTATTTTTCTACATGTACAATCAGCTGCAAAGAAATCTGTTTCTATGCAGGTGAGTATACCTACACTCCCACAGATTAGCTTGTTTATAAAGGCTTTTCCACCGACATCAAAAAATAAAAAGATTCTGAGGTTCTCAAATTCGTGTAACTGAAAACTGTTTCTAGTTTTCGAATTTCCCTTGCGTGGAACGATCTATTCGGTTTCTGCCAGTGACAATACATAATGGATTGATACAAAACGGTATACCGCAAGTTACAAAAGTTTTAAAATTTTATATGATTACCTATTTTAAAAAGAACGCTATAAAATATCCAAAAATTATATTTGACACCCTAAGGGTAGTCCCTAATACTTTCTCATACATATAAATGATCTTATACTGAAACATGTTTTTCTAGACTTTTGCATGGTACATATTGTGTATCAAAATATTCAAAATGTAAAACTTCGTACTTATTTGGATACTAGAATGATAGAGCCCTATGTCCAACATTGGACTTGTTGCAGCTGATATGTTGAACGAACCGAACGGTTCCAATTAGTTAGCCAAATCCCCCAAATAATAAAAAAAATACGAAGCACTGTAGAATCTATCAGTGTCTTGATATTAATCCCATATGCACAAATTACTTAACGCTCGAAGTACGTGAATATCTAGGGGCATGATTTGCAAAGTACCTCCGAAGTAGTTCCTAGGTATGTAGGAACACATTGCGAGACTAACTTCGGAGAGTCTGTAAGGGGTGAGGGTGGTACATATACCTACATACTACTTATTGCATCAGACCTAATATGAAAGCCATCATTCCATTGCTACCGTTTTCATCTATCCCTTGCTGAAGAACTGCGCTGCAGTGTGCAGCAATTGTATATGAAATCGCATAACAAAAGTAATAAAAATTCTGCCCTCCAATTTTCAATCAATAAATAATTGATTTGTCTAATCCAATTTGTCTAATCAAAAATCTTTTTCTATATCTTTTAACTAAATTAAAGGCAAAGTTTCTATTATATTTTGGTAGGAAAATAATCAGAATATTTTTACTTTAAGATAACATATGCCAGATGCGAGAGCCATTTTCTTGTAGCTAGCTAGAAACTATTTCGTAGAAATCATCAACATTTTCAGCTCACATCAGGTCACTAATGGGCATAACCGTCCCATGTTTCACTGTCTTTTCTACTAGCTATATCCATTTTAAAAATAAACACTTTGCACAAACCACGAACTTTTTTATTTTTCAATAAACGTAGTATTGAAATTCCACACAATAACTTCCGATGGGAAAATAAAAACTGTTATAAATGTTAATAAAAATCGATTTATCATATCGAGTGTGTAATAGCAAATCCCTGAAGCAATAAC
Source organism: Ephestia elutella (assembly GCA_018467065.1). Taxonomy (NCBI): domain Eukaryota; kingdom Metazoa; phylum Arthropoda; class Insecta; order Lepidoptera; family Pyralidae; genus Ephestia; species Ephestia elutella. The sequence continues at coordinate 9,129,472 of CM031564.1, forward strand.
GGTTTGTTCCAAAGCTTGGACTATAAATCTATATTTTTCTCGGGCCTGAAGCTATAAATTTTGCACCGGAATACTATACCGGCGTATGCTTACAAAACAATAAATCTCCAATTCTGTGAACAGTACACATTTATGTTACAGTGGACATGAAGCTTTTATTTAATTACAGAGTGTATTTTGTTTTATGGTACCGAATTTTGGTTGCTATAGTTTTGTGTTAGTTTCCGGGTCGCAAGAAGCCCGCGGGGCAAAACGCCTAATCGAAAGCAAATAAATATATTTATTTGGGCTATTTGAGATTTATTTGTTTTTAGCTGAATTTAACGAATAGGCGAAGGTTCTCATTCGTAGGGACATCGATAAAATATTAGTAACTATAGATGGATACCCTTCATATATGAAAGTGTGCCTTGCTGTTACTTGTTCCTCGTCTAACTAGATGTCGCTACCAGTCTTAATCTCACGCATATCTCACGTATTTTGTCGTAAAAATTAGAACCAACAAAGCATGATCAAACCGCGTCAAAGCATACCGTGTTTTACCACACAAATTCACTAGATGGCGCAATTCTTAGAAATAAGAAGGTTTTGCGCATTTATTCTTTTATTTATTCCATTTCATAAGAAAACAATATTCAAAAATTACAAATAAATACTTATATTTAAAAAAAAATATTGAGGAGATAGATTTTTTAGATTACAATTTATTTAAGTATATATTGTAATTGAGATATTATATTTTAAGTGTAAATCTATATTGGAACTTGTATTTTGTGTTAAAGTTTACAACACGGTGAGCTACAGCATTAAGAACAGTAAAAACCGCAGTGAACGTAATAAATTAATCACATTTCCCACGTAAGTACACGTCTTTTTGTGTTCAGATCTCTACCACACACTTGCATAATTATTATAAATAAATAAATAAATATATACGGACAAATCACACAGATTGAGTTAGCCCCAAAGTAAGTTCGAGACTTGTGTTATGGGATACTAACTCAACGATACTATATTTTATAACAAATACATATATAGATAAACATCCAAAACCCGGGTCAATCTGAAAAAGATAATTTTCCATCTTGACTCGACCGGGGATCGAACCCGGGACCTCCGGTGTGGCAGTCCGGCGTGATGACCGTTGGGCCACGGAGGTCGTCGAAATTATATTTAGTTTACGAGTCCATGCAACAGTAGGTAGGTACTTTCTACCTAAAAAACAAAAATTTTAAACAAATTATCATTTTTTAAGTACTTCGAAAGTTGTGTTGCCAATTGTAACAAAAAAATTCTCTACTCGAGTTATATTTTTTGTTTAAACCCTTATCAGTGAGTAAATATCTGTAGTATCAACTACTTTTCATACTCGTAGAGTACTTTTATTGCCTATTTATAAAAATAACTAGTGGTTCGCCGCGAACTTAGACATCGCGATTATTATTTTAAAATTATGCGTATATTTCAAAAACGACTGAATCGATTTTGTTGCGCAACGAAATTAAAAATTCTATAGATAGTTGCTACACGTATTCTTGATATCATCGAAATTAATTTAACTGTTCTAGAGTTATCGAAGAACAAACATACATACAAACAAACAATGTGTTTTCGCCCCAACTTAATATAGCTTATAGCTATTTTATTAAATACTAGCTTTTGCCCGCGGCTTCGCCCGCGTGAATTTCCCACGGGAACAGTGCTTTTTCCCCTGATAAAAAGTAGCCTATGTGCTATTCCAGGTCATTATCTACCTCTGTACCAAATTTCATCGAAATCCGTCCAGTAGATTTTGCGTGATTGAGTAACAAACATCCTCACAAACTCACAAATTCACAAACTCACAAATTCACAAACTCACAAATTCACAAACTCACAAACTCACATCCAAACTTTCGCATTTATAATATTAGTATGGATTTATCATATTAATTTTTAAATTTGACATTTTAAATTTTTTTTACTTGTGCGTAATTTCCATCGAAAAGGGGAAAACGTATAATGCTGGCAACACTCATTGCCAGAATGAGAAACAGCACCGATCAAATATTTTTGAAATATAGAAACAGCTATAGGTACCTACCTAAAGGCCCCGCCATGCGCCAGGCCAGGAGATCGTAGAAACTTTGTAAACAAAGAATAGTGGTACGCAACCTGTGTACGCAACATTTGGGTCAAATCAAATATATTATTTCTGTAATATTTTTATTTAATGACAAATAATATGAGCCAATTTAGGAATAAAATTCATATAATGTAGAATAGTAATAGGGTATTTGACAAGGTGTAATTTTTCAACATATTTTTAAATAAATGGAAAGATCAAAGTTTTATAACAAACTGTTTTTATTTTTTTTATTTTCGATTTAATTACCTAGTTATTTCAAATTGAAAATTCATACCAACGGAATACGCCGAACAGTTACCGAACACTTCCGATTAGCCCGGTGACGTCACACAGGTGTTTTCCCTACTCGGCGCGCCTCTCCCCGCCGGCACGCAGGCCCGCGCGGGTGTGGAGCTCGGGTTTGTTTCGTGAACTGACAAGAAGGAGATCGGATTTTTTCGGGGCATCGGATTTTTTGGTACTTTTAATTAGATATAACTTGATAATTAGGTCGAAATTTAAAAAATAAAAACCGTTTGTTATTATACTTTTACATGATCTTTCCAAAAATAAAATAAAAAAAACATTGTCAAATACCCTATTACAATCAAACAATAAAATATTAAAAACAACTTTAAGATTGCTACCATTGTTTATATTTATTTTAGAATGAAAAACATATGCCACCATTTTTATTACATACTAACTTTCGCCCGCGGCTTCGCCCGCGTGAATTTCCCACGGGAACCGTGCCTTTGGTGAAAGGTACCCTATGTCCTTCTCCGTACTTCTAACTATGTGTATGCGAAATTTCAGGAAGATTGTTCAGTAGATGAAGCGTGAAAAAGTAACAAACAAACAAACCAACAAAAAAACAAACTCACTTTCGCATTTATAATATTAGTTAGGAAGTTAGGATAATAAAATATTATAGCATGAAATGAGAATAAAATAATGGGGTTTTATTTTAATTTTTTGATATGAAAATAATAAATGATGACGGATCTATTTCTAAATGGTGCGCCAAATGTTTATATTCAGCTTTTTATCGCTGACGTATAATCCGACTAATTTAAATTGCCCGTTGGTTTCATACCACTCGCTTTCAATTGAAGTCCAAAATTTTCGGCATTACTTTGTTTCTTGGTAAAAAACAAATTTTTGGTTTGGTAAGTTTAACACTACGAAATCACTCCTATAGATTGTCAGAAGCCAGACGACAGATGTTTTACATCAAAAACAAGCAAGCATTACTTACCTAAAACGATTGTATGAAAATGATGTCGTAATTTATTCGTTATTAAAATGACGGATAATATCACGGATTCGAGGCCAATTTATCCGCGGATGATTTATTCGTATATAAATTATCCGCGAATGAATTTCCACGGATAAAATTTTATTCGTATGATAATTCGAGTAAAAATATCCGAATAAAAAATTGTCTATTTCTGCGCATACTCATAGTTAGAAGTACGGAGAAGGACATAAAGCGTACCTTTCATACCGAGTAAAAGCACTGTTCCCGTGTAAAATTCATGCGGGCGAAGCCGCGGGCAAAAGCTATATGAAATCCTCTTCGCATATTCATTAAAATTAATTTTATATCATTTGTCAGTATTATTAGGTACCCTATATTTCTAATTCACACTTGTCATTTATTCTATACTCGTATTATAGTTGTCTTATTTATTTTGCACAATATTTTCACAACATACAAAAGTAGGTAGTCGCGAGAGTACTACAACAAAACATCAAATAAATGAATGCATGCTCATGCGAGCAACTCGCGCGCTGTTGCCGTACCGTGCCGTCCCGTGCTCGGCGACCGCCGGCGGGGCGGCGCGGCGGCGGCGCGTTGGCCGCGCCGCGGTACACATGACGTGCACGATCTAGCAACGTCGCCTCGCAGCCTAAGTGTATCGATAAAATGATCGATACTTTTATACCAGTTCACCATAATAGCGATAAAAATATTGGTATTTACTTCAGTTATCGATTCCGTTGTCGATATTTTCGTCAAAATATCGGTATTTTGAAAATATCGATATCCAGTCCCTGGCTACTCCAAATAAAATGTGTGTCCCGTTTTTGTAAAGGTTAAAATAAATCCGCTGCAGCGCTGGAGCAATAATTAAAGTGTCCAGAAACAAGCAGCGCTACAGCGCTTCAAAGCTATTGTTTACTTGCGACCAAGATTATAACAAACACCACAGAGTGGACATCTGTTTCGCGTTTTGAACTTACCAAATCTTTTGAATAAAACTTGGTAGGTACAAAACAAATTGATGTTTGTTTCTTTATTGCATACTAGTTTATGCCCGCGACTTCGTTCGCGTGTAATTAGAACGCAGTATACTAATTACAAATTATACTTTTAGTTTTGATAGGTACAAAAAATAAACGCCATATAATTTTTCAGTGAGTAATATTTATTTAATTCCTTCAAACAATATAAGTTTAATTAATTTTTGCCGCTTAGAAGATAAACGATTATTATTCTGATGCCACGTTTTTGTTTCTTGGCTAAAACAAACATAATACAATGTTAGTACATAAATAATATTTTATCAAAATGGTATCACTTTTATAAGGTAGGCTAGGTATAACAAGAAATTACAGGTTATTCTACCTACACTTGTTCTATCTGAATTCTTAGTCTATGACAAATGACGCGTCATGGGCATCATGGCGTCCGCTAATAATATTTAGCACAAATTAAGTTAAAAAATGATTATCTAGTAACTCACCGAAGGAAAGTTACTCCATCCCACTTCCATGTATTGCTCGTATTATTGGTACGGTATCGTAATAAACGCGGGCGTATTTCGAAGAAAATTCACGATTTTTTGATCACGAGCAAGCAAGACTTAACACTCAAAGAGCTTGCGTAGCGACCGTCTGAGCGAGCGAAGAGCCGCCGGCCACAATAGACAGATAAAGCAGTAGAGCAACTCCATACAAATGGCCCGATTTGACGCACGCACACAGACAAGCGCGTTTACACGGCCGCTAGGTGTTCATCGGTATCTAAGACGCAGGAGCGTCACGACACGATGTGCGCCGCTCAGTCTGGTCGCGGACGCGGATCGAGACGCCTCTCGCGCTGTGTCTGCTCGTTGTATACCTACGTTTCATTCGTGACGTGGTGAAATAGCGCTCTGTATTATTACATATTACCTACAGTTAATTATTATAATGGACGCGTCACGATCACGCATGTATTACTGTTTTACGGATGCCTTAATTCAACTGTTATCACACCAACTATGTCATTTTTTAAACTTCCTGCTGATGCTGAAAGGTAAAATAATACCACAATCACTTTTTAGTAGTTTGTTACTTTTTTTATGAGTAGTTTGCCTAATAAGCATATAAAATGGATAACACTATACAGTTTGGACTTTTTACCGCCTTCCTTATGTCAGGGGCATAAGCGTTGTTATGGAGCTGCAAGTGTTTAGTGGGATGTGCTGTTTGCCATACATAAAATAAGTAGGTACCTACCACATGTAACTTATATAAAGGCAGGTTCTATCAAACGGCAATTGTAAAAAAATATCTATAGCTGATCGAGTGAGTACTTAGGTAGGTACATCAACCACTCCAGTCAGCATTCAATAGGGAACACATCAATACTAAGTTACTACGTTTTGTAGGCGCCAACCCTAGCGCTCCGCCTAGCCGTAGGTATAAACTTCAAGGACACGATTCAGTTGCTCTACTGCTTTATCTCTGTATATTGTGCGCCGGCTGGCGTATGATTACGCGCCGATGTATTTCGGCGTCTCCTCTAGTACGTAGTAAAATATCTCGATGACCTACCTACATATAAATAAGTAATTTTATAGTCGTTTCGTGCATGTAGTGTAGAGTGTAGACGTCGATTATTATTCGTATAGATAGGTACCTACTGTAGTTGTAGAGATGGTGGTGCCATCTATTGCCATAGGTAGGTACCTACTGTAGTTGTAGAGATGGGGTGCCATCTATTGCCTCTGAATATTAACTAACTCGTATGGTATTTGAACTACGACTGCAGCGACACACGGAATTTTCATGAAAACCGAGATGATGTACTTCTCAGTGGCGCCATCTAAGTATAATACAAATTTGGTGAGGTACAGATTCAATGTACGTGAATATCCATCTATAGGTACTAATATTTTATCGATGGTAGGGATCATTTTTGTGTTACCTACAGTAACAATGGAAATTTGGGATACAGGAAGCTAACATCTACGGGAACCTGATGTTCAAACTCATGAGTCCAAAGACTAAGACTTCTTTCGTTATCTTAATTTTTGATATATTTTTTCTTAAAAATACATTTATTATCAAAATTACAAGAAACAGCTCTTCCCAAAACAAAACTTTTAAATGACGCCGTTTAGTTCGTACTTAGGTATAACTCTAGTATTTACGTATTTTTATTAAAGAACTAGCTGTTGCCCGCGGCTTCGCCTGCGTGACTTTGGCTTAGATGAAAAGTCTTTTTGTGTTCCAAACTGTTTCCTGTTTTCCAATCTTCGATTTTTATACGTCTACAGAAAATGCTCATCAGATTAACCAAGTTTTGCTAAGGCGCCATTTCCGTATATGTTATAGTGTAGCTAGTCTCTTGAAGTTATTCATCAGATGTTCCAGATCTTCAATTTTTATACGTCAGCAGAAAATGCTCATCAGGTTGAACGATTTTTGCTAAGGCGCCATTTCCATATATGTTATAGTGTAGCTGGTCTCTTGGAGCTTTTCATCAGATGTTCCAGATCTTCAATTTTTATACGTCAGCAGAAAATGCTCATCAGGTTGAACGACTTTTGTTAAGGCGCCATTTCTATATATGTTATAGTGTAGCTGGTCTCTTGGAGCTTTTAATCAGATGTTCCAGATCTTCAATTTTTATACGTCAGCAGAAAATGCTCATCAGGTTGAACGACTTTTGTTAAGGCACCATTTCCATATTTCTTTTAGTTTAGCTGTTCTGTTATGGTTCTTCATCAGGTGTTCCAGTTTTCAAAATGAATTATAGCCTATATGTTGCCCAGGCTTAATAGCCATACAACAAAAAAGTTTCATTCAAATCCGTCCAGTAGTTTTTGCGTGAAACGCGTACATACATACAGACAGACAGACAAGAAATTCCAAAAATTTTTTTTTGCTTTCTATTGTTCTTTTTAAGTGTCCCTCTATCCATTTTAGTCAAAAATACTAAATGTACAGACAAAATATTTTTACTGTTTTATTATATGTATAGATTTTAAAAAGGAAAAGGTTACCACCTTGTGTATATTTCTATATACATGTTCAACAATTTTTTTCTTGGCTGTTATGTATATGAGAAACGATCCTCTTTTATAGCTAGAGACCTAATAAAATTAAACTAAGTTATTTTAGTAAAGAACTTGTAGATGATTTATTAAACCCTAGCTGCGACTCGTGGCTTCGCTCATGTGAGAATTTTAGGATAAAACGTAGCATATGTGCTATTGTAGGAAATATTCTACCTATTTAGTCGGCAACGCATCAGTTACCTTCTTAGGGTCATTGGTGTCTATGGACTGCGGTGATTGCTTACCATCAGGCAACCCGCATGCTCGTTTGCCTACTATTCTATAAAAAAAAATGTACCAAATTTCATCGAAATCTGTTCCGTGGATTTATGTAATTGAGAACCAACATACACACACACATCCGAACTTTCGAATTTATAAGTGGGTGGGAGTGGGATGAGATGGGATATTTAATTAACTCTAAGTTTTTTTCTCGCAGGAGTGGTATTCGACCAGAACACAGAGGAGATTCAGAATGCATTCAAATTCGCGATGGTGCAGCACTCAAGTGCAAACCGGACTCGGCTGGACTTCCAGCTGTATGTGGATATCATCAACACGGCGGACGCCTTCAAGCTCTCCCGGCTAAGTAAGTAGATTCAGTTACAATACTTTTGCAAATCCACCCTGCTTTAAAGACACAAATAATAACCGATCAGGGGCGTTTCTTGCCACGGTCTATGGATTTTTTTATTATCTAAGACTATATTTTATAAAGAGCCATTTCTGAGCAGATATGTACTAACCAACCAGCGTTTTCGAAACGATGCCGGGTTCTTGTAAAATATTTTTTATTTTGTCAGTCAGTCTCATATTATCATAGATACAAAGAGGGAGAAGGCAATTAGCTAAGAATAAAAAAATGTGTAGAATTCATAATTATTTGTCACAACCAAAGGTATTTTGGGACAATGAAACAGAAAAAATGAATCTGAGTCCTCGTTTGTCACCCTGGGGTCATGTGTGGGGCTGTGACACGACCACAAGCCCCAGGCGATATCAAACGTAATAATATGATGTACGTTCACTGCATACTTATAAAGTAATCAGTATACTGAGGGTCTTAGAACGAACCCAATAGGTACATATATTGTTTGCATACTACCTCAATAGCCGGGGGACTTATATTGTTTGTTGCCTACACAGAATTTGGAACATTATTACGTTTGCGTTATTAATGATCTTAGATCAGTAATCTATGTTTATATTCAGTTTGTTATATATTACATGAAAACATTACAATTCAAATAAAACAAATGAGAGAAGCAACTTATTTTACTTCAAAAAATTCCGAGGCTGAAAACAATGTAATATTTTTCATTTATTTAATTTGGTAATTTTACATTTTTAAATATATAAATAATAAATATTATAATTATAAATATTATAATTATAATTATAAATATTATATATTAAATTTTTTTTTTTATTGTTATAATAATGATATGTCACCGGCCTGAAAGAGAATAGCCATGCCGTCCTCTTGGATGTCACTAATCCTCATGATGAGAACCTTGTGAAGGCCGAGAAAGAGAAACAATCAAAGTACTTGGACCTGACCAGGGGGGTTAAAACGGCCACCTTGATAAATCGGAATATGATTTCTGATTTCCTACATGTTTAAAAATGAACCTTATGCAAGGTACCGTAAGGTTCATTTTTAATTATTTAGGAGATGAGAAATTGATCATATTTCGATTCATCAAAGTGGCCGTTTTAGCCCTCCAGGACACCGCCATGAGGCATGTTTCCCTCAAAAAATAATTTATTGTTCACGAACGATCCTTTAGCGAAGAGTCTCGGCTGTTCTCTTAAAAGGCTTTCGCTCGATGGTTGGGTCAAGAGTCAGTTCCAAAAGGCGGCACTCTTGGACATGGCCTGCATCGTGAGATCATCATTCATTGTGTGGAGTTTCCTCCTGCTAGATCCCTGGCCACTGGTAGCTTGGTACTTAGCCACGCCATCAGAGGATTCTTCTTCTTCATATTTTTAATTTTTTATATTTTTATATACTTACTTCTTACTTCCAACGGCGCTACAATGGGTCTTGGCCTCTTCAACGAGTTTTCTCCACCTGTTACGCTAATTTGCCATGTTCCTCCAGTTCTAAAATTTGCCCATCTTCTTGAGGTCTTCTGCAATACAGTCCATCCACCTCTTCCTTGGTCTGCCTCTGGGTCCTTTCTGCTGCGACGTCCATCTTGACATGACCTTAGAAGCTCTATCTTCTGGCATGCATTCTAGGGGCCCCACCCATCTCAGTCGCTGCGCCTTACAGAACCTGAACCTGAATTAAAAATAAATAACAATATTTGTCAAACAAGTTGCTACTTCAGAAATTTCCGTATAAAATTTGCTCTTTATTTCAAATCAAATAAGTAATAATAAATTTAAGATAATTTATAATAAAGGTATACATAATATAATTTATGATTTGTTTAAATAGACATCTACGGTCCGAATCCCTGAGATCCCTTCGGATGCCTGAAACGACCAACCTGAACAAAATAAGATAGGAAGGATTAGACCCTATCTTTTATTTTATATCATGGTTATAGTTTGGTATTCGAATACTTACCTACTAGGTATGAAGTATTGCTACTGGCTATTAGATTAGAAAATTTTAACTGTAAACTTTTTACTTTTTAGCTTTTAATGTTCTCTAAAAAAATTTTTTTTCCAAATTTGATTGACTTCATTCGCGTGTAATTTTGATGTTTCCTTAAATCATGATAAGAAAAGGAATACACAGTCGAGTTCACGCAAAGCAAAAATATTCGGGATTCTGAAAACATTTTGGGATCGGCGAATTGTGTTACACTTCTAATTTATCACGACCTCTTGATTGGAAGGCTGATCATTTGTTACGCAAAAATGTATTTTATTTTGTCGGATCTGAAGAGTTTTCATGTGGCTGGTCGACCGAGCGAGTGAAGCGAGCGAATCTTCATTTCAAGAGTGGCCCATTTTGCTTTTTTCGGGATGTTTGTTTGCTCCGGGCTAGAGGTCGCATTTCTAGCTAAATTTATTTATAAAATTGTGTTAGACTTGGCTCTGTCTTCCCCGTAAGGGATAAAGATGTAATACTTTATCTGTATGTTCAACTAAACCTTTGTAAGATTGTGATTATTGAAAATATTATTGATTTTGTAGTATCGTGTATCACATTTTTTTAAATAACAAGTTTTTTTCGCATTATATTATTAATATTCTTTATAATTATAATTGAATATTCATATATATTTGAAAATAAATGTCTTATTATTTAGAGATTCAGCCCGCAGCTACGGTTCATGTCTGTCCGTAGATATATTCCAGCACAAAAGGACTAACATAAAACCTTTTTTTGTAAAATATACGGAACAAGTTTAATATCGTTAATTGAGTCACCCTTTCATCTCGTTTTTCCTTAATATTGTTAAAGCCTACTTGAAAGCAATTGCGTGTTCAACGGAATTTAGTACTTAGCGATGAGCCTCGTGTGGGTGGGGCAGAGAAATGGGAAAGATCTAGTTCATTTTTAAATTTATTTGATATTCATTACATTATGGGCTATAAGAGAGACAAAAAGTGAAATTTATTAATTTGCTAATTGACTAACCCAGCCGCCGGCTAATAACTGTCTCGCATTTGCAACTCAATTTTAAATCTGATTAACTTCCCTAGAAATAGGGTTGGGCGGACACTTTGGGATTCTCAAATCTACTGAAAGCATAATTCAGCACAAAACTAAATCAAAGTCAATTTTTTTAAAATTCAAAGTCAATTATTTTTATTCATATAGGCAAAATAGCACTTATAAAACGTCACATTCTTGTTTTTTAGTTAGTTGACGTCATAAAATTACTTAAAGCTAAGGTTACCACCGCCTCCAAAGCGCAAGTGGAGAAGAGGCGGCGCAACAAACTCCACTGCTGCATTTTCTCCAAAGACGTCACTTTACAACATATGTCTTACAATTATATGACTATGTATGTGGACGAATATACATTGAAATTTCATCTTTTTCTGTACCATTATGTAGATGCTTAAGTCTTGTTTATTTGTTTTTTACTAATTGTCCCACTGCCGAGCAGGTAAAGTCTCCCCCATCACTCTACCAATTTACTCTATCCAAAGCAATGTCCAACTAGTTTTCCTAAATGTTTCTTGATCATCGCTTCATCATGTGGGTCCTCTATTTATAATCCTAAAGATTAATGTATTGCTTTTCTTGAAAACCAAACCAAATACCCCAAAAAATAAATTCCTCACGTCCGTGTAATGCCATCCCTAAAATAGCGAATCTTAAAAAAATATCCAAGTAATGTTTTAGAAGTAGCTCTGGGATTCCAATTTCCTTTTCTATTCTGAAAACGTTTTCCGTCTAACTCTTTTGATCGCGTGATTAGTACCTGGCAGTACTAACCAACAAACCAAAGTAATCTTTAGGCGCTTGGGGATTTAAAATCGAGTTTCCAGGGCGGAATTTTTTTACGGGGTTTCATTTAAAATTGCGACTGGAAGATAAAAAGCTTCAGCGTCGTCGTGGTCCTTACAGCGGACTGTCATTGGGATCATTATTCCGCGCATTCGACAAGGATGGCTTTATGCGCTTTGTATAGAGGCATCCCGCTTTTTCGTAAGAAGAATGATAGCAATGGCACTCCTCAGTACCACCCCTGATCAAAACACGTCTGAGACTAATGACGACGCTGCGAATTTTTATGGCAGTTTTCGTTCTTCAGGGACTACTATTTGTTCACAGATATCCGTTGAATTTTCACTTTCAAAGCAGCTATAAAAAGTTAAAATGCCCAAACTGTTGCTACGAAAGTTATTTTATGAGTTTAACTTTTTTGTTTTTCATTGGTATAAGTAAGGTAGTACTGATAATACCAAACCGATATTTAGAAGTTATATTTTGGTTACTTAGCATAATTTTTACAACAAATCATTTTTGCTTTATACTTTATTGCTAATACTTATTAGCAATAAATCATAAAGCAAAAATGATTTTGACATTTCTATTGTAGTAATTATTTTAGTGAATAGAATAGGGATGCAGTATTTTTATCCCTTTTTTGCCTAAAATACTATACTACTACTAGCTTGTTAACCTATAATTATTCGTAATTATTTATTGAGTGATAAATAAATAAAATTTAATAGGTTAACAAAATATAAATACATTTGAATATATTTTACGTTTTGTATTTAAAAGTATCTAAGTGGTAAAATTAACACAACGTCTTGGCAAAACCTCTAAATCAGTTTTTGACAAAAAATGCTTATCTTGAGTTTGGTTAAAGTAACATCGTACAAGGTACAGTCACGAGCAATAACGTGTTAAAATATGACATGGAAATAGAACACGACAATGTATAGTTATTGTTTGTGACTGTACTTGTTAGGCTGGCTTTGAGCACGGCCCAAACAAAATCCCAAATAAAGGCAAAATCACCGGTAACAACAGGGAGGGCTGTCGCATTGGTATTTTCAGTTAATCCAATGACATATGATTCAAATCGATTATCCTTTGCAGTTTTTAACTGAAGGCTTCAGCTGAAGCAGATCTTGTTAACATTGGAAGTTTACTCGTTTTTATGAAAAGATTTTTAAATTACAATATTTCTTAGAACATATACAAGGTTCTTATAACTTAATCCATACCTATGTTCAATATTATAAATATTAATGAATAGTATAATTTAATATAACTCTAGATTTCACAAAAAAAAGAAATTAAAAACGTGGCATGCAAATAATGCGCAAATGGGTGCTGCTTAAAGCTAAAGTTGAAGTTGTTATAAATGAATCGGAAAATAGGAGCCCCATTATGCAAACCCTAGTTTAAAAAGTATATATAGACAGCGTAAGCTGCTTAAAGGTGGTTTTGTTAAAAAACTACCTACTTCTTATATCTAATAAGATAAGAATAATTTCATTATAGTCCAATCAATATCTTACATATTTCCATTGAAGGTATAATTTAGGTTGTAATATACATATTGTCACATGCTTTTATCGTCCATTTATTTTATTATTGCGTTTTTGCCTAAAAGTGCAATAAACTTATTTCTGTCATTCTGTGTAATCTATAGATTCTGGAGTATTATTTTGCAAAGCAAACCTCAATAGTGTTGCATTCCCCACAGTCTGTTGTTTTATAGGTATACTAGCTAGTGCCCGCGGTTTCGCTTGCGTTAATCCTTTCTTAGCGGATGCCTACATCATAACATCTACCTGCATGCCAAATTTCAGCCCGATCCGTCCAGTGGTTTGGACTGTGCGTTGATAGATCACTATGTCAGTCAGTCAGCAAGTCAGTCTGTCACCTTTGAGTTATATATATATATATATATATATATATATACGTAAGCAAAAAAAGTATTTGATATATTGATCCGTACTTGTCTTTACTTGCAATACCTAAAAGTATAAAATGATACAGCTCGTAATAGAACTCATTCTGCACATACTCGTAGATGTTAGAAAATGGCCGGAAGGCTTCAAGAATAGATATAAAGACAAGACATTCGAGCACGAATTTCGCAACTATGAATTACAATCAGTACAGAATATGAAACTCTGAATCCACATTTGCACAGTCGTTATATCAAACGATAGAGTAATGGGATGTTCATGTTGCTTTTTCTTGGAAATATTTTTTTTATTGGTTGAAAAGATTTAGCTATCGGTTTTATACGTTGAAATACGTTAAAATTGACTTTGTTTTAGTAAACATGAATGATTTGTCAATAACACAGAAACAAAGATAATGGTAGATGACAAAAGCAAAATTCAGTATTTTTATTTCAATTTTAAAAGGTCCAAATTAAAGTAAATGAATTCAGGTATAGGCTGATTCCCGGGAAAGGTTAGTTTAATATATTTACTGGAGCGGCCGGGTCAACTAATCGGAATGAAACAAAATAAATCCGTCCAAATGTCCGTTTTATTTAATACCAATATGTGTCAATCCACGGGAAAAGGTACCTTATGGTGGCGCTTAAGTCGTTCCGAAAAACAAAGCATACAAGTTTATTTAGCTTATAATAAACACAATTTCGAAAGTGCCTACGACCATAAGGTACCTTTTGCCGTGGAATGACACATATATATCTACTATAGCTTTTTAAGTGACTTCACAAATGGACAAAATTAGAAGTGATATTTTTTATATCTATACCTACTCGTATTATCAAAAGTCTTAAGTTCTTGGAACTTTATTTTTAAATATCTTTTTATTATCATACATAAATATTTTATCCCGCTACTTGATTGAAGAATTAATATTTTCTTACCAAATCTATATTATACCTAAACATACAAAAGTTTTGTAAGTTCAGGAATAAATTTTCGATTTATTCCGATCCAATACCACGAACGAATACCACTGGTATTAATTTGAATTTTTACTTATTTTCTATTCCAAACGGATACCACTGTTTAAACCAATACCAAAACAAGTATAAAGGTACAGTCAGTAAAAATGCTTTGTACGGGATTACAACATTTTTATTTGCTCAAAATATTCTCTTCTAAGCCATTTGATGACTGAGCTGACTGTACCAAATTCAAGTTTTGATATTCGTTTGAACATAAAATTGAATAATTTAAAGAGTGGTATTGGTTCGGAACAGAAAATAATTAAAAATTCAAAGTAATACCAGTAGTATTCATTTGTGGTATTTTATTGAAACAAATCAAATTTTTAAACTTACTGACAAAAGATTTAAAATTCAATAAACTCATTACAATGTTTTTAAAACATTTGTCTTCTATTTCTTCTATATGTGCAAATTATCTATACATATAATAAAACAGTAAAAATATTTTGTCTGTACATTTCGAATTTTTGACTGAAATGGATAGAGGGACACTTAGAAAGAATAATAGAAAGCAAAAATTTTTTTTTGTAATTTCTTATCTGTCTGTCTGTATGTATGATCACGCTAATCTCCGAAAGTACTGAACCGATTTGAATGAAACTTTTTTTGTTGTATAGCTATTGAGCCTAGGCAACATTTAGGCTATAATTTATTTTGAAAACTGGAACACCTCATGAAGAACCTTAACAGAACAGCTAAACTATAAGAAATATGGAAATGGTGCCTTAACAAAAGTCGTTCAACCTGATGAGCATTTTCTAATGACGTATAAAAATTGAAGATCTGGAACATCTGATGAAGAACTGCAAGAGACCAGCTACACTATAACATATATGGAAATGGCGCCTTATTAAAAGTCGTTCAACCTGATGAGCATTTTCTGCTGACGTATAAAAATTGAAGATCTGGAACATCTGAAGAAAAGCTCCAAGAGAGATTTTTCATCTAAGCGAAACTCACGCGGGCGAAGCCGCGGGCGACAGCTAGTTTTTTTATACATTTACATACTTGCGGATACAGACACAGAGCGGGAAGACCTTAGAAGCGAGAATTGCTTTCTTGTTGAGATAATGCAATGTATTACACATCAGGCACGCCGCCACACCCGATCAACTTAAAAAAATATGAATAACATGATGACAAAAGATGAATAACAAAATCTGAATGAATAACAGAGTGCTACGTATTCCTTCATTCTTCAATGATTGTACTTTCATATTTCTATTGAATCAGTCAGAATTCACAATTCGTCACAACTCATAAGTGAGAATGATTGAACTCGTTTCAGATATTACAAGGTTTCGAGCCTGACCGAGTGATTTTGTTCTTTGTGAGCTTATTGACACTGGGGTGGTTGAACTCGCCCAAAATCAACCCTGGGCCATTAGAAAATAAAGAATTATTGAGCCTTTGTAAAGTGATATTAAATACGACTCTCAAACTAAGTTTATTTGGTATGCAACAGTGTCATCAATGTGTTTGATACTACCAATCATGGAAATACAATTGTATCGTATTTATACTCATAGGCGAGGGGCCAGCAACCTGTCACTATATCTGAATCTCCATTCCAGCAGAGAGCCCTGATATTAAATACGACTCTCAAACTAAGTTTATTTGGTATGCAACAGTGTCATCAATGTGTTTGATACTACCAATCATGGAAATACAATTGTATCGTATTTATACTCATAGGCGATGGGCTAGCAACCTGTCACTATATCTGAATCTCCATTCCAGCAGAGAGCCCACTAAGCGTGGCCTTCGAGTCTCACGACTCTTGGCTCTGTCTACCCCGTAAGGGATAAAGAAGTGATTCTATGTATGTATGTAACATCATATGTATCACGCTAATCTCCGAAAGTACTGAACCGATTTGAATGAAACTTTTTTTGTTGTATAGCTATTGAGCCTAGGCAACATTTAGGCTATAATTTATTTTGAAAACTGGAACACCTCATGAAGAACCTTAACAGAACAGCTAAACTATAAGAAATATGGAAATGGTGCCTTAACAAAAGTCGTTCAACCTGATGAGCATTTTCTAATGACGTATAAAAATTGAAGATCTGGAACATCTGATGAAGAACTGCAAGAGACCAGCTACACTATAACATATATGGAAATGGCGCCTTATTAAAAGTCGTTCAACCTGATGAGCATTTTCTGCTGACGTATAAAAATTGAAGATCTGGAACATCTGAAGAAAAGCTCCAAGAGAGATTTTTCATCTAAGCGAAACTCACGCGGGCGAAGCCGCGGGCGACAGCTAGTTTTTTTATACATTTACATACTTGCGGATACAGACACAGAGCGGGAAGACCTTAGAAGCGAGAATTGCTTTCTTGTTGAGATAATGCAATGTATTACACATCAGGCACGCCGCCACACCCGATCAACTTAAAAAAATATGAATAACATGATGAGCTTATTGACACTGGGGTGGTTGAACTCGCCCAAAATCAACCCTGGGCCATTAGAAAATAAAGAATTATTGAGCCTTTGTAAAGTGATATTAAATACGACTCTCAAACTAAGTTTATTTGGTATGCAACAGTGTCATCAATGTGTTTGATACTACCAATCATGGAAATACAATTGTATCGTATTTATACTCATAGGCGAGGGGCCAGCAACCTGTCACTATATCTGAATCTCCATTCCAGCAGAGAGCCCTGATATTAAATACGACTCTCAAACTAAGTTTATTTGGTATGCAACAGTGTCATCAATGTGTTTGATACTACCAATCATGGAAATACAATTGTATCGTATTTATACTCATAGGCGATGGGCTAGCAACCTGTCACTATATCTGAATCTCCATTCCAGCAGAGAGCCCACTAAGCGTGGCCTTCGAGTCTCACGACTCTTGGCTCTGTCTACCCCGTAAGGGATAAAGAAGTGATTCTATGTATGTATGTAACAAACGGTTTTCTGCAGGTACTCGTAAATTTCAAATTGGAATGGCTTACTAAAGCACTAATAATAATATATTTCTGAAATATATTCCTAACGAACAGGCTTAGAATGGATAACGTAGTATTCCATACCTAACACCAAGTTTATTGTGAGTTTTGGGCTTTTCCCCTGTTTGGTCTCTTATTTTACAGATACTTTTATTTTTTATCGCCACAATAACTCTGTCTTGTTATGGTAAAATAAATCACGCAAACATAGTGGAGTACAGGTCAATCAGAATAAGTATTTTTTGTTAAAAATTATACTTATACCTTTAATAAAATATTTTATTATTGTAATATTTTTATGTTGTATGATTTAGTGTATATGCAACGTGTTAAGATCTTAAAAGTTTCTCTGGTTAAATACCACGACGACAACCCTAATAAGATAATAAGTTAAGAAGCCTACACGTTTGTTTTTAAAGTTTACTGCTTAGTCAGAATTTGAATAAAATGCGTGTTAGAATGAAATAAGCTTAATATTTTAAAAATTCGACAACAGCATAACTAGCAGACGGCCAGATTCAATTTAATCTTTGTGTTCTGTGGTCACTTGGAGCCCCTCGTCGGCATGGCTTTCTCTTTATCTATAACAGTATTCTGGTCAATTTTCAATTACTTTAGAAATAGTACTAGACCTTATTTTGCTCGGTTTTAACACATACCTAATAATGAAGCTGTTTATTTTTGGATTTTTGTGGATCTCAGATGCAGATAGTACTAAAGTAGTAGTAGTAAAGTCCTGCTCGCATGGAATTTTTTCACCCTAATTTCTATATGGAGAGTACTTTAATGAAGCTGTTGCTATTAAAGTTACGTTACTATTAAAGTTATTAAGTTCTCAGTAAATATCATATTAAATTGTATATATTTTCATATTAAAATGAAATATTCCACGAAATGTTTAATAATGGAATTATCTCGTTAATCCTGAAAGAGGTCCTTTTTATGCCTGATAAAAATTCACAGATTGTATGTATAAAAGGGGTATTTGTAGAAAGGCATTGTAGGTATATACAATGTGTCCCGTCATCAGTGTCGGAGCCTTTAATGGTATGTTATACGGCATTTTTTCATGGACAAATCACCACTCAAAACCCTTTTTTTTATTTTTTAACTTTCGTTTTTAAATAAAAAATAAACATTTTAATGGGCTAGTTTATTTACAAGAAGTTAATAATAATTAAAAAGAACACATTTTTTTTTTCTTTTTCGTTTTTTCTCTTTCATATTGAAACATCTATCTCATTTTATTGTTGTCTACATGATTAGCTTTTAAATGAGACCTATTTTATATCGATAGCACTTTTACGAGTAGTTACGATTGAATTAGTATAAGAGCCCAAAAAAAATGGCTGCCATTTTACTACAGTAGAAGAAAAAAAAGTTTTGGGTGGTGACATGTTCATAAAAAATGCCATATAACATACCATTAAAGGCTCCGACACTGATGATGGGACACATTGTATATACAAACACAACACTACGAGCTCGACAAAATACTCTAACATGAAACTAGCGTATCGAGCTTCAGACAATGTTTGATGCGCAGAAGTCGTGACAAGTACTAATTGGCCCAAACTTGCCTGTCAGAATCTTGGGAGCGCGATAATTTGACAACTTCAAAGTATCATTTAGACACTCATGTCGCCGAACAGATGTTACTAGGTAGTGGTAAATAAATCAGTGGCCGGCTAAAATCTTGAGTGAGTTGCTCGTTAAGGCCGCCCTCACAACTGTTGGGAAACTTACCCCTCCGCCCTAACTTTGCCTATTAGTTTGCACCATAGAAGATATAATAAGCAGGTCGTAGCTTTCTCTTATTCGCTAACTTTATTAATATTTCCACACACTGCCGAGCTCCTCGCAAATATTTAGCAGAAATAGTAATGAAATCTCGGTGCTTTTGTGCTGTTTTCGTCGAAGACCTAGATTGTGGTTTATATTGTAAGTTATTGTATGAAGTTATAGTTGATATGAAGTAATACAAAATCTTTTAAGAATTTTCAAAGTCAAGTTCAATGATAATTAGGTGCCTAAGGGTTTACCCTTAGGCATTCTAATTCTCAGGGGCCCTTTTCAGCTTTAAGTTTAAAGATTATCAGCTCCTTTCAAGTTGAAGGGATATAAGTGATAGCATTATCAACTCCACCTAACTAATGCTTGCCTTCTCAATAAAAAACAAAACTTCGTATGTGGACCGTAATTTCGTTTTAACTCATATACATAAGTTTTGAAAAACAGGCACAGTATAACTTTCTAAATTAAAATCCATGTTTGCGAAACTCAGGCATAGCATTTACCGATCAAATTTTTACTCCATTGTTTTTTTAAATTTATTTTGTGATGCTAGCCGAACCTTTGAAGTGATTTAAACTGCAATTATTAAATTCTACGTACCAACTGCCATAACAATTAAATCTATAGAAATCTGAGTGGACAAAGGTTTATTGCATTCTCAGTAATATAACTGTATCGATTCAATAATAACGTGATTTACAACATATTTAAACATACCTAGTATTAATTATAAATTAAATACGACATCGTAAATTAAATGGCATATACTCATAGTAAAGCTTTCAAGTACCTATTAGAAAATCACGAAGTAATTCCTCAATGGTTCAAATTCACTTGAACATTTCAAAATTTGTCTTGCGCAATTACCAAAACCAATTTGTTAATTGCGATAATACCGCTAAAATCGTAATACACTGCGTCTTATCTTACTATTTGCTTCATTAGGAGTCCGTGTTTATCCGGCGACACGTACGTCATTATAATTAAAGCACGTTTCCGACTAGTGTCGCATCGATGTAATAATTGCCAACACAGACACTTAAGATAGTTTACACAGTTGCCTGTTTCTACTAATACTAATGTTTGATACTAATTTTTATTTATTTCTAGCAACGCTTCGGAATTTCGCTTCCAGAGAAATTGCGGAATAAAAGTTACTTATATATATAATAGGTACCTATTAGATTTTACATAATTTCATTTAAATTTCTCTTCAGTAACAAACATTCATCCAAAAAGTTTACTACCGCCAACAAGATTTAGATTTAATTATTATGAATCGCGCTATAAGATTTCGGTTTTTTATTTTTTTAGGTCAGTACTACATAGTCATTTTTCTATATAATACGTGTATAAAATATAATGGAAAAAAAAGTTTTCTAAATCTCTTTAAATATTATCAAGTTTTAAAATATAAAACGAAATATTTTCAGAATTAACCAAAAAGGGAGAGGAACCACAGTGGCAATATGTGAGGGTCGTTATCTCTAAGTACAAGCTAGCTCTGGAATTTTAAGAAATAGGTAATATTTTTGAAAAGACTCACCGAAAGCCAACAAAAATATTGATAATACTTTTAAATTAGTTCATATTTTCGTCTCGTTAATAATTGATTTATAAATGATGGAATTCTAGGGTAAATACTTAACATGTAAAAAATACTACCTATCTCTTACCACCTTTTTATGAAGTCAGTTAAGAAGCAGTCACGGAAGCATACAGACATTCGGACGCCTGTTCAAAGAAGAATTTACGGAGTTGCACGCTTGCTTTGCAAAACTTTAACTAAAACTTAAACTTTAAGAAGTCTTTGTAAGTTCGACTATTTTAGAGACGCTGGGACTTCCTCTAAAATTTTGTGGTGGAGTCAGTAAAACCCTGTGATGATACGAATATAGTCAGTTTCACGCACCAATAAACCCTTCCTATTCTATTTCTAATTTGTAAGTAAAAAACATGGTTGTAAGATTTTATCAAAAGGCCTTCCTTTTTAGAAGAAAGGTTAAAATAAATGATTGTTAATGTAAACTACACATACAACAGTAACATAAATATTTCGTTGTGATAAAAATTCACTTTTAAGACAACTCAGTAGGTATGTTATGTATAGTTGCGTTTTATATTACAATTGTTTTTTTCGTAAGTTTACGTATTTACGAGGTATTTTATCGCTCTTTTCACTTGTGGATATTATCTTTCGATAAATAAGTTAAAAACACGAATTCTAATTTGATTTTTTAGATTTTGTATCATTTATTAATATCCAATATTTTAGTTATTATTTTCAAATAACGTATTTAGAAAAAAATAATTTTCATTAATATATTTATTTAATTATTGAGATAGCTTGTAGTTATAACAGTTAAGTTTGCTCGTTGCGAATACAGTATGATATTTAGAGTCACATAATAATACGATAGCTTACACTTGACACGCGGCGTCGTCGTCGCAGTACAGAAGTGTACGCAAACGTTTATTAGTGCTTGTCGTTAGCGCGATGCCTGCGCATAATTAGCAACTTCTATGAAAAATGAAGCGGCTTTTATATAAAATAAAGATGTTGCCTTTATTTTTTATTTATTTATTCATACATTCCTTAACTATTATTACAGGTACACCCAATGCAATAGTATAGGTCTTAATTATAAATTTATTATTATTATATTATTAACTTTATATACTTATATATATAAAGTTTAAATTTGTCCATATGTTTTTTGACGACTTCCGTGGCCCAACGGTCAAGTCAAGATTTACATCTTGACTTGAATAATCTTTTTCAGATTGACCCGAGTCTTGGGTGTTTAATGTGTTTGTTATAAAATATAGTATCGTTGAGTTAGTATCCCATAACACATGTTCCGAACTTACTTTGGGGCTAACTCAATCTGAGTGATTTGTCCGTATATATTTATTTATTTTATATATGGCGTTACTATGGAATTAAATATGACATACGAGTACAAATACAGGGTGTTTTTTAAATCATTGGCATCCTTTCTACTGGTGAAAGTACTCATGAACATGAGCAACTTTTTGTATGGGACCGACTCAATCCGATGGAAAAAAACTCTGCTGTTCCATACTATTTTCCAATACCTACTCACCCGAAATGTATGGAACAGCTGAGTTTTTTCCATCGGATTGAGTCGGTCCCATACAAAAAGTTGCTCATGTTCATGAGTACTTTCACCAGTAGAAAGGATGCCAATGATTTAAAAAACATCCTGTATAATTAAATGCGGCTTGATGTATGTTTGTAATATAGGTACCATATAGTATTTACAGTCGGTGGCAGATAAAACTGATACCCTTATCTCACCTAAATATATCTCCTATACAGATTTAGATGGAGATTAACGATATTAAGCCGGTAGGAAGGTACCTAACTGTTGAATTAAGGGTCATCCCCATAACTTTATTATCCCTGCTAACTCAAGAGAGATCAAATAATAAATCATATCGGACATTATCAAATACGGCCCGAAATAAACATACATACTTACAATGTCCATCCAATTTCCTTTGTTATACCGTTTCTCATTTTGGAATTGGGAATACTTTTAGGTAAGTACTTATTTATCTATACATATAATAAAACAGTAAAAATATTTTGTCTGTACATTTAATATTTTTGACTGAAATGGATAGAGGGAGACCTAAAAAGAACAATAGAAAGCAAAAAAATTTTTTTGGAATTTCTTGTCTGTCTATCTGTCTGTCTGTCTGTCTGTCTGTATGTATGTACGCGTTTCACGCAAAAACTACTGGACGAATTTGAATGAAACTTTTTTTGTTGTATAGCTATTAAGCCTGGGCAACATATAGGCTATAATTCATTTTGAAAACTGGAACACCTGATGAAGAACCATAACAGAACAGCTAAACTATAAGTAATATGGAAATGGTGCCTTAACAAAAATCGTTCCACCTGATTAACATTTTCTGCTAACGTATAAAAATTGAAGATCTGGAACATCTGATGAAAAGCTCCAAGAGACCAGCTACACTATAACATATATGGAAATGGCGCCTTAGCAAAAACAGTTCGATCTGATGAGCATTTTCTGCTGACGTATAAAAATTGAAGATCTGGAACATCTGATAAATAACTTCAAGAGACCAGCTACACTATAACGTATACGGAAATGGCGCCTAAGCAAAACTTGGTTAATCTGATGAGCATTTTCTGTAGACGTATAAAAATCGAAGATTGGAACACAGGAAACAGTTTGGAACACAAAAAGACTTTTCATCTAAGCCAAAGTCACGCGGGCGAAGCCGTGGGCAACAGCTAGTATTATTATATTACTTACTTCCTTACTTATAAAGTGTTACTGTCTTACTTCAAAACAATGTCTAAAAATAAATACTTGCTAAACACATTACCCGTTCATAAGAAAAAGATACTGACAACTAGAAAATGTCATTAAAGCACGTGTATTTTAATTGTAAGGGTAATGTGTTTAATAAGTATTTAACTTTAGACATCGTTTTGTAGTAAGACAGTAACACTGTATAGAAATTAAAATCATCGTAAAGCTGCATTTAAATAAAATTTTAAAAAGCTTAATATTTGTTTATGAAAGTACCTTTCGTATAATGTTATTTAACATACGAAAATCTAGACATACTCGTACAATAGGTGGCAAAGATGGATAAAAGCCGCGAAATCCCTGTCTATAGCAGATATCTGACAAAAGGGCTAAGCGGAGATTCTTGAAATTTCAAGAGCGTTTATCACATTCTATCTGTAAAAAAACAGACAATTACGAGGTGGACTCGCGCGGAATAGGGTTCCGCATACATCATCACAAAGTTTTATTTGCTCCTAGCTACTAGCTTTAGCCTGCGGCTTCGCTCGCGTGAATTTCCCTCGGGAACAGTGCTATTTCCCGGGATGAAAGGTACCCTCTGTCCTTCTCCGTACTTCCAGCTATGTGTATACGAAATTTCAGGAAGATTGGTTCAGTAGATAAAGCGTGAAGAGTAACAAACAAACAAACCAACAAACTCACTTTTTATAATATTAGTTAGGTGGATATTTTAAAATCCGATGAAGTTTGAAAGGGGAATGGAGCGTTTGACACCAACAAATATTAGCATTTTAAATCTTAATCAAATAATGAACTTTACCCATTTTTTTATAATGCCAGTACCTAGATAGAATTTTAAAAGAGAAAAAAATACTTACACTAAACACTCTGTTAGATAAATTAGTGATTCAGGCAGCTGATACGGCGATGAAAATTGTTGGCTTATTACGGAACTCAAAAAGAAATTGGGAGCTCATTTGAAATTCAACTAATAGTATGGGAAGGTATCTCGTATTGGACAAGGGACCCAGTAGTTATTTGGGGGGGCAGTACGGGGCCTACAGGAATGTTTACGGCATGCGTCCTCGCGATATAAAACCCGAGCGAGGTTCTGCGACGTAATCCTTTAACCCTGTATGTAGAAGCACAACACAGTATTGAGACCATTGAGACTGACCCATTGTGCTTAAAAGTAGCCAACGTAGATTGCTAGGCCTGGCATGATAATATTTTATAATGGAATTAAGACGTTACATCGTCATTACAGATTCACAAAGCAGTGAACCTGTTAAAACGCAAATGTAATAATGGTTCGGTGATTTTCGAAAGATAATTTTTTTATCATGTCATCTCTTATGGTCTGCGACATTTTAATACTAGGAACGCTGTACGAGTATCTAAGCAAATAAATCAACAAATCATCATAACGAAAATACATTATTCATCAGGAAAATCGCATATCGGAGCTGTGAAATTTCGATATTTCTGAATCTAAAATATATTTTTTTCATTAAAAGTCAGTTAGACAACTCATAGCAGCCTTTAGAACAGAAAATAACATATTTTTATAAAATTAAAATAAATACGTTTGCATTTAAATTTCACATAGCCTTTACTTACTTTAGGTACGCGTCAGCTAAAAACGCTGCTTATTTGTAAATTAATATGTTTCAAACTAGTTCGTAATCGATCATCAAGCGCATTGTTTCTTCTCATTATCATTCACGTATCATACCTAGTATATCAAGTTATTGGACATATTTTTTTTTCTGATAAGACTATTTATCATTTCTATCACTTACAAGCAATTACCTGTACACTATGGTATCCGGGACACTTCACACATTTACTTAAATTATATCTGTCAATGCATTATTAGGAATTTAGGTGGTATAAAGATGGACTTATGTTACCTATAAAGATTACTACCTATTTCATGAATATTTTTTTATTTGAGCCTTTATGGCTCAAATATTGCGCAAATGCAGGGGTTGAGAAAGAGGTATTTAACCAGCCAGTAGAAACCGCACATTTGGCGAACGTAGCCGGTGGTAATTTATATCGACTGCTATCCGGCAAGAACGCGCTCTCCTACTATAAATTGCTAGGCTATGTGACCTCAAACATTTGATCAGCTATTTTGTATGTGTGCGCTTGACCGCATCTCCGTGACTCGTGTTTTTTTCTAAATTCTTTAAATGTTCCTGAGAAAATAAAGTTTGACAGACAGACTGACAACAAAGTGATCTTATAAGGGTTCCGTTTTTGCCTTTTGAGGTACGGAACCCTAAAAATGAGCGCATAATTGGTTTTCGTTATTTTTGCTAATCCCGGGAGTTCTTATAAGAACATCAAACTTAAGACTGTCATATAAGTTATATATAACTTATATGACAGTCTTAAGTTTGATTTTTGACATTACTCTTGTACACTGCTCATTATTTAGTTTACTTCCTATACAGTGTATAGGTATTTATATAATATATGATATGAGCAATTTGAACAATCACAGAGAAACAGAAATGTATGTCCAAAATAAGTCAAAAATCAATTTATTTTCCTGTTAGTGGTCGGAGAGTAAACTTGTTTAAGCTAGCGTAAAATCAAATACACATATAAAATGGTAATTTAATTTCAAGCTGAATTTCATATGTAAATTCCAAGTAAACATTATTGAATTAGGTATATTTGGTTTCAGACAGAATTCTAAGAATTTATTCTGCTTGAAACAATATATATATTTGGATGTAGGCGCCCGCAGCTTCGCTTGTGTAAGAAATACCTTATCTTACTTTCGCGATTTCCACCTTACTTTGATTTAGCTGTTCTCTTTTTAGTGTCATTATGTGGAATGAAACACAAAAGAGGACATTCTTGCCATTTAAACTTAATAGAGTTCAAATGTTCACGTTTTTTTTCATCACCAGAAGCAAAGCCAGAAATAAAGAGAATACTTTAATTGTATCAACTGTAGTGAAGGATTAATATGACCCTTGTACCTACTTTTATCAATATCAAAGTAGGTACAAGGGTCATATTAATGCCTCACTACATTGCGATGAGATAGGTGGACAAACAAACACTCACTTTAAAATATTAGTTCATCATCATCGTAAAATTTCTACTATCTACTGCTGGATATAAGCCTCTCTCTGTCTACGCCAAGCTTCTCTATCCTGGGCCATCGCAATCCAGTTCTTGCCAGCAATACTCCTTGCAACGTCGACCCACCTAGCAGCCAGATGTCCTAACGCTTCGCCACAGTTTAACTATACCTACTCATGTTTCGCTTTCCGTCTCTCAGATACCACTATGTTACAGTAAAAAAAGCTACTTAGTAAAAATTATTCGTGTGTAAAAGGGCAACACTAGATCGCGCCCTTAATCTTTACGATGCTATACACATCAACCGAATAGCGCTTTGTAATTAATTACCCATAATTGAGACAGGCAGGAATTCATTTGCCTTGTAATTTATGCTCCTTCAAAATTTCATTATGAATTTTATTAATAAAACTCAGAATAACATCCAAGTATTTAAATATTTATACTTTTTCTTTTAGATTGAATAATGTTTTCCTGCTTCTATTTCTGAAGACTGTCGACTAAAATCACGGTTTTATATTTCCAATATAATTGCCTGCTAAATCTATTTTTCTTCGAATATCATATATTTTTAATCAATGTAATAAAAAAATGGATAAAATAATCGTTTGTTACTGTAAAAATATATTTCAAGGAAGGAAGGCTCGTTAAGCTCTGTATCAATAGGTAATTATTTTTATAACCTGTTATGTGTATGGAACACCATGGAACGTAAATGCAACTTGTAGAGAGCCTTTTGATATTTGCGATTCCTGACCATTATTCTGTGTTGATACTCCTGCTCTTCTATTCAAGTCGAGATGGCTATTCAGATCCTGTTCCACCAATAACTAGTCCTCTATCGTACTTTAGAACTACCATACATCGGCATTTCGTACTTTGCTCTCATAAACTTTAGCACTGGAATACGTAGAACTAAGATACTTTAGAAATTAACGTATATAGACATTTCGTACTTAGACATTTTTCAATACTTAACATATAGGTTAAATCAATTGAGCAACATTTACATCAATGCCATGTTTAATAATATAAATACTTAACATAAAATATTTGTTTGTGTGCCTAATTCGATCAACTCGTTTTATTTTTATGTTACCTTAACAACATTTACTGTACTGTAAGTAACACAAATATATGAAATCACGGTTCAAAATCAGGCAATATTTGAGAGTCTGATATTATTTTCAGCTTCATTCGGCGTGTATATTGCGTTCTGTACTCAAACGTACTCAAACGTCTGATACACACAAGTGGCATAAACGAAACGAGGTTCGAGTTATGCCAATATCGGCAAATCTGCTAATTTGCTCATGGATTGAGTTACCTACTCAAAATTATTGCAATTAGTGTTATCTATCTGATCATAAGTGACGTCCTAGGGTAACATAAATACTGTTCAGCTCTATACTTTGACTATCTAAATGTATTTGCAAAACTTAACTGAACAAGCTAATTATTAAAAATAAAAAACACGACTGACAAGTTTTTACTCAAAAAGTACATACAAACATATAAGTTATATACATTTTTGAAATCGCCTTTTAAAGCCCTTCAATTTGATACCCCATTCGCTAAGATTGATCAAATTTTATTTTTTTGGTCTGTTATTTATCGCATATATAATCCACCATTTTGTTTTTATGATGACGTTATATAGCCTATGTCACTCGGAGGAATGCAAGGAATCTAAAAATACCTCTCACATCAAAATCTGTTAAGCCGTTCAGGACTTATGGTGGAATAAAGAAACTTACATACATACTTAAACCCTGAAAACATAATACTCCTTTTTTGGTCAGTCGTGTAAAAATAACAATATGAAAGTATATATACGAATTTAGATGTCTAAAACTGTTATTACCTTATTTAAGCTTCTTTCATGGCGTAATTCTGATAAAAAATTAATAACCGCTAGGTTAACTACGGGTTTAAGTAACTACTAACTACTAGGTTAACTTTAGGTGAAAAGAGATTTCAGTAAAGAATTCACGAGAAGATTGTTAAGCTGACATCTCAGTATGGCGGTTTGTAAGCCCACGCTTTCTCAGAATTTCCTAATATACTTACTCGAAATTCTCAAGTATTTAGACCGAGGTTTGAATATTGTACATTGTAATTATGAGATCTTATATTGAAATGCTGACATTTATTAGAGACAGACGCTGCTTTCACTGAATCCAAATCAAACGAACTATATGTTATTACTTTCCTTCCATGTTCCATGGAACTGTGAAATGAAATACCTAATATAATATATTAAACAAAATATACCAACTAATGAATTCGATCGAGACACAAGGTTTCCAACTAATTGGGGTTTCTGGCCCTGCATTTTCCTTAATGTTAAAAATAGACAATAAAGTGGTTCAAGATCAATTAAAAAAGTTAAATAATTTAACTTTTTTTTTCCTTTCTTTAAGATGTTACTTAAATCCTACAGAGTCTTAGGGCAGATGTCTGATCCATTTGAGATTTATACATAAATTTATTATTTAAATTTAACTTTTACTCGTAATCAAAAGTTTTTATTATAGGCTCACTAAAAATGATTTTATTTTGTCATGACTTATTGTAGAGACAAAGATTTCCATACTTCCTACTTACTTCTGATACCCTGGTACTTTTAGTCAAAATGCAGATCAAAGTGTTGATAAAATTATTTAAATTTTATCAACACACATTCTCGTGTAGTACCAATGTGTAATAATACAATTCGAGAAAAGCTCCCATTTTTTAATGAAAACTAAAAGCTATAAAACAGTTTTCTCTTATTTCGGTACCAGCATCGCAGACCCTTGTCACCAACTGTATTATACCTACCTACTACAGTACACATCAAAACAAATTAAATCAGCCCAAACTCAAGATTTAATTATTACCCTTTGAAGATCCTCCTATCTACTCCTTCAGCTCTATGATTAATGTTTTGTCATCAAAATGGCACATAATTTCACATTTTCAATAGAATAGGTATGGAGACGAGGTGTCCATTTTGTCTGAATAGAAATATACCTAACCATATTAGTAGCAAAATTGTAATGAACCTGAATACTATCACGGTTACCAGAAACGCCCAAGGAAACTTAATTTAATCGCAGCCCAATCATGATTTTCTGATTTATTAGATTTGTCAGCCAGCTGAAAAATATCAGAAAGCGATTGTCCGTAGCGATCAAAAAAGCAATTTAAGCCAAGCAAAAAACCTAATTAACGACGGTATTTTGTATATAAAATTACGCTTTTGGAGCAATTAAAATTGATTTATCTTAGGGTGTTTTTAGTGACTTTAAGTGCCATATAAACCTTACGAAAAGTAAAGGCATAAAATCTCTAGAAATTTCATTTATAATAAATGCAATTTTGTTAGCGAATAAGACTACGAACATAGCTCTGGTTAGAGATTTTCGCCAACATTGATCGCCTAACCGAAGTATCTACGTTTTGCACTTTGCTGGTTTGCTTCCAAATGATTATTATCCAAACCTAACATTTTTAAAAGCCGCGAGATTATACTCGTATTTCCGCAAAATTCCTACTGCACAGAATTGGACATTTGCCAAATTTATTGAAAGATTTGGCTCACAAATCGACATAACGTTAATCACTGATATGTATGTGTTCGTAACATATACACTCTAATAGAATGAAAACTAAAATTACTGTCAAACAGTCAACATTACAACACAGTAAAAGCGAGGAGCTAGCAAATAGTCATTATTTCTGGTCTAAAATGACCCTATTATTCAGCAGAACAAGTCCATTTTGTCCCCAAGCATTGTCTTTGTCTAAGCCGTAAGGGATAAAGACGTGATACCCTATCTATAATTATCTCATACCAATTTCCTTTTTGAAGACAAAATATACACTTATAAGTCAACACTTGTCATTAGCATTTACTTAAGCCTCGACACGTTCCATAAAATACTCGACTTATCGGAAGCCGGCTTAATAAGAACCAAATTGACTTAATATCTATAGATTGTTTATGCCTACGTATCTATATATGTATTATGGCGTTGATTCAAACGTACAAAGATAAATTGATTTTTATTATGGTAGGTATACATGTAAATATAAATACCCCTACATTCATAAAATAATAATCCTATTCAATTATGAAAAATAAACAAAATAAATAACAACTTACAATAAAGTTAATTTAATATCGGCAATTCCGAAATACGATGCCCAAAAGTACAGCTATTTTTTCGAACCTAATTTAATAGCGCGACTCAGAACACCTTGAATATTTTATCTTCATAAAGTTTTAACTACAATTAATAAACAACATGTTTATTATAGTCAAACAACTAACTTTTTTTGATACAACTTATCTTTGACTAAAGTGAATAAGCTACTGTTTATCGTCGCCAAAACTTTTTACGTCTTTTAAATTATAAACTTATGTAGCTTGCGAATAACATTTATTAATGAAACTAGCTCATGAATGTGTCACAAACTACGGAAGTGAGTTATAATACGGTGATATGACATCCGGCTCAAATAGGGAAAATCATACAATACCACGCGAATAAGTTCATGTCAACTTGTATGACGTGCTTGATGGGAAAATATATTTTCACAGAACTTTTGGCGTGTTTTGATTCTTATTCAGATGTTCGTTTGCCACCATGTAAAAAACGGGTTAAAAACTGTTATTTACGACTCATTTCGACTATTTTTTTAAAATGCATATTAAACAGACTATGACAGGTATGTGATATTCTTTTGTTGCCCGAGATCCACCCGCCTTATTCACGGACTGCGAATAATTATATGTTCCCGTGGTTTCCCTGAAGAAATGCAACATCGAAAGGTTTCAAAGTGCTTTTTAATTTAAATAAAAAACAATTGCCTTTGACTTATCAAATTTATTGGATTAAAAAATAAGCTTGATGTTATCTACGTTGCAGCTAATGAGGTTGTATAGCCAACTAATAAAGCGAAACTAACATTGTAGTACAATTACGTTCTCACAGGCGCACGCTCAACATCCAATAGACGTCTAATAAATCTTTCAGGAACGTCTTTGAGTCTGCTTGCACTACATTTACTAACTACCCTCACTCTAGGAGCTTGTATTTTACATTTATGTATTACTAGCTTTTGCCAGCGGCTTTTCCCGCGTGAATTTCTCACGGGAACAGTGTTTTTTCTCGGGATGAAATGTACCTTATGCCCTTTACAGTACTTCTAACTATGAGTATGCGAAATTTCGGGAAGAGTGGTTCAGTAGATGAAGCGTAAAAGGATAACAAACAAACACACAAACAAACAATTATATAAACAAAAAAATAACAAATCTTATTAGAGGATTTTAAAATAAATTACTTTGAGATGCACATCAATTTAATTGTAAGATACTTTCTCTTTAGTTCAGTTTTTAGATTTAGCTTTACTGGCATTATACGTGTATGAATGGAAAAAGTCAAAAATAGTCTCTTGCTCTTCTGCCAATTTTAAAGATCAATACATAAAACATCTCATTTTTATCGACGAACCTCAATGCAAATTCGTAATTTACGCGTGTCGCGTAGAAACTAGAATGGCTTTTCACGATCAACAAACATTTACGGTTTACCTAATACACTTTTTTTTAGATAAAATAACTTTTAAAATTGTTTATTGATTATCTGACCGATATGGTCAGCACAAAGCCCTCCGTTACTAATTAAATAATAAATAAAAAAAATAAAAACAAAATAATCTATATCTTTTAAGCTGTATGGTCAACTATTCATACTCTACTATATACTCAAACAACTTCTTATCTCTGCGAACTTAGAATTTAATCTTATTGAGAAATTATTTCCTCAAAGGCATCCTGCGCTCGGATGATGCATTAAAAATTGAAAAGGAACTTTTAAACAGAGTCCGCTATGTGATGAAAATAGTTTCCTGAGACTGCCTTCTACATGGCTGATAAGAAGGCTAAGTATTTCCGTATACGAGATTTAATAAAAAAGAGATATGGCGACATCTAATAGATTAGCTAGTGCTCTTCAAACTTCTGATCAGCTTTTCTTTGAACATAGCTTAGAATAGTGTCGGAAATTGCCTAGTTTACTTATGAAGCTAGTAATGTCGTAACTGATGAAAATAGTTTCCTGAGACTGCCTTCTACATGGCTGATAAGAAGGCTAAGTATTTCCGTATACGAGATTTAATAAAAAAGAGATATGGCGACATCTAATAGATTAGCTAGTGCTCTTCAAACTTCTGATCAGCTTTTTTTAAACATAGCTTAGTATAGTGTCGGAAATTGCCTAGTTTACTTATGTAGCTAGTAATGTCGTAACATAGCATAAGTAATAACAAAAAATATCGGTGATACCAATGACCCGTTCTTCCATATCTTTTGCAACCCATCTAAGTCTAGTTGTATTTTCCTTGCTCTAGTCTACTGACCCCACAGAAATCGTGATAGTATTATATTATTCTAATTTCTGTAATTGGCCCAGATATTTAAATGACATTTAATTTTAACATTTATCTTATTTTATGCACCTACTAAGTAGGTATTTTATACGTAGGTAGGTATTGATAACAATCCACAGTCTAAAATCAGGAAAATATAACCGGTGTTTAGTATTTTCTTTTTATTTTCCTTAACTAAGATAATTCTTTTGTTCCCAAATCTAAAAATAAACTTTTTCATTAAAACTTTTTACGCGATGCCATTACACTAATAAATTATATTTTGTTGACATTAACAAGTTCAGACGTTCATTATTTTTGTCGACAGAGTTTAGTCGTTAAAATATTCTGTATTTTAAATACTATTCTGAAATATTCTGTATAATAAATACTTAAACGATAATTTAAAACAAAATGTACTTAAATAACATAAAATATCTGTGATGTCGATATGTATATCGTTCCCTAAGATGAAAGTAAGTATTTAATACACGATACTCATAAATGCCACTAAGATTATCGCAGAGGAGACTCTTAAATAATAAATCTCGGGGTCGTTGAATAGTATATTTATTGATAAAACATAAGACCCGATAAGGGTCTATAGTTTAATATTATTTTAAAATAGTATTATTGTAGCTTCACAATGAAAGTAACTTGTATATCGGTAGATGCTAGGACAAGAATGACAATCAAAATGCAGAATCGAATATGAATGAATACAGTTTAAAATTTATGACAGGTGAAATAAGTATGTATGTGCCAGCGCACGTATAATAAGATCCAAAGAGGATGAACGCGTAGAGCCGCGTTACAAGATGACGAACTCACTACACGCATGCCACGAGATGAAAATAAGTAAATTGGTAAACATTCAAAACCCAGGCTCATCTGAAAAAGATAATTTTCCATCTTGACCGGAGATGAAACCCAGACCCTTGGTTCAGAGCAAGAACTTTACTGACGCGGTATAGCAAGGATATGCCCCTCTGATGGCTTTTGTCAGATTTCAGCTCTTTGCCAACTTACCCTTGTCCTGCATTGACTTCAAATGCAACAAATGTGGCGCGATGCGGCGCCGTGCTTCACGCGATAATGGTAATTCTTTAAAAATTAAAAATTCTTTATTTTTGTACCATTTACATTATCTTATTTGTGATCGGGATCTCCAATTACGTAACTAATTACCTGTGTTAGGAGATCCCGCTCTTCGATAACAACAGTATGTACATATTAAGGTACTTATATAACTAAAAACTATTGCATTAGTCTATTTTTAACTACCTATTTTATGTTTGTGTATGTGTATAGATGAGAGAATGCGTGTTTGTGTGTGTAAGCATAACGTGTATGAGCTGTGCTGTCAAATAAGTGGGACTATTCACATAAGGTTTCAATTTCATCGTAAATTAGGGATTTTAAATATGCAGTAAGTAATAATTTTTTTAGATATGTATGAGAATAAAAATTTAATTTATTATTTAATCTATAATATAAGAATGCAGATTGTCGCGTATATTGTCGTCCAGCAAATTTAGTTTTAACAACGGGTAGTGGTACAACCACACGGTTTCGTCTTCTGCGTAATTCATTTGGATCAAACTTGAAAGTCCTATGAAATTTTAGAACACAATTTAAAATATACAGTCCTCGAACCGTGAGCAGATCACACAGCCTGTATAAACAAATAGTGGAAAAGGTGTACGGCTTAAAGCACATAACTTTTAGTAATGCTCTTTGAGATCTTTCCAACTCCAGCATTTTCGTCTTAGTAGCACCACCCCAAACCGGAATATAATATAAGTACTATGATTGATTGGGCAAGTGATAAATAAATTTGTTTTAATAGTTTCTATGAGCGACATGTCTCAAAGATTTGAAGATCCATATCAATTTGCGGATTCTGTTCATAACGAGGTCTAGGTGGTCGTGCCAGGTGAGACGCTGATCAATAATGACACCTAGATATTTTATCTTGGCAGTCTCATTGTTTGTATCACAGCCACAGCCATCTTTATTGGAATTGCATGTATGTATTTTTATTTCAAAATTTATAGGCTGTGAACTATTATAGTTAGAAAAAGTTATATAGTTCGATTTCGAGGTATTCAAAGTTAGTAACAACTTACTACTACTTTTTTCTGGCGTCTTAGCCAACCAGCGACCTTGGTCAAACCTTCTTCAGTGCTTTTACGAACGTCCTCCCATGTTTCTCCTATGAATACTATTGCGGTGTCGTCAGCGTATGAAAAAACTTTACCGTTATTAATGTTCATGTTACAAAGTGTGTTTATGTAAATAAGAAAAAGGGTAGGCCCAAGGACACTGCCTTGGGGTACACGGTAAGTAACAGGGGATTCTTCGCTAGTGTGATTGCCAATTCTATATGCAATATAGGCCAACATAGGCCACAAGTATGTAAACACAGTCGGGGGCAGGTAATACTGACCCCTCTACCTCATCGAATCCCATCTCAGGGGTTCAGGTTTATTAACACTATAAAAATGCGGCGCTGCTTTGTCGCATTTTAAGCGTTCGGCCGCCAATGTAGGACGCCGGGTTAATAGAAGATACTCCGATGTCCCCAGGCGAGGTAAGGAGTTAGACTGTGGGGAATCGGAAGCAGAGCACAGGAAGCTGGCATGCCAACGACAACTAACTATAAGCGACCACACAAACATGGCTAATTCCCTTATGAGTGTGTTAATTACATAAACACCCGGGTTGCTGTCTAACGCAAACACGATTATCACTTCGACATCACATTTTATTTACCAGTTATCCTATTCTTTCTGTTCAGGTTATAACGTTTCAATATAAATTAGTATGAAATGATAAAATCACACGAAATTCGTTCTTTATAACACGCTAGTCGTTCGTATTTGGCAAATCAACAAAAACTCTTTGAACAAAAAGAATTTGAAATTCCGAATCTCTTTGATACACATATACCCAAAAAACTTCCTCTTTCGTAGGCAGACACAAAAAGTCGTTACAAACAGAAGCTGCCGAACAGGAATATAACGTAATAAAACTATAGCGACGAACCACGAGAAAGTCCATCAAGAGACTCATTTCCATTCGAAATTGCTGCTGATGTCTATCAAGAAAAATATTTTCACGCCAAGTGCAACTAGAAAATAAAATAATGGGGTATTTTTTTGAAGATTGCTCATCTTATAGAGTTAGTACTAGCAAAATATACCAATATTGCCTTAGTAGTAATATTTAAAAATATTAAGTAATAAGATGTCATGCAGTTCCGACAAGAAATGCGTAGTAATTTGGTTATGATTGAAATAAGTAATTTAACATTGCACTTTCCCAACTACCCGTAAAGTAATGACGAGAGTGACTTATACCTATATGTTTTTCAAGAACTGAAGTTTTATTCGTCAACAAAACTGCATTTTTAAAATCCTGATAAATTTATTATTTAACTCAAAAGTGTGTGAAATAAATGTATATTATGTATTATTATATTACACAGGTACTTATTTAAATAAAATACATGTATGAAAGTTTGTCTGAAAAACACAGAAGTTGCTATTTGCCGCAAGCGGCGGAGTAACAGCTATTACTACTTGATAAGTACTTGACTGGATTTCCAACATAATACACGTATGGAGAATCCTTTTCAAAAAGCGCAACACATTTTACCGGGAAAATCTCCGGTCGCATTAATAAAAATTATTGTGAACATGAGCAATCCGATCTGGCAGTGTGAAAGAGCCTTTACCTGCAGCTCGCTGCGGTAATCCTGGCATGCACTTTTGCCGCTCATGTAATCTGAAATCGATATATGCTCTCTCAGGTATGCTTATGTAAATTAAAGTTCATTTTGGATTACGTTTCCTATAATAAATTAGCCTGAAACACTGATGGTGGGATTTTTTTATACGTTTGTCAAGCTCTTGTTCGTACACTAAAGAATGTATTATTATACTCCCCCTTTACTTGCAATGCACATTGAAATTCATTCCACGAGTATCTCATATCTCTCTAGTTAAATCTTTCTTATTTATAATGAAAAAAGTTTTAAAGAAATATGGAATCCGTAGGTATCTAAAAATACTGACTAAAATTACACGCGAGGATATCCCCCGAATTTATTCTTTCATTTACTAACCCAGAAGATATTCGAGGGGTCGTATTTATTAACCTGCTCATAATTAAATCTCTCTCTTTAGTGTTTATGGCTCCATTGTCGTTGTATAACTTTTGAAGTGTTTTACAAAGTTTTTCTGACCGAGTTTCTGAGTTTGCGGGAACTTTGCGGCTTTTGATTTACTTAAATTTGTTTTAATAATAATATAATTTTAATAAACGAGGTGGTTCCTTAACTTTAATAGTAAGGGAAACGACAGAAACTCCTTTTTTAAATACTACTGTGTCTTATCCTTTACCTAATGTTCTTTAGCGGTTAAAGTTTCACCTATGAAATAGTTATGAATATATAACATATTATTAACACTTATTTTAGTTAAAAACAAAGTGCATGTAATTTACGAAGTATTTTATTGACTTTAGACAACGAGATCGAAATTTAAGTCAAATAGTCTTCATGTACCTCTTAACTCCTAAATAAAGCTTGTTTCACAACCTTGTTGATAAAAAAAAAAATTTTTTTCTCAAAATGTCACTGTCAAAAACCCAACGGTGTGAAGATAAATTCCCTGGTATGAAATTTTTGAATTATTAAAATTTTTCACATTTGAAGTCCTGACGATACATCCAATAAGGAAAACGGCTTCAACTTTGCCGCTTCATTAAGATTCCTCTGCGGACGGCCCAACAAAAGAAAACTGCTATGAACTTTTGCAACACTCGTAAGCACTAACCGTTTAGAGCTTTCTGAGCCTGTGATACAGTTCCCATTTTTCCCACAGACTTTATTACCCATTGTAATCTGAATATTTTAAATACTTACTATACTACTTAATACTTTACTTACTCTGTATATTTACCAGTTTCATAAGTTCCTCATTCTGAACGGAAAAATTCGACATTCTCCTTTAATAGGAGAAAATTCACGAACCGTGTCATCAGGTCAGTTAAAATAATAGTCCAATCAGATCACTTTTAAAAGATGTTGATTTTTAGCGGTTAAAGTTTTTAAATTATGCAGTTGATCATAAATACGTATTTTTTAAATTGGATAACTTTAACTTTTAGCATTTTTTGCATCTTATTGTGTTTTGTAATTAAATTAATTTTAATAATAAATTAAATATGCCATTAAATATTTGGACCAGTTCACATATAAATATGTTTTTTGACAAATCACTCAGATTGATTTAGCCCCAAAGTAAGTTCGAGACTTGTGTTATAGGATACTCAATGATACTATATTTTATTACAAACACGTATATACATAGACCCCTAAATTTGTACTTTAAACTCAAATAAGAAATCATATTCGAGTTTACTATACACAGTAAAGAAAACTGCTTCAATTTGGCGTTTCATTAAGATTCCCGTGCAGACGGCCCGACAAAAGAAAACCTCTATGAAGTTTTGCAACACTCATAAGCACTAACAGTTTAGAGCAAGCATTCGGAGCCTGTGATACCGAGGCACGTGACCGGCATATCCCCACTCTCCCCGCGGGCCACGCCAAGATATTTGCTTTTTTAGGGTTCCCAACCTTAATCCGGGAAACAGAACCATAAAGAATGGAATAAGTGGGGAAATCATACGCTCTGTTATGATTATGTAGTTATCTGCCTAATCCTTTTCATAAATCATAACACAGAGAAACTAACTGTAACCTGTCGTATACCATAATATTGGTAACCAACAAGGTCAAAATAAAAAAAATCTTTATCAACGTCATTTCTGTTACAAGCGTAAAGAAAAATATATTTCTTGAAGGCTTTCGGTACTGGGATATTTGAATATCATACATGTTTTTCAATAAAATGAAAAATAGAAGAATAGAGTACCTATATTTAATAGTATCCATACTAATATTATAAATGCGAAAGTTTGGATGTGAGTTTGTGAGTTTGTGAATTTGTGAGTTTGTTAGGATGTTTGTTACTCAATCACGCAAAATCTACTGGACGGATTTCGATGAAATTTGGTACAGAGGTAGATAATGACCTGGAATAGCACATAGGCTACTTTTTATCCCGGGAAAAAGCACTGTTCCCGTGGGAAATTCACGCGGGCGAAGCCGCGGGTAAAAGCTAGTTACCTATATATTAAAACACAATGTAACAATCCTTAATTTTTTGGTGCAATAAAGTATTTCCTTACTTACCTTCTTAATAGAATTCACGCGGAATCTCGTAGTAAAAGTTGGATACGTCGTTTTGAACCCTCGCCGCGGGGACTGGCTCGAACTTGTCCGTTATTTTTTATTGCCGCATCCATATTTCAACACGAACACTTCCAACAATATTTGGAAGCACTGAGCTCGCTAATGCGTGCGTGGAAGGAAAGCGGATCATCCCTACATTCAATATTCGCGAAACAGAAACCGCAATCGAATTAGTTGGTTATTTTACGCGTCATCGTGGATTCGCGATTCGTCCGCTGCGTTACGGGTGTAGGTAGATGCTTATGCTTATAGCATGAGGTTTCGTGTTCCTACTCAGTTAAGGCTTCGCTATTATTACGTTACGTTAGGTTTCGTGTTTCTAGAGATGGTCGATCCATTTGGCCGTGGGCCGTTGAGTGTACACCATTTATTTTTATTACGACATATTGCACAAACACCCACATACTGCAATAAATGCTCTTTCTGTAAAAATAAATAAACATTTTCTTGTTTATTATGTGTCTTTAGTATGAGCAAAGTAATAAAGTTTTTAATTCTCTTTCCGCCATAACAATGTTCATAACTTATTTGATGTTCCTATCGTACGTAAGTGCTCAGACTATTTACTAAGTTTTTAAAAACTGAGGTTTACTTATGTCGCCTGTCGCATCCGCTTCCATTTGTGTGCTAAAAGTAGTTTCATGTTTCTGTGTATATTTTCAGGATGTTTGCAGATTTTTAAGGTTTTAGTTTCAGCATATCCGCATATCTTCTATTCTTCTGCCCATAGATCATCGGAGGAACTATAAAGACTAGAAATCTGTACCTTACTTTGTAGGAATATAGAATACAGGTCAACAAATGTATCAAAGCTTAGGTTACGAAATAACCAAACTAAGATCCCCTTGGACTAAATCGGCACACCTGTTTAATGTTGTTCAAAAGTTTATCATCTGTAAATTAGGCACGGGCGTAATATTTTAAATTTTCATAAACCATTTAAATGCGGATTAGATTCGCGATTAAGTTATTTACACCAGGTTGGTGTGAATGCAAATGTTTGTTTAATCTGCGAGTTAAGAAGCATCCTATATAAATCATGGCCGTTACGCTAATAGCACTTTATTATCTCACCATGTACCTATACTGTTCCACTGTGAATTCCAGTTACAATTAGTATGCAACTGAGCTCTCGCTCTCATTCGAGTAATCTGAAATAAAGTTATAGTTTGTAGGAGCGTTGATACACCAACTAGAGAATTGCGCTGTGTCGCTATATATTGTCGACATGTAGCCCTATCTATTACGTGCTTGGAACTACTGCTGGCTGTGGTACACTGTGCAATGACCAAGCTTTACCAATGTCTTGCTAAACGGTTATTCTCATGTCTAATATGTACCTACTTATAACATCCTGCCAATATATCATACTAATTTAAGATTTAAAATGTAAGGATAAAATGTTTAAAATTAGAATAAAACAAAGGTTGGGTACAATTAAA
Organism: Ephestia elutella; assembly: GCA_018467065.1. Lineage (NCBI taxonomy): Eukaryota > Metazoa > Arthropoda > Insecta > Lepidoptera > Pyralidae > Ephestia > Ephestia elutella. The sequence continues at coordinate 9,170,656 of CM031564.1, forward strand.
TATAAGATATAATTAATGATTAATGTGGTGTGGATTAATGTGGAGATAGATTAATGTGGCCTGTGGTGTGGCCCTAGAATAGCACCAACCCGTGGGTGTCGTAAGAGGCGACTAAGGGATTTAAAACACCGGAGGATGGGCATCAGCATCTTTCCGCGTACTATGCCATCACACTGCGATCGCCAACCCGCCTGCCAAGCGTGGCGATTACGGCAAAACCCCTTCATGGATAAAATCCTTGGGGGAGGCCTTTGTCCAGCAGTGGACGTCTTTAGGCTGAGAGAGAGAGAGAGAGAAATATAAGATAACGAAGTTATAAAATGGTTAAAAAGAACTTGCGGAATACTTATTATGAAAAAGAAATCGAGGGTACCTAATAACAAATATAAAAACAAAATCTTTTTTATACTTATCAATCATTTTAAGCTTATAGATATTTTTGCTACTACGCGCTTGGATTCATACTCATATGTCTCTATTGATGGATTCGGGGAAACGTCTTCCTCCTATTCAATCCATTAATTTTTCGTTCTTGACAAATGAACACAGATCCGTATATTTATTAATGGAATTTTCGAATCTCGTCCTTTGGTAATCGATTATAATCTTGCTGAAATAGTCATAGTCAACTTCTTTAGCGTGTTGACACGGCGGATTCAAATACGCCGCCACTGATACAGCATTATCTGTGTGGGTCTTTCAGCGTGCAGGTATATTCCTTTTTTTCTTAATTGACCTATTACGTAAACAATCTTATCATGTCTTTTTATGATTTTACAAAAATATAAAATAAAATAAACCTTTTAGGAAATTATTTTTGTGGTTAATAAATGTTTTACGTTAGAATGTTTAGGTTTGAACTTTTATTTGATTTATTTTCAACAAAATTCAAAAAAGTACTGTGGAAGTTGTTTACATAATAGGACAAGTAAGAAAAAACGGTGTATATGTAGCGGGTGAATGGAAGCTTCCCATGTGACGCTTTAAAAAAATGTATCCAGCTCTCCCTGGGCAAATCGGTATCGCAGACTGGCCCATGCAACACAAGCGTTGACATTTCGTACTTATGTCTACTTCGAGCAACAAGGACTTCCGCGCGCTTCACGGAAAAGGATTAAAGGAGTCCGTATGCAGGTCCAATAGAAAATCCTGTTCTATAAAACCTTTTAAGTTCAAAAATAATTCATACTTATAAAATATATTTTAACGGAATTATAAAAGCAATTTGGATATTTGCAAATCTACATAAAATATCCTTGTTATCCGAATAACTACACCTTTTCGGATTGTATCTTCAAAATTGGCTGAGCGCTTTTCATGATATAAAAATTACTGACTCAACATTTATTCGCTTTCGCATTTTGAGAACCATTTATATAGGATAGGTATTTCGTATAAACTTAATAAAATCGCTTCATTCTGGCGACGAGTATTGTTATTTTTTTTTTTATAGAAATCTTCATTTCAATTATTATCTAACAAGTTGTTGCCCGCCTGCGGCAAAAAGTAGCTTATGCTCCTCAGAAGAGTGGCATAAGCTACTTTTTGCCGAAGAAGATAGAACGAAGGCAGGAGAGTCTCCTGCCTTCGTTCTATCTTCTTCACACAAAAAACCACATCAATGTATTGCTCGTTTTTGACGTGATAGAAGGACAACAAACAAATATGGGAAAGGGTCACATAATAATATCGCCGCCTCTTCTCCACTTGCGCTTTGGAGGCGGTGGTAAACTTAGCTTTAAGTAATTTTATGACGTCAACTAACTAAAAAACAAGAAAGTGATGATTTATAAGTGCTATTTTTAAGCCAATATGAATAAAAAATAATTGACTTTGACTTTCACTATCAGTATGGATTTTATTGGTGATTCTACAAAATGTCCCTAACTATCTGATTTTGAATGAAACCAACAAGTGTAGCTACAGCATGACATTTGTGTTCCAGTCTGCAATCAATTCGGGCGCGGCGTGATAGCCATGATGGGGGCTGTCACTCCGGATTCCTTTGACACGCTGCACTCGTACACCAATACGTTCCAGATGCCCTTCGTCACGCCCTGGTTCCCGGAGAAGGTAACGTGCTATTGTTTATAAGTAATAATATAAGAATAATTAAAAAATAACTGTTATTATAATTTTTGAGGTATTCCGACCTTGAGGTTTTCTGATCTTGACATTTTCCTTTGATATTTTACGACTCATTTTCCGACTTTTACATTTTTCGTCCTTAATATTTTCCGACTTTGACATTTTCTGACTTTGATATTTTACGTCTTCGTTAAAAAATTTAACAAAGTAGGTTGCAAAATCCTCTAAATAAAGCCTGTGCCAGGAGACTCCCTTTTTTAACAGACTGTTCTTACCTAAAAATAAATCAAGGCTTTAATAATGATTACTTACACTGTTATAATTAACAGTGTCACTGTCATAAGGGCCAGACCTACCCAAAGCAAGTTAGAAGTTTTTGGCCTTTGAACACTTTTAGGCGCATAGCAAAGCCGCTAGAGCAGTGATTTTTGGTGATTCAACTCAGACTTTTTACATTTTACCAATTATTTGATTAAAATTATTATCGTTTGATGGTACTAGGTATACAAATAAAACTTTTTACCAAAAAAAAAATGAACCGACTTCCATCATAAAACTTAAAATCATGAAATAACAATAAAGAAAAATGTATTAGCATGCTACCTACTGAATGAGGTGAAGTCGGTGCCAAGTGCTGGAGTAAGGGTGTTACGTAATTGTTTAGCTAGGCATTTTATATATATGTAATGTATACATGATTCTAATGTTAATTTAGATTATTTAATTTTCAATTTGGCACCGACTTCACCTCATTCAGTAGGTAGCATGCTAATACATTTTTCTTTATTGTTATTTCATGATTTTAAGTTTTATGATGGAAGTCGGTTCATTTTTTTTGGAAAAAAGTTTTATTTTATCATTTTTAGTAAGAACTTAAACTTTTCTTTCACTAGCCGATAATAAAGAATTAAGAATTCGAAACTTTTTATGTCAGTTTGATCTGAAATGTCAGAATATGTCAAATTGTCTATTACTTTTGGTACATAAATAGACCGAGAGCCTGCGACGACCAAACCTTCTTTATTTTGAAAATGCTGAATGTTTCTCTGCGTGGTATATACGGGTAAAAAATATTAGCGACTAGTTATGAAGTTTGGATCTTAGTTGCTTATGCAGGTAATATGGATAGCAAGGATGATTTTTATAGGTATAAAAAGCACCCTTGGGGCCTCCCAAAGTAACATTATATTCAGCTTTTATAATAAAACAAATATAACTATAATTTAGTAAAGTTACAATGTCTACCAGGAGTTTTTATCTGCACCAATTGCCTGGTAATGGATGGCGTGATTTCTAATATTATTTTTTGGAATATAAAGTTTAAAAAACTTTACTTTGAGGAAATTCGTCGCTTGCCTCTCTAACCGACGTATCTGACATTTTTTTCGAAACTGAGTTATCTACACCATCTTAATCAATTTTGAAAGACGAATCGATCTGTCTAATCGACGTATCGTATGTTTCAATGTCAGTTACGTCAGTTAGAGAGGCAAGCGACGAATTGAGCTACCACTTTATATGTTATTGCTACAAATTATCTGCCTAAGTTATCATGATCCAATTTTTATAGTCGCTAATCACTATTTATATGTTGGTGACATACACAGAAAATCTGGAGTTTTAATAAAATAAGGAAGGGCATGCAGTCGCGGGCTTTTGCTCTATAATGCAATGTTGATATTTTTATATTTTGTTAGGTATCTTTTAAATTACCGAACAGATTATGACGTGGTTAAAATGGGACCAACTTGGGAATACGAAATATCGAATAAGAAAACAATTTTGGAAATCAGTCCACAACTGGCGGAGAAATCGGCGAACATACATAAAAAAAAAACATACATACATCGAAACATATAACCTCCTCCTTTTTTGGGAAGTCGGTTGAAAAGTGCGACTCATACTCGCCCTTTGCTGATATTTTTATTACAATTTCATTACATAATACTCTCTCTCTCTCTTTAGTCGTATTTCCTCAAGACTGAGGGTCGTGGTCATTATATGGAATAAACCACCCACAACGACTCTCTTGGCGGAGTGCCACTACACTTTCACACACTAGCTGATAATCATCATCACAGATTTCCTTCACCGGAAGTAAGTGGTGGTCGATGAAAACTAATATGAACTAACATGATGTTACATAATACTAAAGTGACGTAAATGAATAAACGGAAAGGGAACAACTTATTTAAGGGAAAAAAAATCCTGACTATTTCTTTCGGTAAGGGAGATTAATATTAGAACAGACTTCTTTGGAAATAAAATGGAAAATTCCATTTCAGTGAGTCGATGTTCATACCGCTCGAACATCTTGAAATGACAAGAAGCCCTCCAAAAGTAGGTCGGCGTCTATTTCACACCGCCAAATCATATCTTTATTTTTCTTTATTTATGTACATGTATGTATATCACTTGATATTATGTCGTGATTACCTCTATTATCGAAGCGGCGGCGCGGCGGTGACCAAGTGGTTATAACTCCCGCCTGAGGTCAGGTAGGACCCGGGTTCAAATACTACCTGTGTCACATGAGTTTGTAGACCAATCTGACTCATGTATGGTAGTTTTCTCAAAGACCACCATCTGCTTCCGGTGAAGGAAAACATCGTGAGGAAACCTGCACATTGGCTGACTGTTAAGTTAACTAGTGTGTATACGGCTACTGCCACTATATGGCCGTAGTCGTAAAAGTAAGATGCCTTTAGGCGACTTGAATAATATCTTACACCAGTGTTAGATAGTAATAACACACTTGATAAGAAGACCGCTTTTATTATTATGAAATTCATTTTATCTTAGTTTTAGTTATATGTATAATATTTAAATAAAAAAAAATCATACATACAAGATACGCGCGAAAGACATAACCCTACCCTTGCAGTCAGGTAAAAACCCAAATGGGAAATCATGAAGAAATCATAGCATAAAAATAAATGTTATCAAATATATGAATAACATGAATATTGAGTTGAAAGAGAACTACGTAAATAACTCTTTCAATTGAAGACCATAAAAAGAAACTTTTCAGATCAAATGGCAAATACTACACCTTTCAAACAGTTATATGACTGCACTATTTATTATACTCGTTGAAAGCCACACTATGCTACGAGTATCATAATATTGTTCAAGGAAAAAATGTATTTGTGAAAATTTTAAATATTATATATAAGATTTCAATTTTCAAAATAAATATTGTTTAAATAGCAAAATCTTCCTTTTATGCAATAGATAAAAATGAGGATAACGATTTTAACGAAAAAAGTAGAACTTATTTTAATAAACATTACTTTAAGTAAAATACAAACGCGATTCATAATAATAAAATCATAAACGGCTAAGTTACCTATATTTTTCTTAGAAACAATGACTTAAGTCGTAATTAGGAAGTACTTACCACATTTTTACTCTTTTGTAAAAAGTATAAAGTCAAGCGGTAAAAAATGCGGACAAAGGTCTGGCAACATCGGAAACGGAATTATCTTGCAAAGACCTGCAAACTTGACCTTTTACTGAAAGGGTTTGTTTGTAACAATTATACAAAGTACTGATGGCGAAAATCCCTTTGAGACTTATTTAATAAAGCCATGAAACATAAGTCAAAGCTCGGCTTTCTTTGAAAAAGGATTGTTTGCCAAACATTCTATTGACAATAAATATGCGCACAACAGAAAAGATTAATTTGAAAGTAAAAAAATCTGATAACATTATTTATTTAATAAAGCTAAAATGCAAAAGTAAAAATCATATTCTGTACAGTACCGTTATAATTAAAAGGTTGAGGGTTGGAAAAATATTTGATATTACATAGCCTCAATAAATATTGTCGCTTTAATTGTGATTTTAACCGAGACGACTGCTCAAACTAAAAATAATGTTAACATTTTTTTTATTAATAGGGTTCGCGTTCCACCCATAGAGATAATTATTATGGTTCCACCGCTGTTATCTTTTTTCGTGAATTCGATGAAAAGAACTTCCACTAGTGATATTTAATGGCCCGCGTTCACTGGTTTGGCACCTCCGATATAATTCTGCATTTTCTGATCTTTTTGTATTCGTCCTCTTCTGCAGGGATCAAATATGAATCAGTCGGAAACGATTGGACCGATGCGAATGACTGGATTCGAAACTGCGAATTTAATTTGTGGTTCGGAGCTGACCTCAGTTTCCTGTTTTTATTATCTTTGTATAGTTCGGTGATATATCATAATTAATTACGTATTATTGATAAAAAGAATATGATAAGTCTAACAATTAAATGTGAAAAATACTAAATTCATATTTGAATAAGTAGGAGCGAGTACCTTCATCAAAGAAATGTTTGAAATGTTCTGTGAGAATATAGGCTAATCTGAGCTAAAGAATTTATTTAGCTTATGATGCTAATCTTGTTATAATTTCTATGAAAATGTTCTTTAAAATTTCTATGAAGATGGTCTTTAAACTTGAGTACTTGTAAATTTATATTGAAGTACCTATCTCAGTTAGCTCGGCTCAAGATTTGTAACTCTAGAATCTAGAACATCATCTTCATTAAAAAAATAAACTCTGGATTAATTTAATCTCTTTTTTTTCCAATGCGACTTTGGATACATGCATGCCATTCGACTAAATAAATTAAAAAAATGATCTCAACAACTTTTTTTTATGTTCAGGTGATTCCGCCGTCTTCAGGCCTCATCGACTACGCAGTGAGCATGCGGCCGGACTATCACCGAGCTGTCATTGATACCATTACCTACTACGGATGGAAGAACGTCATCTACATCTACGACTCTCATGATGGTAAGTTCTTCAAATCTTTAATTGTTATGCTTAACGAAGTCTTTCATGTGATAGGATGCAAAAATTAATAGGTAAACCAATTGTAATACTAATTCTACATGATCAATACGTATAAGTACGTATGCTTATTTATAATACCAAAAACATATTTTTATTTGTATTAATAGTCGACTTTCTGTTAGCCACAGTAAACAACTACTTCGATTTCATTTACTCACTCATATTCAGCGATACTAGCACATATGTGGAGGTAGAACAAAGAACAAAGTGATTTTGTTTGTTTGTTACTTCTTCAAGCTTTATCATCTAAATCAATTTACCTGAAATTTCGTATACACATAGTTTGAAATACTGAAAAAGATATAGGGTACTTTTCATCCCAGGAAAAAGCACTGTCCCCGTTGGAAATACACGCGGGCCAAGCCGTAGGCAAAAGCTAGTCCTAACTAATATTATAAATGCGAAAGTGAGTTTGTTTGTTTGTTACCTCTTCACGCTTTATCTACTGAACCAATCTTCCTAAAATTTCGCATACACATAGCTGGAAGTACGGAGAAGGACATAGGGTACCTTTCATCCCGGGAAAAAGCACTGTTCCCGTGGGAAATTCACGCGGGCGAAGCCGCGGGCGAAAGCTAGTTGAGTATAAAATTAAAAATAAATGAAGAAAAATTGAAGATGAAGACAAACAATTACGCTAACTAATATTGCTGCAGAGCAAGGCGCGCGGTTTTCTTTCGCCACTTTTGCCGCAAGGACCATCAATCAAGCGATCAACTTTTTGTAAGACCTTCCTCTAAGAACTTTACTCACGGTCAAACATATTGTGTTGTTGGGTGTTTGTTACGGAAATAAATTGGCCGAGTATCTCGGACTTTTTGCACTGATATCAGTATGTAGTAGACCAACAATCATTATTTTTCGTTCTTATACTGACTGGGTATCTTAATAACGAAAACCTATTTTAAATATAATATCTTACTAAACTAAGCTAGCAAGACACAGCAGCTAGCTGTTGTGTTTTAATCGCGGCTTCTACAATTCGAATTAAAAAAAAAAACATTGTATACAAAACTTTATAATTGCTCAGCAGTACAGGCTTCAACTACCTTTACATCTATAGATGTAAAGGTTGGTTTAGAATACTTTTTCGCGAAACTAGTGGTGCTGAAACCGGTAGTCTACCGCACTAGCTACTCTTATATATCCGCAGTACATAAAAGGTAAATACGAAGTAGAAAGTAGAGGTCACCTTAACATTAAGGGTCCTCTCATCTCCTCGAGATTTTACTGTGACTTTAGCATGGCCCGCGTTGTGAGAATCCTGACGTCCCAATTTCCTACAAGCCTCGCGATGCTTAACCATTTTATGTCAGGGAATATTCAAACGACTGTTTCAATTGACATCGCATTTTTCATGTAAAACATCTATTGGCGCGGCTTGGCAGAAAAATCGACTCGAATGCCGTGACAGAAAATAGCATAGTGCGTCGTGCCATGATGCTCATTTGTTTGACATCTCCCGTACCCGCTATCTTTCGAAAAAGTGTAAATCTTTTGGTGCGATAGGTGCCCGTGCCAGTACGTTGGGAATCCCTACCGCGATACAAAAGGAACGCGCGCGGGAGGAATGCGCCCGCGGCCCTCAGTCTATGGTTGATGGAGTTGCCATCAACACTTTTTATTATATCAGTGTTAACTCTTTCAAGCATACTTTTTATGGATAAAAATTTACATGTTCATTCCTGGTGTGGGTATGAGATTTTTTTTTTCTTAGCCTATACTGTCCCACTGCTGGGCATAGGCCTCCCCTCTCGTTCGCCATTCCTGCCTAATCAGTGCATGAGCCCTCCACTCTCTATCAGTCGCGTCCAGATCATCCGACCATTTCGTTCTGGGGCGGCCCCTTTTTCGGCACCAGCCAGCAGAGACCCATTGTGTGGCTATTTGAGCCCTAGGCATTAAAAAAAATACTTTAAAAAACATCGAGATATAAGATATTATATACTAACGCACTTAGTTTGCTAACCACCAAACCTGAAAGAGCAAAGATTTAAAGTTTCAATCAAAAGGGAAATTAAAGTTACTGTATGCCGATCCCCGAGAATATCACGTGGTATCACATAGGTAATAGAAAAGTAAATTTCAAAACTATTTAATCATAATGTGATATAAAATAGTTTTATATAAAATGAAACGTTCAGTCTCGTTTAAAAAAGTGTCCATACAAAATATCAAGTAACAACTGGCAAAGTGATTCTTTTACCGAAGTTTCTATTATTGGAAGGCCCTTCGAATAGACATTAAAACAAGTTTTAAGTAAATAGCCAATCGTAGCTTTTAAACCGGCATAAAACGATATTAGCCCCTCATTATTATTCCTTAGTGAGGAAAGTATTAAAACGGGTAACGTTATGCCTTTATTTCGGAGGCAAAAAGAAGGCGAGTTTTTAAAACGCGTCGTCTGGAATATTAATTTTGTACGAAATTTTCAACGGCCTCTTACATTCGCGTTCCTTAGTTGACACGTTTGTCAATAAAGTTTATTGACAAACGTGTCAACTATAGGAACGTGACAACTATAGGATATTTATTGAAAAAAACGCACACAGTCCTTGTGTTAACTTTCTAACTGAAACTTATTTTTATTATAAATTGATACAGCCATGAGATACCACATTTTGCAAATAAAAAAAATGAAATGGTTGGTAGCTAATGTTGTTTAATAAAAAGGTTTTTTTGCATGCGATGAAAATATATCGAAATTGATCAGAATACTGACTTTGTAATGTAGCAGAGCTTACAATAATGAGCTTGTTCGGTATTCATGTCGTGTCCCTCTGATTGAACGCTGCGCTGACGAGTGGTACATGATGTTTGTGGTGTAAACGCTAAACCTAAATATAATAATAAATATATACCTACTAGCGACCCGACCTGGCTTCGCACGGGTTAAACCTATAAATACAAACTATAAAAGGAAAATATACCTTCCTTACATTGTTATGTTATATCTCAAAGTATTAATTATTGCAGCAAGATAAACAAAATATTCTAAAAGATTCAAAATGAATTTTATTTTATCCGAGCTACTATCGGAAGCAGCATGAAATTCATTTCGTGTCACAGTCACCTTCGCCGGAAGAGCACTTTGGTAACCCGTAAAATCCATTTACATATAAAACGTATACGGAATAGACACATACTTCCCTTTTTTCTTAAAGAACTGTTCTGCTCTGTTATAATGTCACTTCTAATATATAGTAGAGTGTGTGTATTGATTTAATACTTAGTATGAATGCGTAGTTTTGACATTTCGGGATAAATATATTCTGAACATTTTTAATCGTCTTGTATAAAAGTAACGTCTTCTTATACTAAAACGAACTAATCGTATACAGCAAAGTGTATTTAACGCATAAATAAGATTTTGTATTTTCCTGAAAAGGCATGTTGCATAGCAGGCTATATCATGAGCAGTTCCCCAAAAATCAGAAATAATATCAAAAACCGATTAAGACTATCATATATTTGTTTTTTCGTGATCTTGTTACATGGTACAAAAATACATTTCATATCGCTTAATATCGTATAATGGCCATACTGACATTGTGCCCGTAAATATGTTCAGAAATTATGATACAGAAAATCAGATACAATGCTCGATGTATTCATTATATTTTAGAAAATTAATTAAAGTTAATGTTCCTAATAACACATGTTATTATGCATCACAAAAACGTATTTGTATTTCACATAAATAGATGAATTATAAATAAAATAAACAATTCTTTCCCGCGGGCACGTAAGTAATACTTTTATTACATACATTTTTGAACGTACCGTTAATCGGACCTGTCAAATGAAGCGCGTCAACGTGAAATCATAATGGGTGTCGGACATTTTGGCGGAACTCGCCTAACCTTCATTACGATTTTGTTGACTAAATGTACCATAGAAAGGCTACGAATTTATGGGATTTACTTATAAGGCATTGATACTGACCGAAAAATGAAAAGTTCAGATAGGTGCTCATAATATAGCCAGCCCCCCATACATTTGTGCAACAACCCCTTTCAAAGCATCAGAAACCCGGAGAAAAATAAATTAAAAAAACGTACTGGTAAGCTAATGCCTACCCGATGACCTTTTTACCTTTTTTCAAACGTGTTATTGCCGAAACAATACTGAACGCAAAACCTTCTCCTTTCTGTCGTGGGTAAGCAAAAATTATCATGAAGCCAAAGTTTAATACAAGATAGCATTAAAAGCTAGAATACTATCTGGCGGAAAATAAAAACGTCGTAAAAAGTAAGTACGGATGTCGTAGTCAGGATTCCGGGCGCGATGCAGATGTAGCCGAGGTGGATGTAAAGAGGCATTCGGGGTATAAAAACAAAGTGCAATTCAAGTGGTTGAATAAAAACGGCTTTTTATGTAACATATAAAAGATCGCTTTAATCTACCTTAATTTTGGAGGGATTTTTTTTTCTTCAGCTTTACTCTAGTATGTCACTTGTATTCTTCAAGTTTTCTTTCGTCTTTCTTCAAATTTACTATATGTATTGAATATGCTTCATCTTAGATATCAAATAGCAAGATAAAGATCTCCGGTAAGGATAGATTTCCCAGAATTCCCACGAAGTTTCACGCCCTATAAGTACTTTTGTCTTGCACGATGGTCGAACATACTCAAAAGGAAACATACTATATCTTCGTATACAAATAAGAGCAGATTATGTTCATAAGATGTGTGATATCAGAGAAACGAAAATAAAGTGGATATTGGGTCGAACAAAGATCGGCCGATCCCCTACCTCCTACCCTCTTCACTGAATCTGTCACATCAAAGTCTATCTGTACGGGACACAAATTTGAATACGCACTCTTAATATTGAGCCCAAAATTAAAATGTATCTTGGTTTTTCCGTTAAAATTTAGTACTATTGACGCCGTTTGAGACATTGTTAAAGTTCAGATGAATATATCTTTGGAATTCCATTATAATTTAACACATAATAAAATATTTTGATATCTTTTACGATTGGTTTGAAAAAGCACGCGTCACTTTTATGACGCATTTTTCAAAGTTACCGAACCATACACACTTTGGTTGATTAACTAGTGGTTATTTGTTCAGAAATAATCAAAATAAATATATTTATGAAAAAAAACCTTTCAGCAATTTCCAAATAAATGTAATAATTTCACATTTAACCCTTCGCCAGTCTCCAAATGAGACTCAAAGGAAGTTTTTTTGTTACCACGTATATAGTCTAGACACAAAGTTTCCACCAAAGACTTCAAATAGATTTGTCTTGGCCATAAATAGTTAAATATTTTTGCATCAATTTCAAAAGTGATAAGTATATATTACAATGACGAAACTACAAATTACTCAAATGGTATTAATAAACTGATATAACATTTTATTGGGTACAATGAATGTAATGTAATGAATTGCGGATTTAAAGTCCCATTCACAACATAAGATAAATTCCATCTCTTTAATTTAAATGATTAAAATCGAATGAATCGATTTACATCTCCATTAAAAATCGAGTATACTTTTTAATTCCGCGCTACAATGCAGTCAAATCAGTCACTGAAGTCTAGTGGTGTAGTCCAATGATAAATAATATTATAATAAAAACCGGCCAAATGCGAGTCAAACTCGTGCACAAAGGGTTTCCTATAGATTTTTAGAGAGCATTTCACATTATTGCTGTATCCAACAGACTACTTAGTTTAACAAACAAACTTGACTTTGCAGTTCGATCCATGACATGTTCACAGATTCCTCTGCACCATTCTCAAAAGTAAATTCGCCTTTTTTAAGTATTTATGAACTAAATATTTACAGTTGTCGCTTACTTCTTGTTTTGGTCTCATAAATTCATTAAGTATATCAAATTTTAATATCGGTCCAGTATTATTAAATTTAGAACTTACTTTTTTTAAGTTGTTTTAAAATGATACGCGCAGCCTGATTCGTGCGAAGTAGCTAACTTTTTCATTTCCAGGCAAAGTGTGATTGAGTCAAGCCTGGAAGCCGTGTTGTTCGCTTCGTAAAACGAAGCTTTGAATATTTTTATATCAAAGGTAGTTTCATCTGGTGCTTGATTTAAGAGTTTTACACATATTCAAATACCAAACACGTATAACTTAATTGGTTTCTCACGCGACTTTGCGTGTTTGTATAGTTTCGTTTTTACAAAATTATAAATTAAATTATTTTGATTGGTGAGTGAGTCTTTACAGATATTGTATCCTGCGTGTTTCAAAGTATAGTAAAAACGTTTAAAATTCCAAAAAACGATGGAATAATCTAAGGTATTTGCTGTGTAAAACCTTCGTTTGATTTTAATACTGCGGCAGCGCTTTTGCAAGATCATCGTTTACTGAAGTCATCATTATCGGCGTCGATTACAGTTCCCTGTCGAATATCAGTCGTTAGCAGTTTTAAATTCCTCGCCATTACAAGGCGCGATTCACGACTGAAATTCGAAAAAAAAAACATTTAATTTTATGAAAATAACACTATGACAAAAAAATGTTTTGTTTATTATCACTTTGAACGGAAATAGAATTTTTATTTTACATGATTTTGTTAAAAAAATTATAGGTACGTTTTCATTTTATAACTATATACTTACTTATATTTTTTTCAATTTAAAGAGAAATTTTGAACAAAAGACTGAAAAGATTTTCCTGTTCATCGATTTTCCTGTTTATTTTACCGCTATACTCACGCCTAGTGTTCGATTTTAGTATATCAACTACTTCTCTCTATACAAAGACGTCTGCTTATAAATTACTTTCGAGAGCTTGTTTGAATAGGTCTCCTTTTGATATATCACATGTCCCTTTAACCTCGAAGTTTAATACGATGGTGAGTGGTACCCTATTACAACTATATTTTTATATACTAACTCACTATTAGAATGAGGGAGAGACTTTAATGATTATTAAGAAGAACAATAAAAAATTTAGATTAATCTATTTGCTGTAGACAAATTCAAACAAAACAAACAAAGATAAATAATCTTGAGTAGGTAAACTAATACTATGCCATTCTACTAAGCATTATGCAGACCACAAGACGTATTGTGGTATTTATACTATATGATGATGTGTTATTTTGTTTTCTATAGAGCGCGCGCTTCCAAGTCATATCAGAACAATTAAATTAGGTTATTTTAATTCAGCCTGAACATCTTTTGAAGTATACTTTGTTTTTCGACCATAAACTAAATGACAAATTTTCTTTTGCTATGACTGGGATATCAACAGTTGTTTCCCTAGCTGATAATTTATCAGTCCAAACATGTTCACTAGGGACTTAATAACGTTCATGCGTTACCGTTTATGGAAATAAACTACCACAGAAATCAAAATTGTAAGACAACGAGAAACGTCGTCTGCAAACTGTTCAAAATCACTAATACTTTACTCCTAACTGCCTGAGTGCACAGTTGCTTATTTGACTTTGACTCATATAACACAATATCCAGATAGCTAGGGCACTTAGCGGAAAGGAGATAGCTCCTCTTGCGGGGTGACATGCAAAAAAAACCGAAAGTGCTTATTGATAGATCCTTATATTTAAGAAATAGGTATTATTAAAATAAAATAAAATTGAGTGAATAAATAAAAGAAATTGTAATTTCTCGTGTGTGAACTTTCTAATTAAGACTTTGTTTGACTACGACCGGGTTAAGTAGTGCTTAATTTGCAGATACAAAAATGTATAACGTAGCTGTTTTTCTATAGTTATTAGTTACTCTTAGTAGGGAGGCAATAACGGCATAGCGCTATCGCGATGACTTCTTGTCTATTTCTCGAATGCCTTTTGCATTCTAATGGGTGTTCTCGTTGCCCCGCTTCTTCCGTATTCCTTTGTTAAAACACAAACCTCGTTTTGATGAGAGAGTTAAAAGTTTCTTTACAATATTTCTTTTCCGAATTACATGAGAAGTTCTCAATTAGAAAATATTTTTAATTAGTCTTATTTTTACTGACTAATACGTGATCTTTGTAATAGATATATTTCTATTTATAAAATCATCCTAATCCTTACTAATATTATAAATGCAAAAGTGAGTTTGTTTATTTGTTTGTTTGTTTGTTTGTCTCTTCACGCTTCATCTACTGAACCAATCTTCCTGAAATTTTGCATACACATAGTTAGAAGTACGGAGAAGGACATAGGGTACCTTTCATTCCGGGAAAAAGCACTGTTCCCGCGGGAAATTCATGCGGGCGAAGCCGCGAGCAAAAGCTAGTAATAAATACATACGAGTACAAAATATCACAAAAATTCCGCGCGCGGAACGGAAATCCGTGTTGGTCTATTATATGTAAATTAATTACCTACGAGTATATCTAAACCTAATTATTTGGAGAATATATAATAGAATTTAAATCGACTACATATATACCTATTATACTACAACTTCATACCAAATTCCAACACTTAAATTTGAATTACAACATGCTCAGATCGTGTAAGAGGTTTTCCTCAAATTATGTATGTAAATTTATATAGTTGGATACATTAAACAAAATTATACCATTAGCTGAATAATTTAATTGCTTTTCACCTTGTTGTGATCTGAGCTTTCACAAAATGTAAACCATTACTTCTATTCTGCTGAGTCACTTATAGTTTCTGCCTAATGCGTCAGACAATAAAATTCCGAATCATCACTATAAATTACTAACGGTTCAAAACTTGAGAATATGACATCAAAGTAGACGCGTGCGAATCTCCCTAATCGCCAAACTTGATACACGCAACAATAGGTCCCCTATTGTAAGAACCACCAGCATTGTAGTGACAGAAAGGATGGATATAGCAACAAAATGAGATGGATTTACTGAACCTGTGAATAAAATAAGCCAAGCTTTCAAGTCAGTCAAGTAAATGCCTTTGTAATCGCACTGCAACAGTCCAATGTTGAAGGTTCAGAGTTTGGGTAGCACGTTCTACGCTCGTTATGTGCTGCAATATTTGTTCGGTTTGCGGTATTTGTTGCTAAACATTGAAATGCGAGTGTAGAGCCTGCTTTTAATTAAATTATGGAATTAATTCCTCTTTGCACCAATTTTTTGTTTTGCATTCCGAAGTTGATATGATTTTTAGCTACAAGTACAAACGATTATGTAAAATAACGTGTTTAAAAAGATAGTTAAGATTGTATTGCCTCTAAATATTATGTACTATCGTATATGTATAGATAAAAAGGTCTGTACAAAGTGTCATATAATTCAAATACAATAATTAGTTTTTTTAAACGCGTTTCCAGAAGGATTTTTTTCAGAGAAATTTATGCATTGCAGTTTCATTCAATATAAGTCGGTGGATTCTGAAGGTGAGGTTTTATCGACTTCCAATTTATTCAGCGAATTTAATGTATAAAATCCGGGTGTTCCGTTTCAAACCCGCTTTAACGGGGATCCGCCATAATGAATTTTATTGCTACAGCGCAAATTTATGCCGCTCAGTTAAATTTCATAGATAATGATGTGTGGAAAGTGTGAACGGTTGACCGAATCCTCTTAATTTCATTCTCGACATAAATCTCACCTATAATGTGAAAATTCCGGGAAAATAAATCCCTTATATTGTATGAACCGGCTACATTCTGATAGTTTTGGCTACATTATCTTATTTGTACAAGATACTAGTGAAATGACAGACCGTCATACAACGATTTACAATGAAACTGTTAGATGGCTTATTTAGGGCCTGTTTCACCGTTAATGAAAACGGGAATATTTCTAATTTTCATAGAGCTCACATTACTCCTCTTCTCATAGAGTTCGCTCACTCTTATGGTCGCCCATTTGCAAAATAAAACTACAAATAAAGATGTTATGTTCTCCATTTTCATTATGTCAATTTATGGATGTCGTAGGAGGATGTCGTACGACATCCTATACGATGCGGTTTACAGAGACACCACGCGGTAAACGCTAATTAGATATGACCATTAATTAATACTCGTATATTATGGTCACCTATCTATAAATTATGGATGTACTCCGAATTAAGCTGAAAACCAAAGTAAGCAAGGTGAACGTGACTCGATCGCATTTCCATTCAATGAATTCGGTAAATCTAGAGAAAATAAACAAACAACCATATATATTGCGCCTACTATTTATACATTTTATCATGTTACCTGTTTCTCGTAGCTTTATACACCTCATAATGACATCAATGACAAAGTAAGGAGATACTTATATAAATATAATTATCACACTTAAAACTATAAATGCGAAAGGTTGGATGTAATTTTGCGAATATGTTTGTCACTTAAACACGCACGGAATTTCCAATTTCCGGACGGATTTTTATGAAATTTGGTACACGGGTTAGAAAATTAGTGGGAATAGCTTTAATCCCGAAATTCCCACAAAAACACCCCCCGGAGGCGTAGCTCGTATTTCGTAGGTCCCTGTTCGGGCGCCATTGTCGTGTATAAAAAATAAAAAAAATAAAAAGGTGTATTGTTGGACGGTGTGTGCGCAGGGGTCTTCAGCTATTTGAAGCGAAGACGGGCAATATCCCTGCGCAGTGCGATTATACACGAACACTTACTTTATAGAGAGCCGGATGTAATGCTCAGGATAGAGCCTCGTACTTTTGAAGTACAAGGACCTCTTGTCTATTAAGCCTTAAGTCCTGGGAGTCATGGGCAGGGTGATATCATTAATACAATGTGGTTGGGATAGAATATAGCATTTTATTCCATAGACACAATAGCCGCTGAAGGCGGCACAGTTATACTAATACCAAAATCTGTTAAGTTTTTGCCGCAATAGAAAATTAAAATTAACATAAACCAAATATAGGGTACCTGGCCAGGTCCGTACACAAAACGTCTGTGCGCACTTAGAACGTTGTCCCGTTCACCATTATGATCCGTTGGGTTCGAGCACTGGTGCTGGTCGCGTCATCAAAGCGGCACGGCGCTCCTGCAACGCTCCGTTGCATGCGAGATAGTAGACGCTGGCTGGACCTTCCGAGGTTTGCGCTGAGCCACTACAGGGACATCGGATCGGAGGCGGCGATGCGGCCTTTGGAAATAAGGTTAGGATCCGTGGGTTGCGCCTTGGGGTCGCCGACGACGGGGCCTGCGCCGTGGCATGCGGTCCACGGTCCGGGGAAACCGCACCCTCTGGCGATGGGGGGACACTCCAGGAAGCGTCAATTCATATAGCCGGGCGGGCACGTGGACCTCAACAGCTCATGTTCCCGACAACTTCGTGGCGGCGAATATCCCCTGTGTCCTTGCGCGTATCGCGGATTTTAAAGCTAAAGGTTAAACTATAGTCCCATGACGGGGAGCCGAGGGCGGCGAAAGTGAAAAAAAACCCCAAAAAAATTAATAATTGCTCAAGCCATGTTAGTCGTGGCGCCTATCCAGGAAGAGAGAGAATCGACTCGACTCGATTTGACATTCCATTTTGTCGCGCTCCGTTTCGCTTAATTCGAACGCACATCAAACCAACTTTTAAATATTCTTTAAAAGAACTAATGTTTAAATAAGGTATTTATTCGTTGAATATTATAATAATCTAAGTCGACGATATTAAAGGAGAATAATTAAAATTTTACGACAATCCTACCATGACTTCTTATTTGTTTATGATAAGAAAGGTTTGTTAGGACCCAAGACGGAACGTGTGTCACCAGCTGTCAATGTCAGACGTCCAACTCTGCAGACCTTGTTGACAATCTAATTTAATCATGGAATGTTTTGTTATGAATGTTTAGTTTTCGATATAATTCCGTAAGTACACAAAATCGCGTCGAGTTATTGCTACCAATGGTTTCGGCGTGACTCAAAGAACGTTTTGATGTGCGGGTCTCCCTGTTTTCTTAATAAGTATTGTAAAAACAACATATGAAGTTTGTGTACCGGTGTGTCACTTTCCCATTCAATTTGTCTGGAAACTAATGGATTTGAATGCCTGCTATTGTGGTGCGTCGAGAGCCTATCATGCAGGTAATACGCCACAGGAATAGTATCCCAATATATCAACTAATTCACCTAAAATATGACATGCAAGGTTGACCAGTTAGGAGTTCAAAATAATTCTGTAGTTATCACTACAGTATGTAGGTATGCGGAGTGGGGCTTGCTACTACCTTGTACCTCCATAACAGCATTATTAAGCGCTAGTTTCAGATACATTTAGTTGTTTACATTAGCAATACTCTCCAAAACTTGGTATAGTTTGTTGCTTGGGGCTCCGTTTCAGTGAGAATTTAGAGAAATACGTTCTCAGAGCTTCTATTAAATTGCCAATCTGGACTAAGTAGTTTTGGCTATGTTGATAGATCAGTCAAGACAAATATTAAGTGTATCTCGTACTTATATTACTTCAATGTTTAGAAAATAAATTCATTTAATTTATTATTTTTTTCTTTTGGTGTCTATGGACTGCGGTGTTTGCTTACCATCAGGCAACCCGCATGCTCGTTTGCCTACTATTCTATATAAAAAAAATACCATAGCATTTTCATTTATTGAATTAATTTATATTAGAACTATTGGTTCTGTAAATCATTATGCTTACATCAATATTAAAAGGCAACGAACCACACAGCCAACTTAATATTGAAGTAGTGCTTTGGTTGGGGTAAGTTACAGTTGCCTAGTCAAACTGTCCCACAGTTTGACTGCCCAAAAAAAACGTTCGAAGTACAATTATTAGTTAGATAATCACCACACTATTCGTCAAGTATAAAGTACTTACAATCACAACTAAGTAATTTAAATTTAAGAATATATGAATACTACACTGCCCTTAAGTCTTCTAGGTGTCATTAAATGACCAGCTGGGCTCCTTGGATTAACGTGTCATTCAAAGGAACAAGGTTACGAGGGTCTGAGATTGTCCCCAAAAGACATTTATTCACTTGGTAGTTCTCTGTAACTTGCCGCTCTGTAATAAACTTATCTAAATATTTTATGGTTACGTCTAGTAATAGGTACGTTTCGGTGACTTTTAAAATAAATGTTACATTTTTTTTAAGACTCACTATGGGTCACTGAGCCTGGATAGTAAGTAAGTATAATTTTTTTCGGTAGTTTTCATTCACCTGAAATAACTCCATCTACATCTACATATAAAAAAAACTGTAACAGGTCTGTGTCGGTACTTAAGAGATATTAAGACCAGGTCCGACCTGAGCTGCAAAAAACAAAATTTATTTTTTCAAATATCTTTAAAAATATGAATTTTAAAACAAAAGTGCTCGGTTAAACCTTTAATATAGCATATATATAAACTAATTATATAAAAATATATATATGTTATCGCTGAAAATTTTAAGTTTCATGAATTGAAAGCTGAAATATTTTCTAAATTTTCGGTGCCTTTATGAATTAACTAAGCCGAAAATATGTATTTTTATTAAAAAGTACACGGTTGAAACCTTAATAGAGATCATAATCTATATCCTGTATTATTTTTTCACTTCGTAATTAAACTCTACTTAGGTAAATTTCTTCATGAAAAATTACAATTATTTCGAATGTGGGGTTCGACCTGGCCTTAAGGAAAAATTCTATGTAGGTCTTTATAGGGCCAATAGAAGCCAAAACGGTTTTTTTAGAATTTTTGTCTGTCTTTATGTCTGTCTTTCTGTCTGTAGGTTTGTACGCTCAACACGCAAAAACTGCTGGACCAAATTTGATGCGGTTTTCATTATATTGTTGAAGGTCTAACTTAAAATCTGGAATAGGTTTTATCTTGATACGTCATTTAGAACCTGACATAGATTACGCGCGGACGAAGTTTGCGGGCACAAGCTAGTAGCAGCAGAGGCCTTCATTTATTTGTGCATGAGTGAGGGTAAAGGGCCATTCAGACGGTGCAAGTTTCTTGAACATTCAAGAGCAATAATTGAATGCAATAATTGCAGTGCAAGAATTGACTTTCAATAATTGAAAGCAACTGTTTACATGGTGATATAAATAAAAAACTTGAATACAATTATTGAATGCAAATCTTGACATACGATAATTGCCCATGTGTTCTGTTTGCACGTATACAATTGTTTAGGCAATTATTGCATTCCATTTTTTAAACACAGATGGTTTGTATGGGCACGTGGTATTTTTTAGCGACTTGCTTCAAGAATTGCACGTATTTGCGTTGTCAAATTCTTCATGCAAGAATTGAATGACATTTTTTGGCATGTATTGTTTACACCAAGAAAAGTTTTGAATCCAAACTTGCGTACCAGTTCAAGAATGTTACGTGTTGTTATGACCATGCAAGTAAATTATTGCTTCAATTTAATCG
Organism: Ephestia elutella; assembly: GCA_018467065.1. NCBI lineage: Eukaryota > Metazoa > Arthropoda > Insecta > Lepidoptera > Pyralidae > Ephestia > Ephestia elutella. The sequence continues at coordinate 9,191,860 of CM031564.1, forward strand.
TATTCAACAAGCAAGAATCTTGTACCGTCTAAATGGCCCTTAAGTTTGTAATTGCCAGGTAAATTCCAATCCCTGTCATACTCATTACCAAAGCCCGATCTGAATAGACTAGAGTACTTTGATATTGAGTGGACTTCCATACAAGATTAGGTAAGGTTATAAGACTACTGGGCTCTGTAGCGAGGAAAGCACATGGTCCCAACGCAAATGCAGGATGTTGACAGTTATCCCATCAAAATCGACGTTAGCTCAGAATAAAGCACGTTCTCTCAAATAGATTGCGACACCCGGCGCAGATCATTCCCCAGCCAACGTCAGCGCATGATCCCTATCTCGACTCAGACCCACATCGTACGTAGCCTCTGTATTTTTGCGAAAACGAAGAATTTATTTGTTATTATTAAAATGTACACTTTTATCGTCACAAGTTTTCACAGTTTATCGTCCAATTTTTTACAAATTTATGTCTGGAAAATATTTATTCCGTAGTTATGAAAGATCTACGATAGTCCAGTCTGCTGGTTAATACCAAAATACTACAGTTCTTACCCGTAGTACAGTTGAATTAATTGATTTTCGATTAAATTTATAAATAAATAAATTTATACTTATTTCAAATAAATGCGCCACCACACAAGTTTGCGCCACCACACAAGTTTCCATTAAAAAAAAATAATTTAAACAATATCTGATCAATTAGTAGTCAATATTAATTAGTTGAAGAGTGATATTTAATCTTTAATTTAAAGTTGATATTGACCTTCGAGCAACAAGGACTTCCGCGTGCGTAAGGAGTCCGTGTTGCTCTATGATATTGACATGTTGTTTATTAGATTATCACCAATTAATTTCATTATACATATGTAAATAGTTTTTCATCATACATTATAGGGTATTGCGGAGGAGATTGGACGGCTGCATCAGGCTGGCTTGGAGGCTGATCACTGCATGGTGTGGGGAGCTTTACATTTTATTCATTTTTAAATTGTATTTAAAAAAACTAGTTAGATAAGGACGTAATAACTCAATGCAATTGTTTACGCCACAGACCGAAGAATCGTCAATTGACAAATTTCCAGCCAGTCACGAACGGCTCCAATTGACTCGTCGGCCGCCGAGGCATTCATCGCGCACAATATAAGAAAAGACGTAATCATGACTGTAGAAATCACGTCCAACTACCAACAAGGCCGGAATTCCGCCGACTTGCCGCTCTGCACTCCCGCAGATAATTTTCTTTACAAAAAAAAAGAAACGGACTTCTTGCTTACGTTTTGTACAAAATTTAGGATAACAAGACAGACTTTTTGCTTTTACGAGGATTAAGATAAATTCATCATTTCTTCTACGGCCAGTTTGTACGGATTTTACAAAGCCAATTATTATTATTTTTTTGTAAAATTTTTACATTGCCAATTTATGTAGGAATTACAGATATGAAATAGAAATTAGACATTATTATTCTGAATTCTAGTAGAAATTTAATATACTTTAAAATCTCATGGTACAAAATTCATAAAAATAAAAACCCACAGACGTTTCTGGTTATATTTAAAATCGAATGGTTTTCTCATAAAGAACTCAACAAGTTCTCAGTCTAACTACCGATCAAAATACATCTACTAAGCTTGCCAATCGTTACTGCGCTGGACTTTAAAAGATAAAGAAAAACTTTTCGATTCGAATTTGGCAGATGCTGCAAAAAGACCCCGAAGTTAGTGCCGACGACGGAGCGACTACTCGGGCAACTCCAAACATCTAAAGACTTTAGCAGAATGAATCTACTTCTTTAAATTTACTAGAACGACTGTCTCTAATACTATCTAAGTTTGCGATCCGATCATTATAAACTCGTTATTTTGATGCGGAATTCCAGTCGCATTCAGTTGGATAAGTATTCAATAATGTATGATAAATTTTGTGTTGAATAGAGCTATGAACTGACAGGCAGAAAAACTATGTACATTTGGCTCGATTCCAAGCCATGTTGCTTCCAATTTTCGCGATTACAAATGGTATTTAGTATTATCATGGGTACAATGTCGTACGAAATTGCAAGGAATATTTTACGGTTGAATAAATTAATATTTATATCATGATCACTGCGGAGACTTTGGGTAGGTTTGGGTATATAGTGTTCAGAAAAACACTGCGAGGGTATTATTTAATATATTACCAAAGACAAAATATTTTTTAAAGCTGTGAATGCATGCATTCATAGCTTTAAAAATGTTACCATACAATATCACATTCGCATGGACGCGTCCTGGCGCGATCGCAATACATGGCAGTCATTGCATAAAAAACAATTTTCTGTTCAACAAATAACTAACATTACAGAGATTCTTTTATATTTATCAGCAATGGCACAATTTCAGACATTCAGGTTTTAATCCCTCAATAAAAAGTAACTGGCGACCGAGCTTTGCTCTGCGATGTCCTGGAGAAAGGATCGATATTAAATCCCCATTAACCTCCATATAACTAACTAGCTTTTGCCCCCATTTTCGCCCGAGTCAACTTCGTTTTTTAAACATTTCACCCCCTTAGGGGTGGAATTTCCAAAATTTCTTTCTTAGTGCTTACCTATAGGTATAAAAAACATAAAATATCTATAAAATTTCCACATTCCAATCAATCAATCAATCGGTATATCAACGCGGAGACGAAAGCGCTGAACGAGGACGCTGACTGATTAGTCAGCGTCCAATGTTTAGGGTGTGGATGCAAAACATCTGTATATGTAAAGAAATATCCGCATGGTCGATGTCTCTGGGGACCTAAGGGTTGACGACTACTTGAGACAACGATTAAGTTTCAGGGCAATTCAACGAGGAAATGCCCTTCTTCCTCCAGTCCATTATCCAGGGTTACCTCATGACAACTGCGATTTATGCTCGATTTTTTATTTAATTCAAAAATAATATTTGTATGTTTTTTTTATTAATTTTAAGTTTAGAATATAAAGTTTAGTTTTGATTATTGTCGGAACACACAGTGCACACATAAATATATTTATGAATACATATACTTAACCAAGATAAAGCCTTTTGATTAGAATTCTCGCTATGTGCCTATATTATACAAATTCTTCGATCTTATCTTACATCATGACAAAACGGCTATATCGTGTATATTTTGAAACGGCGACATCTTTTTATTTTACATAATAGTTTGATACAAGAAAACCCGTTGAGGTGATAATTTACGTCAGAACGAGCCATGAGTGTGAAATAAAAGTTTTACTGGTGCTATCATAGAAAGTACTTCGGGGAATTGAGGCTGTAGACACCTCCACGATACGTGTCTTCACAAAGTAGGAGAAAAATATGGTTCCCAAGAAATATGCACTGAAAATTGCATTTTACTTTTGCAGTGTGACTTCATATTAAAAGTTCAATGAATATTGTTGAGAAATATTTGGGCGCACTTTTCTAAGAACATTTTCTATGGTAATTATTTATATAACTGAAAATAAATACACAATTAGATCCCTTAACTGTTATTTACCCTTTGTTATATACATATAAGCAATATCAATACATATGTATTTGCAAGACATATATTGTGTTGTTTTTATATGTAATGAATGAATACTATCCAACTATACATCCATTATATTAACCAGTAATATAAAGATGAAATAGGTACAGTAATACTCATCATCATCATCATCGTCAGGTTTCTGCTACCCACTGCTGGGTATAAGCCTCCCTCTGTCTACGCCAAGCCAGTAATAATATTTATTTTTATTAGATCAAAGAATCAATGTAAAAGTTATAAAATAATTTGTTTTCTTTCAATATAAGCTACATTCACAGATATTTTCCATGGTTTCTTTTTCGGAAGACTGGCAAGATTTTTAATTAACTTTAATAAGAAATTGCTATTTAATAAATCCTGATTTCCTGGAGTTACGAAACGACATAAAATAAACACCGAAGGTATCAACTTCCATCAATTTCTCGTAAAACAATAAAATTTCTACAAACGATCTATTATAACGATATAACGGTAGAAAATCCGTCGGTAATGTTCTAGGTGTGAAAAATAGAAAAGGGGACATACATGTTATGAAATCCCAATGAGCTGCCGTCGGGGTGTTTCCACTCGGATCGCATGATCCAATAAAAGTGGAAAAAGATGCTTTGTATTTGGATTATGCTCTGTTTTGTAGAATTTGTAACAATAAATCTACTGTTATTTTGTATAAAACAATAACTTTTTAATGTGACCAGAATTGAGACAACTGTTGCCACTCTTGAATCTCCTTGGGCATTTCTCAGATACCCAATTTTACGTACCTATTCAAAATTTCCTCATGGTAGCCCCAAAGTTGCTATTTTTTAAAACAAGAGAAAATATGCATGCGGAAAGCCCGAGCAGCAGAAGTCGGCCGCGGCGCACGCAATCCTGGTAGCACCTCTGTTTGTAATATATTGGGTAAAACTAAACGCAGGCGTTTCGCATTGCTGCCGCCAGAGGGCGTTCGGGGTTTTCACATTGCTCGTGCGAATGGCTCGCGGACGGTCGCCATTGCATTGTCCAGGGCGATATCGGTTTGATTTTAATACGCGGAGCGGTCTCGCGTCTTTTGCTTGTTGTTTAGTTTGAGTGATAATTGTGAAACGTGGCTGGCTGTTCACATCTGACTGTTCCCGAGTGAAACTACGGGAAGAAATCTATTTAGTTGTCCTGGGGAATTGAGATCTCAAGGGTTAGGTAGGGTGATTAGGAATTCCCCCTTCCCGAAGACACTCAAGTTTGGATCCGAAGAGAAAGAAGATTTAATTTGGTAAGTGTTCAATTGTAGTTAATTTATAGGTTAGGTTATCATATAGGGCCCTGTAGCTCCCTTCATAAGCTACGGTGGTAGCAGACTGCGTTAAGTTAGTTAGGTTTTAGTCGGGCAAACGTGGTGCCGCGTGGAGATTTTTTCCCGGTACTTAATTTTACCGGTGGTTTTTTCCCGGTGAAGTTCCGGTACAGAATTCTTCCCGCCGCTTCGTTTGTCCGGATTCTCTCTGCCACATTTTCTGGCAGCAGAGCGTAGTTGCTCTGCACATTTTCTGGTAGCAGAGCGTAGTTTATCTACCCTCTATTTGTTCGTTTGTAAAAAATAATTAATTGTTTGTAAAAATTATTAGATTTTTCTTAGTTTGTTTGTATAAGAATATTTGTAACCTTTTTTGTATTTGTTTGCGGTTTGTACCGTGCGTTCCGGGTTTGTGCCATTCTCATACCTACCGCGGTTCTTCGTGTAGTTGCTTGATTTTGTTGTTTTTTATTTACCTTTTGTTATTTTTTGTTTGTGACTTGACGCGATGGCGAAGGCCTCCAATGCTAGGGCGACACTCGCCAACGAATTGAGATGGTTTGTGACGGCCGGAGGACTCCTGTCCCGGAAGGACAGGGAGGGCGCCATACTGCTAAGAGCGGATCACCTCCACTCACGATTGATTAGCGCGGAAGCGGCCATGGCGGCGCTTACCGAAGCCGATCTTACCCCGGAGGCCTACGCAGGTCACATGGCGGACATGGACCAGATCCTGAGTCTGCACGATGATATCGCGGAGGCGGTGACCGCAATAAGGGCGAGACAGGCTGGCGGACCAGCCCTCGCACACCTGTTAGACAGGAAGGACCAGCGGTTACTGGTCGGCTCCCCACCCTTCAGCTGTCCCACTTTGGGGGTAGGATGGAGGAGTGGGTAGCATATAAAAATATGTTTGAGTCCCTGGTCGTAGCACGACAGGATTTGTCGAAGGCCCAGAAGATGGCCTACCTCCTCTCCACTCTTGAGGATGAAGCGCGGTCGCTCATCCAGCACCTCCGGGTGGAGGACGACCAGTACGATACGGCTTGGGAGTTATTGAACTCCCGCTACCAAAACTTACGTTTGTTAGCGGATGCGCACGCCGCACAGTTGATGGCCCTGCCCAAGGTGGCCAACAGGGCACAGTTGCGCCTGCAGTTGCTCACGCCCGTTACAGTGGCCTGTAACGCGCTCCGCACACTGGGGCTGCCGGTGGACCAATGGTCTTTTTTGTTGGTGCACATTGTATTGGGCAAATTGCCCAATGACATCCGCTCGCGGTTTGAGCGCGAAAATGCGGAGCGGGATAGCACCACCCTACCAACATTCACTGACTTGGTGAAGTTTTTGGAGTTTGAGGCACGGGCTGCTGAGAATACCATGACGGACTCAGCGCCATCCAGAGCGCCTGAACGTAGGCCCTTGGAACCCTCATGGCGAGGAAGCCCCCACAGGGACGGCAACCGCCACCGCGTGGAGCTGGTGTGCGGGTTGCACACACGGCAGCAGTCGCGGGGGACGCGGACTGCCTGCAATGTGGCCGGATGGGCCACAGCCTGCTGCAATGCAGGGACTGGCAGAGACTGCCAGTACAAGATAGGCGCCGCATGGCAAAGCGGCATGAACTTTGCTTTTATTGTTTGGGCGGTCACTATGCACGTGACTGTCCCAGTGCCATACCATGCAGTGCATGCCGTGGGCGGCACCACGCGATGCTTTGCATGAACCGCAACGGGGATGGCACCCGGATGTTGAGGCAGGGGTCCCCTATGGGCGGGGGCGCTCCTGCGCGAAGCCCTCCACCACCGGACGGAGGACGCGGCTTCGCTCGTCGCACCCCCCTCGGGAGGGGGTCGCGTACCTGCGCGGGTCTTGGCGGACCGGGACCACGCGCCCCAAGGTCATGGCCAGTATGTAGCTGGCCAGGCCCCGGATAGGGCCCCCATGGGCGGGGGCCCTAGATCGGACGTGAGAGTGGGGACACCCCTCCACGCGGGTTACCACTACCCACCACATGCAGCCGCAGCGGTTTTCTCCGCCGCTGCACGAGTACCCACGGCTGGAGTACCACCCGCCGTACCATATGTATGGCCGGGCCGCGGGTTATGCCCCCCTCAGATGGGGATGTGCACTCGCCCGCCATATTATCCGGGTCAGTGGCGCGCCCCTGGTTTGGAGAGAGTGGGGAGCCCGTAACTAGCTTGCTCCCTTGCTGGGACAGAGCCGCGGACGGTTCTGCTCCCTACCGCGGTGGTCCGCGTATGGGGTCGTAGGGGGAAGCCATTAATTTGAGAGCTCTGTTGGACTCAGGGGCTCAAAGCAGTTTGGTTACCACTCGAGTGGCACGCCAGTTAGGTTTAGTCGTGGAAGACTCGCCTGTGCCACTTCTTGGAGTTGGTGGCATACAAGTGAAGTGTCTGACGGGCCAGACACTTGTCACCTTTTCTTCGCTGAAGTCCTCCACAATGAGGATCACGACTTCGGCTATGGTAATGGATACCATTGCGGGTTGGCACCCCTCGACAGACATACCGCCGGGTGTGTTGTCTTTGGTTTCGGGTCTGGATTTGGCCGACCCCTTTGTCTTTCATCCCGGCCCAGTGGACTTGCTCCTGGGCTCGGACGTATTGGGTTGGATTTTGTTGGGTACACAGAAGGCTCTGGGTTCGTCTTCACTGATGGCAGTGTCTACGATTTTTGGTTTTGCCCTGATGGGCCCTGTGTTTGATAATGGCACCGCGGAGGAGCCACCGGTTGTCGCATCTGCGTCCTTGGCCAAGACCATGCAAAGGTTTTGGGAGGTGGAGGAGCCACCTATGAGTTCCAGGATGGATCCGGAACACGCTGAGTGCGAAGCCCTTTTTCGATCAACCACGGAGAGGTTGCCCTCCGGTCGGTTTGTAACTAGGTTACCCTTTGTTGCCTCTCGTCCTAGCCTAGGGCAAAGTAGGGCGCTTGCGGAGAAACGACTGCTGTCCATGGAGCGACGCATGCAGCGTGACCACGTACTTCGCGATAAATATATTGAATTTATGCGCGAGTACGAGGATTTGGGTCACATGTCTCCGGCTCGAGTTGATTGGAGCTCAACTGAGCATTATTTTTTGCCCCACCACGCGGTGGTGAAGGCCTCAACGGGCAAGTTGCGGACTGTCTTTGATGGGTCCGCACCCACTTCGAACGGGGTTTCGTTGAATCTGTGTTTGCATTCGGGTCCCAAATTGCATAGGGACATAATTGACATCATCTTGAACTTTAGAAGACATCAAGTGGTTTTTGGTGCGGACATCCGGATGATGTTCCGCCAGACAGTCATACATCCTGAGGACAGGCGATTCCAGTTGATACTCTGGCGTGAGCGCCCTGAGGATCCTGTGACGGTGTATGAACTCAACACAAACACGTATGGTTTGAAATCTAGTCCCTATATCGCCATCAGATCATTGCTTGAATTGGCAGAGCGGGAACGGATCCGCTTTCCCCGTGGGGCTTCCGTGCTGTCACGTGACTTGTATGTTGATGACGTGTGCACCGGAGCCCAAAGTATTGAGGAGGCCCTCCTACTGCGGGATGAATTGATTGAAATATTGAAGACAGGTGGCTACGAGCTACGTAAGTGGTTGTCTAATGAGCCTAAAGTTCTAGAAGGGATCCCGGAGGATCACCAACAGAACCCTCACCTGTTTGAGGATGTGGATGATCCCAACAGGATAGCGGTGCTGGGCATGCAGTACCAGCCGCTAACCGATATTTTTACATTCCAAGTGGACTTGGAAATACCAAAGGTCTGGACTAAGAGAACGGTGTTGTCCGTAATAGCCCGTATGTTTGATCCAAGCGGTTGGATCAGTCCAGTGATATTCTCTGCGAAGTGTCTTCTTCAGAGACTTTGGACTTTGGGCGTCTCGTGGGACGAGCCGCTGTTTGGTCCTCCATTGGATGATTGGCTCGAGTTGTTTTCATCGATTAAGGAAGTCAATCGGATTGCCTTGCCTCGTCGAATATTGCCCCCGGGAAATATCGAGCCAGCCTGCATGGCTTTTGTGACGCGTCGGAGCGAGGCTACGCCGCGTCAGTCTATATGCGGACAGTTGACGCCGATGGCCGGGTCAATGTCTCGCTTTTGTTAGGGAAGAGCAAGGTCGCCCCCATCAGGACTAGGCTGACTATTCCCAAGCTTGAGTTGAGTGGAGCTCACCTTCTCTCTAAATTGTTGCATCACGTTGCCAGTGAGCTGGCGGCCACGGTCGAGATACGGGACATCTTCGCCTGGTCGGATAGCCAGGTCGCGCTTGCATGGTTGCGCGCGGCCCCACATACCTTGGAGGTTTTTGTTGGAAACAGGGTTTCCCAAATTCAAAATATTGGAATTGATATAACATGGAGACATGTGCCGGGAGAGCTTAACCCAGCGGACTGTGCTTCCCGAGGTTGTACGGCACCAGAATTGGTGTCACACCCGCTCTGGTGGGGTCCAGAGTGGCTGATGGGATCAGAAACATCTTGGCCTGTCTGTCAGACAGATGTTACTTCTTTGAGTTTGACTGGGCTCCGTGTACATGCTGTAGTCGCTGAGACGACGTCGGAGCCGGATTGGCTACTTGCTCGGTATAGCAGCTTGGATAAGCTTCTGGGTGTTACCAGTTGGATTAAGCGTTTCATACATAATTGTAGAAACCCACAGGCAAAGCGGTTGGAGCCGATTGCAGGTGCAGAAGAGCGCCGGAGCGCATTGTTGCATTGGGTCCGTGTCGTGCAGACCGGACGGTTTGAGTCAGAGCTTCGTATCTTGCGCGACTCACGCGCTAAGTTGAAGGGCGCGGTCGCTCGTTTGAACCCGTACATCGACTCGGATGGGCTTCTTCGGGTTGGAGGCAGGCTCCGGAAGGCGGATCTTCCATATGAGACTCGCCATCCTCTGTTGTTGCCCAAGGGCGGACCCTTGGTGCAGCTTTTGGTGTCTGATCGACACATTCGTAACGCCCATGCTGGGTGCAATGCTTTGTTGGCTATCTTGCAACGCGAGTTTTGGATTTTGTCAGCCCGAAGAGCAATCCGTAGTGTTCTGTTTCGATGTATTGCATGTTATAGGTTGAAGGCATCCACGATGCAACCACAGATGGGTGATTTGCCCGCTGATCGAATCCGACCTTCGAGACCGTTTGACGGCGTTGGAACCGATTTTGCCGGTCCCTTTTCGATCAAGGCTTCTCCCTTTCGTAATGCCCGTATTGTGAAGGGCTATTTGTGTGTATTTGTTTGTTTGGCCACCAAGGCTGTCCATTTGGAGGTGGTATCGGCTCTGACTACGGAGGCCTTCGTCGCCGCGTTGGATCGCTTTGTTTCGCGTCGAGGTCTACCTTCCCTTATTAGGTCTGACAATGGCACAAACTATAAAGGAACTGTAAATTATCTTAAGGATGTTTCTGTGTTTATTGATAAAAATTGTACTAGTTTAAGTCAAATTGCTGCCCAAAGGGGAATAACCTGGAAGTTTAGTCCCCCAAGTTGCCCCCATTGGGGAGGGATTTTTGAAGCGGCTGTGAAATCCGCAAAGACCCACCTCCGCCGCATTATCGGAGAAACGGCTCTAACTTTTGAAGAGCTGGCCACAGTGTTTTGTAAAGTTGAGGCGGTCCTCAACTCTCGTCCTCTCTGTCCGCTATCTCCAGATCCAAATGACTTGGAAGCTCTCACCCCTGGTCATTTTTTGGTGGGAGGGCCGTTGAATGCCCTGCCCGAATACCCGTGGAAGGATGAACGCGTATATCGGTTGTCGCGTTTTCAAATGTTGCAGCAAATGAGCCAGGACTTTTGGCGTCGCTGGTCGCTTGAATATTTGCATTTGCTGCAGCAAAGAGTGAAGTGGACAGACAGGACTGAGCCTCCCAGGGAGGGTGATTTAGTATTGTTAAAAGAGGCAAATTTGCCCTCATTGCTTTGGCGACGAGCTCGCATATTACGTTTGATTCTTGGCGGAGATGGCACTCCGCGTGTGGCTGAGGTGTTGGTCGACGGTTCGATTTTAAGGAGAGGTGTGACCTCTCTCGCCCGCCTTCCCGTAGAGTAAGCTAGCGGTCTGCTTCTCAGACCGGGACGGGGGGATGTTTGTAATATATTGGGTAAAACTAAACGCAGGCGTTTCGCATTGCTGCCGCCAGAGGGCGTTCGGGGTTTTCACATTGCTCGTGCGAATGGCTCGCGGACGGTCGCCATTGCATTGTCCAGGGCGATATCGGTTTGATTTTAATACGCGGAGCGGTCTCGCGTCTTTTGCTTGTTGTTTAGTTTGAGTGATAATTGTGAAACGTGGCTGGCTGTTCACATCTGACTGTTCCCGAGTGAAACTACGGGAAGAAATCTATTTAGTTGTCCTGGGGAATTGAGATCTCAAGGGTTAGGTAGGGTGATTAGGAATTCCCCCTTCCCGAAGACACTCAAGTTTGGATCCGAAGAGAAAGAAGATTTAATTTGGTAAGTGTTCAATTGTAGTTAATTTATAGGTTAGGTTATCATATAGGGCCCTGTAGCTCCCTTCATAAGCTACGGTGGTAGCAGACTGCGTTAAGTTAGTTAGGTTTTAGTCGGGCAAACGTGGTGCCGCGTGGAGATTTTTTCCCGGTACTTAATTTTACCGGTGGTTTTTTCCCGGTGAAGTTCCGGTACAGAATTCTTCCCGCCGCTTCGTTTGTCCGGATTCTCTCTGCCACATTTTCTGGCAGCAGAGCGTAGTTGCTCTGCACAACCTCCATTGCCTGCACGTCAACCTATGTCTTAGCGTCTTGGTCATTTCGTTCTAACAGAGCATGATCCAAGTGTAAAGCCCCGCAGCAGGAGTCGGCGGCGGCCCACAATCCTGGCGGCGCCTTCATTACCCGCACGTCGACCCACATCTCCGCGTCTTCGTCACCACTTCAATCTTTTCGCGGATATTGCTGAGATTACACTTAAACACACAATCCTTGTTTGGACCTCTTTATAACATTTAAATTCTAGAAGCTGTTTTAATAAACAAAATCGAACTTTCACCTCCATACATTTATAAAGTTGCCTGATGTACCTAATTAAGTTTTTCATTTTGATCAAAAAATGGCATTTCCATCTTAGTTGCAAATCCAAATGCACAACAAACTCATTATATCGAGCAAAAGAATACAAATTTTACAAAGAAATTTGATTGTCATAGTTTTCAAATCAGGTCGTTAATTTTTTCATTAAACAATCATTTTATTTTATTTATTTAATAGCCATCAATTTCCCAAATCTGGACAAAGGCCTCTCTCTCCTTCTTCCAAGACTCTCGACCTAAGACTATATCACACCACCCTTTATCAAATTAGTAAGCAATCCAATATATAAATTACATTACCGATGACAAACAACAAGCGTATTATTAAAATGATTTATAGTCGTTAAAGGACATTGGAAAGAAGACATAACATCTGCTGGAGTAGCGCCTTCATTACCCTCACGTCGACCCACATCTCGTCTTGGTTCAATCTTTTCGCGGATATTACCCTTAAATTATGACAAAAGCGCGAGATCGCTGCATAATGAATCTCCCCCATGATGAATGGCCTGTTTCTCCTAACATTGACATTTTCATCAAATACTCTTTGTGTACGTCTCTAATACGAAAATGTTTGTACCTTTGTTTTAGCTTTCGTTTACGAGACTCGTGTGTAATTTTAGATTTTCAACTTGCGTAAATGTACAGAAATGTGTATAGGTATGTTTTTTTATGGCAAATAATCTATCAAGTCTATATTCTAATTATAATATCATTTTATCTCTTCTTTGAAGAAAAAAATGGAGGCAAATAAAATATTTAAATTATTTCGAGCACAGAACGCAATTGAAAAACTGTATATGATATTATAAATAAAAAATGCGAAAATTTAAATAATAGAATATTAAAAATAATAATGTCTTCTAAACTTCAGATGAAAATAGTAGTACCCATATTCTTTCAGCACCATAACGTAACAAAAATACATATTTATAAAATTAACATACATTTTTGCCTTTTGAGGTACAGAACCCTAAAAATAAAATATTATTGTTTATTATATTATGAACCATTGTTTTTCCAAAATTCTGTTATTCGATAAGAACTTGCTCAGTTATATATATTCAAAACTATTCACGAAACTCCATTGTCAGTTTTAGTATTGATAAAGTTTCATGACGGTGCTCTGTGCAGTTTGTGAAATAAATCCAGCTTTTCACTGCACTATTTCAATACATTGGCTACAAGATATCTCAGACTAGACCTACAAACATGAAGGAAATACATATCGACAAGACAGTTTTATATTTAGAGTCCGTGTGAAGGCTGGGGGTGTATTTGAGACTTTATAAGTTCTCGAGAAATGTTTTCTGACCGCTTTTTACTCATTCCCACCCGCGTGATCCTTGTGCCATAATAATAACCTAGGTATCTCAGGTAATAAAGGATTACGTTAAACAAAAAATATTACTTTCATAATCTCTTGGAACTTAACAATTAAGTAGTACCATTCATTTATTTACAGCGTAGCCTCGCAACTTTTATAATTTTACACTTTTTTATTAAGCCTTTAACAACTGGACTGGCAAAATTATGGCTCAACTTTTGAAAATATACAAAAGAACGTTCGCCGAGCCAAATGTTCGGGTAACATTCGTTCATTAATTTTTTTAAGGATGGTAAGGTAAATGATACTCGCCGCTTGAATAAAAAGTATAATTTATGCACACCCTAATAATAAATCCGAAACGGCCGTGATATTAAACGTTGTAATATTTGAAAAGACAGCAGGTCATAAAAGGAATACTTTAAGAAGTTTATAACTGTAGCGAAATGAATCACGTTTCATGATTATTATTGTAGTAGATTGTATTAAAAGTGTAAGAAAAGAATCGTGTGCCTGGGTTCGACTGTATTTAGACTGTATGACGCACGGAAATCTGGCTTACATTTTCTTTATTTACTACTAAAATAAAATAGTTCATGCTAATAGGGGACCAGATAACTTTTTTTAAGCTACTTTGAAATATCTCACAACAATAGAATCATCCTTAAAAGAATTACATCAATAACCAAAGTATTTCCCAAGATATAGCAAAAAACAATTCACATTTTTAAGCGATGTTTGGACGATACCAAAACGCCCCTAACTAAACGTGCACTCATATGACGTCACACGTAGAAAATGGACTTTCCCAAAAAGTTTGAACTCTAATAAATTAGCTCAGGAGAATAAACTCGCGCTGAAAATTCGCAATTTGTGTTTAATTATATGTATTCTATCATAACATTATATATATTTAACAATTCTCATACCTTGGCCGGTCCCCTGTTGCAGCACCTACTGTAATTATATTGTTAACTTCACAATTTGTAAGACGTCCCATTATTCAGCTAGTCGTCTTCCTTAGTTGAATAATCATAGTATTTACCGATACCAAAGAAAAAATACACTAGTCTTACCGATACATCGTTTAATGTCAAAGTCGGAAAATGTCAAGGTCTATAGTCGTAAACTATGCCTCATTCATGTGTTTTAAATGAATTAATCATTTTAGAGCAAAATCATACTGGGGCCGTGGAAATAAACGTCCTTTCATCATGCCACAATTAAAAACTGAAATCGCGAAATTATACAGTTTCATTTATCCACAGAACGTGTCGGTTAACTCGACCGTTCCGGAATGTTTATTTTAACCGACCTAATTTAAACAGAGTTCAGTTAAGGAAAGAAACATTGAAAGTATTTATTTCCCAGGTCTCCTGCGCTTGCAACAGTTGTACCAAAGTCTGCAGCCTGGGAACGCTACATTCCGAATTTCGAACGTGAAGAGAGTAACGAATGCGACCGACGTAGTGGAGTTCCTTGGTGCCATAGAGAAACTCGATCGTTGGAGCAACAAATACGTGGTACTCGACTCGACGACGCAGCTGGCTAAAGACGCCTTAATTTTGCACGTGCGGGATGTGCATTTAGGAAGACGCAATTATCATTACTTCTTAAGTGGCTTGGTAAGTATTTTAGTTCGCAGTATTTTTTATAACGTACCATTCATATCCACATATTAGTCGAACTGCATTATGTTGGCCATGATACTGCAAACTAGAGATACTAAAAAAAAAATTACGAGTAGAAATAATGACAAGTGATTTGATTATTTCAATTTAATGAACTTTTAAGAAATACCATTCTTCAATAATACATACATATAATAATATCAACAATATACATCATAGAGTAACACGGACCCTTCCGTTCCGCGCGCAGAAGTCCTTGTTGCCCGAAACAATATGTGTCATTCCACGGCAAAAGGTACCTTATGGTCGTAGGCACTTACGACATTATGCTTATTATAAGCTAAATAAACTTGTATGATTTGTTATTCGGAACGACTTAAGCGCCAATCACCATAAGGTACCTTTTCCCGTGGATTGACACATATAACAGGGTTATTTGTAATATACTAATAACCTTACTAGGGGTAAAAGTACTCATAAATATGAACATCTTTTTGTATGGGACCGACTCTGAAATCACAAAAAAAAACTGCTGTTCCATACATTTTGGGCGAGTTAGGTACTGCAAAATATATGGAACAGCAGATTTTTTTTTGAGATTTCAAAGTCGGTCTCGTACAAAAAGATGTTCATATTTGTGAGTACTTTCACCCCTAAGAAGGTTATTAGTTTATTA
The DNA here is from genome assembly GCA_018467065.1 of Ephestia elutella. NCBI lineage: Eukaryota > Metazoa > Arthropoda > Insecta > Lepidoptera > Pyralidae > Ephestia > Ephestia elutella. Next base: position 9,207,379 of record CM031564.1, read on the forward strand.
CAAATAACCCTGTATATAGATATTCGAATTTTTTTTATGTCTTATTAAAATACTGTTATAACCCTCTCCATAATGTACAGGCAACAGCCTCTATGGTTACGTGACCGGCAGGGCGCCGGTGATCCCAGGGCTCGTTAGCAGGGGCCCCGGTGAATTTTAACTCAACACTACAGATACGACCGACACGGACTATTTGCAGCACACATAAATTACCATCTACTTGCTATTTGTTTCTTTTTCTCGCAACTTCGTAATAGTAGAATTTTTATCGATTTGGTGGTAACCTTTTTGTGATGACACATTGCATTTCTTTTAACGCTGACTCTTTACTAAACCATTTTTAGGGTTCCGTACCTCAAAAGGCAAAATCGGAACCCTTATAAGATCACCTTGTTGTCCGTCTGTCCGTCAAACTTTTTTTTCTCTTGCGTAGAATGTATTACCGTAAATGTTGCGAATTTTCGCATATTTTGCGATTTCAGGCAGCAATCAAAACCTATGGAGTACTTCCCGTTATCCTAAAATTGTGAAATTTGGCAAAAAGCGAGGTCTAACAGTACACACACACACACATACATTCAGGAATAAATCTGAAAATTGTAAATATGTTGTTAGAAGTCGGAAAAAAAGTGACACAAACTCTTTTTTGCGCTGTTCTGAACTGCAAAGTTAAGATTGTTTTTGAAACTAGTTGGTCTTTTAGTTAGAGCTATAATATGAGATGCTTTGCGTGTACGGAACCCTCAGTGCGTGAGTTAGACTCGCACTTGGCTGGTTTTTTTGACCTAATAAACCTGACCCCCCTGAGATAGGATTTGGTGAAGTAGAGGGGTCAGATTTATCTGCCCCGAATGTACGTAAAATGCCACTAAATAGATGTGATAAGCCAGCATAAAAACAATTACAAGTAAATTTTACACCATTCTTTATTTACTAACTTGAAAGAAAAAATGAAGAAAAACAAAGGATCAACCCTATTCGAAATGTTCTACGTGAACAGAACGAGGGATTATGGAGAACTGACTTCCTTTCAGCGTGTTTTCTCAGCAATGGTCGCGCTGGAAATCCTGTGGTTTTCAGCGTGGAAATGTTTCAACTTATTTTCAATGAAGTCAACAGACAGACACTGTAACCTCGATTTTAACTAAACAATTCTTAATAAACTTTACATCTTTTAATAAAATTATAAAAAAATCTTAACTAAATTTTTATAAAAATATTTTGAATATAATCAAATTTTAGATTCTGTGTTATTAAAAAAATCATTACAATATTGATGAACAAAAATCTAGAACAGGCTCTTGATTCTACAAATTACATAAGTAGATGTCGTGCCTCAGTTGTACTCAAACGCCAAAGAAATCGTAATAAAACATAGAAGTCTTACAGAGATCTTGTCACTTTATTTCAATCTCTTTGGCTTTTGAGACACAATTAAGACACGATATCGACGTTTGTAATTAGTAGAATCGGCCCCCAGGTTTTATGTAAAAATCCGGATTGTTCAGGGAACATTGTATTTCTTGTATTTCTTCACACGCTGACTCTTCACTAAGCCATTTTTATTTACGTATGTGTGGCCATTCGACATTAATTACTAAGTTTTGTCTGGTGTCAACAATGTATGTCAGGGGCAGATAAACCCCCTAGATAGGATTTGGGGTCAATTAGGGGTATAAAAAATACCCTTTCAGGTGATGGACGACCGGTGGGAGAAGGAGATCACAGAATTCGGCGCCGTCAACATCACCGGCTTCAGGCTCCTGGACTTTTCCAGGAAAGTCGTGCGGGACTTTATTGACACCTGGAAAGTGGAGTCAGTTTCTGTAAGTCTTTTTATTTCCAAAGTAGATTTTAACCTTTTCTGTAGCTCTCAGGGGCATTATAATGGTGTTATTTTTTAAATATACCAATAGATATTTTGAAGTTCATTCGTAAATGTTTAATTTATATTAGACTAGCTTTTGCCCGCGGCTTCGCCCGCGTGAATTTCCCACGGGAACAGTGCTTTTTCCCGGGATAAAAAGTAGCCTATGTGCTATTCCAGGTCATTAACTACCTCTGTACCAAATTTCATCGAAATCCATCCAGTAGATTTTGCGTGATTGAGTAACAAACATCCTCACAAACTCACAAACTCACAAACACACAAACTCACATCCAAACTTTCGCATTTATAATATTAGTATGGATACATACTCCAAGTAAAGCTGCATTAGCTAAACATCAAGTTCTATGTAATAATAATATAATATTTCTATAATCTGATTTGTACAAAGATATTATATAGTTGTTTATTACAATATTTTGGTTGGATTTCAAAAATAATAATACCAGAACCATAGAGTAATATGAACTCCCTACGCTGTAGTCCTTATTGCTCGAAGACCAAAACTAATAAGATGCCATTTTTAGCAAAAAATGTAAACAACCTTGTTATAGATATACAAGTACTTGTTAGAAATAGATCTAGCATGGTATTTTTTCAGTGATTAAAGATATTTTTTTTTTATATTTTTTTTAAAGAATAATAAAACGCTCATAAATATTTAAGTATAAATTATTGACAAAATTAAATTAAACCGTTTTATACGTTACAAGATACAATAAATTACACATAATAATCTGAGATAACAGGCATGTCTTACAAAGAAACATTAAATTATTTATAAACTAATACTATAAAACTAAAATAAAATATATTTACAAAAATGCCAGCTCCGGCATTTCGTTGCCTTGAGGTAACGTGCCCAGAAGGCTGGCAGCATTGCCACGTTGAATGACAATGCTAAACTTAATTATGTTATGCAGACCTACCATGATTCAATATCATAAGTCAGAACTTATGATATTGTCGCAATTTTCGACCTAAATTCACAAAGAATAAATACATATCAATGTGGTAGTGGGAGCTAATCATTGTGATCCATTTCAAGATTCACTGTCTGGTTTTACAAAAAATATTATTTACAAAAAAAAAATCTTTTTTTATTTTTATTTTATTTTAGTTTTATTTATTTATTTTATTTTCAAGCGCACCCAAAATTATTTTTCGAATCTCACGTTACTTTTGTTATCGATTTCGTTAACGCAACTGAAAGATGCGCTTCGAGGAATAGTTTTGGTGCGCTTCATTTAGTGCGCTTGAAAAAAAATGCGCTTCGAGGAATACCTCTGTCATTCGTCCACGTGAACCAGTTGGCACAAGTGCCACGATGAAGAGAGGGTGGCCATTACATATTTACGTGATGGTAATGTAAATTCACCGGTAACTGAACAATTTTCCGTTGGGGCACGTCCTACAATCATTATGAATGTCTAATTACGAATTCAGTAAACGGACTTCTTAAACCGTCTTTTTTAAGAAAAACATCTTCCCGACGGCATTCGGTAGATTTTTGCTTTAATGAATTTATTAGGAAATCTGCATTCGGGATTTTATTAGCCGAGACGCGCCTCGGTATGAATGTTTCCGACAGTTTTAAATTAATCAAATATTGTTTATTTTAATAACAAATTAACAAAATGTTTTGTGATGAGCACATTTAACTTTTCATTTCCTTTCAGGCCCAGGCTGCACTTATGTATGACGCAGTCCAAGTCCTCATCGATGCAATTGTTCGACTCCTGCGCAAGAAGCCCGAAATCTTACGAAGCACCATGAGAAGGAATGCTAACTTGAACAGCAGCAAGATAATGGATTGTAACCCAAAGGGAAAAATCTCTCCATATGAACACGGAGACAAAATTTCCAGGATGATAAAAAAGGTACTCGATAATAATTCAAATACGATATTAAAATCTGATTCACAGGGTTTCGTTAAACATAATACCTCTTATATCAAATAATCCGGATCACGTTTAAGCTGTTAGCATGCGATCGAGATAGTAAGCGGCTTTAACTTTCATTGTTTCGATCCGCAGACTCACCTACCATGATTTTATATCCAAAGTTAAATCAAACTGCGTGTATTCACAATCACTGGCTTGAATAAACTTTAAAAAATGTTCTTCCCTTGTTTTAGAAATATTTTATTAAAATTATTACTTATTTTTAATCTGTACTTTATCTCAATCTCTGCAGCACTGGCTCGGTCTTAAATTCGTCCGTTTTATCAGAAGTTATAGTCAAGTTAAAGCCATTACTATATCGTGTATGTGCCTCTAGTCCTTGCTATTTTTCACATTAAAGTTTTAATATTGTTACTTCTATTCTCTTGAGATATTTTTAACTCCCTGTGGCTTTTGCGAATGATTGATACCATATTCGATTACAAATGCGGGATCGCTTCGTTATTCAGGATGGCGACGTGACGTAAGTAACGACATTCAATATGTAAATATTTTTGATGATATCATTGCATCCAGAAGTTACCCGTCCTTCAGGATACTATTAAATTTGACGTCTTAATGGTTCGCTGCTACTGAAATACCTCAGCTACTTCAACCTCAAGAGCGGCGCTAACAGAATTATAATATAATTAATTAATTAAGAAACCCGCGCGAAATTACGTACGTTCAGAATCGACCTCGCCGAGGCTTTTTCTCTCTCGACCCTCATATTGTTCCGAGTATTAACGCTTTTATTCCTTTGACAATTAAATAAAAATCTCTGTACGAAATGAGAATGCATACCGTCACCGTCTTTGAAGTTAATTAAATCTCGGTCTCGTCCCAAAGACCACGGGCATGTTTTATTTGAACGGGGAGTGGAGATATCTCATTGAAATATGGGGTGGTATAACCGCGAAATCATTGCACTCCGTTCCTTTGTTCCCTCCGAACCTCAATAAGTTGACTCTATGGTTAGGAAAAATGTAAAAGCCGGTGCTGAGGAAAATGCTCAGCGGAATGACGTACCGCTTATATGGCAAGTGTCCTCTCCCTTTGTGGGAACATAAATTGCTAAAGGACAAGTAGAGAAGGCCTTTACGGAAGGCCTAGTTACATAGTGCGAGCTGTAGATTTGACTATAGACTAGACAGTTTTAAGGCAGTGCACTCGCATGGTTGTTAAATGAGTCACTCATTTGTACTTGGGTACTTGTATTGTCTATACTTGATTAAGTATATATATTTCTGCCATTGGAACAACTTTTCCCGCTTTCATTTTACTTTAAATTTGTACAGAATTACGTCAAAAGCCGTGATATTTGTTTTGGGTATGCTATTACTGATTTAGACAACACTATATAACAATTTTATGCACTCTACTGACTTAGACACATATGAATAAATCCATCGTGTATGGAACAGTCAATCGATACGAGGCTACACGTATAAAAGTATTGTAACTCACTCACTCGACTCGCCCTGTGTAACCAAGCTTAGAAGCTGAGCCAAGTTTACTAGAACGTGGGTTTTATTTCTAAAAGTAGAAAACCGTAACGTATATAACACGCCTTATCAAATTCTATCCTTCGTGACTTCACGGTTCTCGTATTTTATGGCTGGTTTTTAGATTGAATCGCTGAGGTTTTATCTATCATCGATTATGTGGCACTGTTCTTAGATTCCCTTTTTAATGTTGCACGTTTGAACCATACTTGAAATTGGATAGTTTCATTTGTGTCTATAATACGAAGTGAAAACTATGTATCGGAATCTTCATTCCATCACTAAGCCCACTATCCAGATACGAGTAGATAAGCGTGGCCTTCAAGTCTCATGACTCTTGGCTCTGTCTGCTCCGTAAGGGATAAGGACGTGGTAGCTGTATCTGAAAACTATATATATATTATAAATAATATAGCTAGCACAATTGATTAACGATACTTCTTTACATTTTAATAACTCAAGTAGTTTTTATTTTCAGAAAGTATTAAATTTCCAATTAGTGTTGTTATTCAGTTATTCATTAGTTCCGTAACTCTAAGCCGAGATTGAGGTTGTAAAATTCCCGGAAATCATTACAGGTCACCTGCGGTGGTCATAAAACTCGGAAACAATGGTTGTTCCTTCCTACACTGTATAATTAACAATACTTTGTACGACAGTATACAGTTTGTGGTCAAAAACAAAAAATAATGAACGCAACTGGTTCTTTTTTCATGAAAAAAGTAAAAATAGAAGAAAAAAAAACTAACCGGTCAAATACGGGTAGAGGCGGGTTCTGTACACGCAAAACATCTCATATTTTTAAACTCTAACTAAAAGACCAACTAATTTCAAAAACAAACTTAACTATGCAGTTCGATCCCAAGTATTCATAGTACATTGAGCGCAAAAAAGGCCGGCAACACTCTTGTAATACCCCTGGTGTTGCAGTAGTCCATGGGCAGCGGTGATCGCTTACCATCAGGTGACCCGCTTGCTCGTTTGCCGCCCTATGTTATAAAAAAATAATAATAATAAGTTTGTAACTCTTTTTTTTAGATATCCAACAACATATTTACAATTTTCAGAGTTATTCTTCTTATTTATTATCAATCCTACATTATTTACATATGATAATTACTTTTATTCATACCGATATCAAGACACGATAAATTTTACCAGAAAAAACTGGTAAAAAATACCATTATCTCAACAAAATGGCGTTGGTTTCACTACACGTTCCCGTAGCACGTTCCTGTATTACCGCTCCGCACGCTGTTACGTACGAGTATGTCAATTTTATATCACAGTAATAATGGCTACTAAAGAATTCTACTATTAGCTATTGAGCAGTTTTATTTTTATTTTAGTTCCGGTAAAACATTTCATCGGGAAATCTTAACTGATGTTTACGACCGTTAAATATTTTAACATAAGATTCTTATATTTTTTCCGTTTATTATCATTTATTGTGTACCAAAGGAAAATAAACTTTGTGTTATTTTCAATTTACCTATTCTATCGTAGCACATTATGTACTCTTTTAGGTATATTTTCAGATTTGCCTGAGACTTGTCTTGGGTTTTTATTTAAATAGTATCCTCATATAATATCCTTTTGTTTGACCTAAGGTCATGCACAATATTTGCGTTATCTTAACCAATGAGGCAGGTAAAGTAATACCGCTGTCGACGTAATTTTAGGCACACGTTTACCAAGCTCACATGTTGTGTTTTGACAGGTTTGTTAGGGCGCCCATTCACTGGCCTGTCCATTTTATTTTTTTCTTAAACAATAGGTAAAATAAAATGTAAAATATTTTCTTAAAAATAAAACATAATACACGTTCAAAACGCGGCGTCCTCGCTTAGCGTCGGAACGCCGCGCGGTGTGGTTAGATGCTTTGCTTAAAGTTTACACACGACAACGCAGCCAACATAGGCCTCAAGTATATACGCTGCTTTGTTAGATTTGAAGCTCAGTGAGGACGCCGGCGTTCAGGTCCATAATGTCCCTTTCTCAAAATGTCCCCTGTTTCAAATGTTATTACTATAGCTCCTAAATACAAATAATCAGACACATATATATACCGGTTTTCTAAAATCCATCCCCTATCAGAAAGCTAGTTTTAAAAATTATAATACTCCATCTTAGCTGGTTTAGGTACCCGTGCGAAGTCTGAGCGGGTCATTAGCTCATTAATAATATTGTTAGGTAGGCATATTTGGGGAGGGGACATTTTGGGAACGGGGCATTTTGGGAAAGGAAAATTTTGGGGAAGGGACATTTTGGGAAGGGGACATTTTGGAAAAGGGACATTTTGAAACCAGGGGACATTTTGAGAAAGGGACATTATGGACCTGAACGGACGCCGGGTGAGGAATGCAGGAATGCTTGATCATATTGAGGTGCTACGGGCGTAGTAATATCGTAGCACTGTCGTAGCTTTGTCGTAGTATGCTAAGAACCAATAAAATTTATTTCATTTTAATAAATTAGTTCTATCCTATAGTGATAATAGGTGATAACTATTACCCATTTAGTGGGCAGTTAGTTAGCTACAATAAAATTATATACTTAGTAATTTAAACATCTGACTAAATCTCGAAGACTTAAAAATGTCTAAAATAAATGGAAATCTAATTCAACAAAATCAAGTATATGGAAGAAATAAAAAAATAAGTATATTGTACAGTAGCCCACATTGAAAAGTATAATACCATCCGAAATACAATATAAAATGTGGTATATTTTTCTATGTGGTTCACTGTACATTTGTTATTTTTATTCTCATAAATAAGGACGTTTGATATATCGCCCTGTCGGTATCAACCACAGAATATAGATGCTATTTTAACTAACTACCAATATTATAATAGATAGACTACCACACATGCTACAATGTAGTTTGCATCAGTAGTTATAACCATCCACCAATCATAAAGCCACATTCGATTTTGCGATAGTATGCATAAACTTGTATTCATCGCATGCATTATAAGTAGTGTCATAGTAAATAAATTTTCTTTACCCGGATTCATCCGTTCTAACATCGTTGTAGCCTCTTTATGTGGTAACAAAATTGAATAGAGAAAATTTAAAATAAATAAAAGACATGCAAAGTGTGGAATGGACTTTAGTAGGTCAGAAATTTTATTCGTCGAATTTACAGCAGCGCAGGTGCAGAAAACGGCCGTCTTTTATATCGAGTGCGGTCGGACTGTTCAGGTGCCATTAATTCCACGGCCCGTCACGTCTAATTAACTTGCTGGCCCATGTGAACCCTCCTTTATTTTTAAAGTAAAACTAATATACACCTTATATGTGACCAACCATCCAATTTTAAGATTGCATTGCGAATGTAATTCTACAAATTATTTCATATAAAATTTAGCTGAAAAATTTTGAAACCAGGGGACATTGTCTTGAATTAAATCCTTTTAAGGGCGCGAAGTCTGTTTCTTTGAAGGGTAATTGATAATAATAATATAATAAATGGAGAGACAAAAGCTCATGTTTGCTTCAGACGGAGATAGATGGGTTGACTGGCACCATCAGGTTTAACGAGGAAGGTCATCGGAAGAACTTCTCACTTCAAGTCATGGAGTTGACCGTCGAAGGGGATATGGTGAAGGTAATTTTTTTGTTCATCTAACATACTGTATAAGTATGTTAAAATTATTACAATCTAGACAGTTACAAGCTAATAAGTAATTTTTACTTTAACCTAGTTTTATAAATAAATTGAATAAGAATGTGTCCATCGGCACTTTTCTTAATAATGTATCTTTAAAGGAGAAGTCACTTTGTTGATGTGTGTTTATTTGCACTTTTATTGCACAATGTTAGGTGTTGGTAAAGGTAAAATGTACTTGTTTTTTAACTTTCAAAGATTTTTTTGTATGACGAACACATGTTCGTACAAATACATATTTGTAATAATTCTATTCTAATTCTGCATTTATTCATTAAATCAATTGAAGCCTAATTATTTATTTATATTATTATATTTATGCACATTAACTAAATTGAAAACCTTGCAATCTCGGGCAATTTCAAAATTAGTTTGTTTGAATTCGGCTCTCCACCACTTCACTCTTGAAATTAGTTACGAACAGAATATTACTCAAACTTGTATGATATGAGAACTTCCTAATTCTATACATATGTTGTAAGTTTACACACATTTATTCAACTGAACTATAGTGCTTGTAAATAAAAATAGTAATCACATTATTCACTCTGCTGATTATGTTTCTGTAGAGTTAATATCGTTAAACATACATGGAACAAAAACTAATGGATATATCGGGATTAACAAACAACCAATTGAATTACTAGTTGAAATGAGAATTATATCCGAACCAAATTTGCCATAAATATTAGTTGGGAAAATAGAAATTACTTATTTTTAATTTCTGAATCATGAGACGAAAAGCAGTTGACAAAAGTGACCTTTTCTTATCAGCTAGAGAGTCACTTTTTTCTCCCGCTTTCATAATAAGTATACCTTACACCTATAAATGCACACAAATTCATTACATTGGTTATATTTTATGTAATTTATTTTTTTAGTAGCTAACGCTAGCTCATAATGCGACTCATACTCATAAGTATTAGTGGCATATTGAGTAGTATATACTCAATAATAGTAAGTATATACGACTGTGTTCTTTAGGTTGCATCATGGCAAGACAGCAAAGGGCTAATCCCTCTAGTTACCAAGTTAACACAATCGAAAATGGCGGACACATACAATAGGAACAAGACTTATGTTGTTACGACCATAGAGGAGCCCCCGTACGTAATGAGGCAGGGCGCGGAGCCCGGGGCTAACGACCCGTTCAGGGGCTTCTGTGTGGACCTCGCCCAAATACTCGCCGAGAAGTTAGAAATCAAATGTAAGTAAGATCTTACTAACTTAATTTTTTGTATTAGCTACTAGCTGTGCCCCGGGGCTTGATTTTAGTAGGAATTTCGGGATAAAAAGTACCCTATGTTCTATTACCGGTGCTTTTCTACCTGTGTACCAAATTTCAATACAGCTGTGGAGTTTGTTGCGCCATCTCCTCTCCACTTGCGCTTTGGAGGCGGTGGTAACCTTAGCTTTAAGTAATTTTAAGACGTCAACTAAATAAAAACAAGAATTTGACGATTAAAAATGCTATTTTTAAGCCTATTTTTTTTTATTTATTTATTCAAACAACAACAGCCATTCTTAAATATTATACAAATTATCTTAATTTAGACTATACATTTCCGGCCAAAAAGTTGTTCACAGAAAAAACCATATAACACGCCTTAAATTAACAATTACAGGTAAAGATATAATTAATTACCCTTATTGTTATGTAGTAAACTATTTAAATAAATTGACTATGACTTTGACAATGAAATCCGATAAGTAGATTTTACATGATTGTTGAGTAACAAACATCCTCACAAATTCATAAACTCGCATCCAAACTTTCGCATTTATAATATTAGTATGGTTAGTAGGATTTGATTCCAGTGATAAGGTTATCCAAGCCTGCCCTTTAGTTATCTTTCTATTAGTAGCTGATTGACTGATTGGTATACAACGCATAGACGAAGAAATTCCGAAAAAACGTAGAAATTTGAAACATAGTTATAAGTATATAACAGCGGCCCGCCCCGGCTTTGCACGGGGGGATATTATTTTCAATATTTGTTTTTTATGTTATTTACTTATTTATATACCTCCTATGCTGCTATATAAAGAATATATAGACAGAACGCCAGGTTGCGCTTCTTCTTCTTAGTCGCTACACTCTTGCCAGAGTGGTCGTGGTCATAATTATGGATCACGATGTGTGATGATCTTGTTAATACAGCGCTATTCGTCGCGGACTGCAGCTTTCCGGTCCAAACTGATATAGTTGCGGTCTGTCAACTTTCCCTGTTTTATTGTTTAATTATTTATTGTGATAAAAACAATTTACACCACTTACAATTATCACACATTAACATTTTACTTCATGCAAAAAATTAAATTAATCAAAACAGATGTAATACAAATAACAATAAAAATAAAATCAGTATTAAAAAAAATTGTCAAAAGATTTGTCCGTCCGATCTTACATAACTATACAAGTTAAATAAAAGCTTTCTAAGTATACATAATATTTAGTCTATGGAATCATTATACCTGTGTGGTTGTGCTTTTACGATTTTTTTTAGATGAGCTTCGCTTGGTCAAGGATGGCAAATACGGAAATGAAAACCCGAAGATAGTCGGAGGCTGGGACGGAATGATTGGTGAACTACTGAAAAAGGTAATTCTAATATTTATTTTATTTCAATTAATACACACAATGACGTAATCATCACGTCTACATTTCAACTCATTGCATAATAATGCCTTCTTATCTATACAATAATTAGTATACAAAGGGTTTCGATTGATGAACCATTTTCTTGTAACTTTCATTAAAACGATGACTCCAAAATAATGACTTCGTGAACGAGGCAAAATTGTAAAACTTTTTAATTACTTGAGTCACTACAAGGAAGGTAAATAGCTACATAAATTGAATAACTGATGAAACTCGATGAGAACGTTTAAAAACTTTACCAATTCCAACAAATAATAAAAGGGGACGACACGGGCCTTTTATAGTTACTGCTTTCGATATTTTCGCTACGATAAACCGAACTTAGAAAAATATCAAGAGTTTCTTATAATACCTCTGTAAATGGTTTTCCCTTTCATGGAAACTTCCGGCGTATAAATCTTAGGCATGCGCCTTTATCGCGCATCTATAAGTTATGTAAGTACCTTATGCTTCTCAAGAAATATTTTAAAAAGTGTTATGTTCTGATCCCGAAAACTCTAATATCTTCCGTATATGAAACAAAACCATTTTCCAAAGAAATTTAGATAAAAAAACAACATTTAAATATTGTTTAAATAGATTGAATGTGTATTTATAATATAAAATGTTATTTATATTGTTTGTCTTATTTCTATTCTATCTATATTGTTCTAATTCCCATTTACTTATGACACACATGAGCATATTCTTTACTTAAAATGTCAACAAGTGGTCTGCATTAGGTACAACGCTTAAAACAATTAAACTAGTAGGTACAGTTTTCTTTTAAATTGATTTTTGCTGCATAATGGGCATTGTTCTACCGTCGATTGTTCGCTGGAATTTTTGTAATGAAAAACTAAAGGAAGGGAGGAACTTTAACTTTTCTCATATGAAAATATGCAACAAATTCTTTTGAGTATTCTACTACATCTTTTTAGTGCCGAGAAAACAATTTCTCTAAAGGCTATCTATTAAAGGCTTTCTATTTTCTTTCTTCAGGAACTGTGTACTTACTTCTTTTTTTCGAATGAATTAATGACATCACTTGATTTTTCTGCACTCTGCCTTGACGACTACCACCATCAGTCAGCCGTATACACGTCGAGTTACTTTTTGGAAAAGCATCAGCTGCAATTCTATGAATCTATCACAAGATTAACTTTCTCAGAACGAAGTTCAATGGATATTGGTACATAATAAATCCTGTCTTACTGGAGTTACTTATAGGAAGAGCATCCGCTATAATTCTATGAATCTTACACAAGATTTTCTTTCTCAGAACAAATTAATTGGATATACATGACAAATTACATGAGAAATGATTATGATGATGTATTTACATGAGAAATTCTGTCTTGCCTGAGTTGTATTTATTGGAAGAGCACCCGCTACAATTATTTGAATCTATCACATGATTTCTTTTCTCTTTACAAAATTAATTGGATATTATTACATGAGAAAACCTGTCTTTCCTGAGTTGTGGTTAAAGAATTTTATTTTCTCAAAGAAATTTACATTTCACTTACAGATAAACTTAAAAGCTAATGTAATACATTTGTAAATACAATTGTGTGGTTACAAGAGCAAAGTTTTATAAAATGTATGTGGGTAGTCGTTGCCAATCTTCTATGCGCGTCCGCGTATAAAACATGACCACACAAAGAATACTGTTCAGTCTATAGAGCGCGCATAGATTCCAAATGTGTATAACAGTATCAACAGTGTTAATCAGCTAATTGTTTTCAAACTTGACCGCCCAAGAAGTATTATAGTAATATTTCTTAAACTTTTGCTATTAAATTAAGTTACTTATTGGGAGAGCATTCGCTTCAATTCTTTGAATCTATTACAAGATTTTATTTCTCAGAACAAAATTCAATGGATATTGGTACATGAAAAATCCTCTATTTATTGAGTTACTTACTAGAAGAGCATCCGCTAAAATTCTTTGAATCTAAACACAAGATTATCTTTCTACAAGTTAGCAAAGTTCAATGGATATTAGATGTACTTTATTTATTTGTATTTGAGTGTAACCGACATTAATTATAAGATTAGTGTGGGCTTCCGAATCGGAGCAGCAAATGACTCGTGAACAACCTTCGTGCGCGTGTGTAATGTGCATTGAACAGATAACGCTGTTCAGTACATTTGTGACTATTGCGACGATACCACTGAAATCTGAAAAAATATTTTGCCGCCAGCTGACATAAGATGCATAGAACTATGAAGATTTTTCGCTCACTCGTACGCCATAAAATCTTATTCTCATTCGATTTTTTTTTACGTAGAGCTGTTTTTACTGAGCTAGGGAGTCATTTCTAGTTGTATTTATTTATTCATATTTCTGAAGATACTACTGTACTTTAGGTTTCAGAATTATATCTTGCTTAACCGTGTAGTAATAATATACTGTACATGGGTTACTACCTATAGGTATAATATTTTTACTCTGTAATGTACCCTCTGCTTAGTACGACTAGTGCCCATAAAATAAACAAAATTTACATGAGTCCCTCCAGTCAGCATACCAATCAATGAGCATTGTATAGGATCGACAAAATCAATAAGGTTCATTCAATCGTATGAAGAATATTTCTCTAACGTTTAAACATAGAAATAATCAAAATCAACGTATATTATTGGCGGAATGGAATTGATTTTGAATTTACTATCTCTGACTTTCTGATATTTTATTTACATAATATTAATGTGGCATGGTAGTAATTTATTATTTACACTATCCTGAGTTACATGACTATTTACACTATGATCTTACTGATCCAATATATAGTATTTGATAATATCACAGAATGAAATCACAGATATTATGATTATGGTGCGTTTGAATAAAAATAACACAAATAAGAACTTGTGAATGATGAACTTATGATTTCAGAAACCAAGATATTTTCTGAAATCACACATCCAATTTATTAATTTGAAAGCCAAAGCGGTCACCCTCTTGATACTGCTGGGGCGCGAGTAAATGACGGTTACATTACCGTACCTAAATTAAGATATTCGCTTATAGTTCGCAATCTAATTAAAGGGACAAATTTCATTAAGACCTATGTAATACGACCATTAATGAACTTGTCATGTAGGTTTAGGCCAAGTAAAAGTAAAGAAAAGATTTTCTAGTTAGTCAAGTTATTTTTTGCAAATAATTATGGGTATTTGTATATGGGTTGCTCATAGTAAAAAAAATAATTAATGTTATTTAAATTTTCACCGACACTGCACTTACATAACGGTTAACTGCACGGACCTAAAATTTTTGTCACGCGTTGTGCCTTGAACAATAAAAGCTGTTAACCAAAAATGTTTTTTTTGTTGTTTTTTTCTTTAGTCATATTCCTCATGACTGAGGGTCGAGACTTCCATGCTGGTCTGGGAGCGAAGAAAAAACATAGAATGTGCCAGTTGCTTCTCTTCCTGTGTAGATTGTAAAAGTCAATCGAGGGAAAGGGCTTTAAACTGGGGATTCCTCCACTCATAGGCGATGGGCTAGCAACCTGTCACTATACCTGAATCTCCATTCCATCAGAGAGCCCACTATTCAGCTAAGCGTGGCCTTCGAGTCTCACGACTCTTGGCTCTGTCTACCCCGTAAGGGATAAAGACGTGATTGTATGTATGTATTTTTTTGTAAAAAAAAAATATTACTTTGCAAAGATTTAAAAAAAAAATATATTTTGTCAACAGGAAGCAGATATAGTGATAGCTCCGTTGACGGTGACGGTGGAACGGGAGACGGCGGTAGACTTCAGCAAACCATTCCTCTCCTTTGACGTAAAACCCGCACCAGGCGCGACAAAAATTAACACCTCTATATTCAGCTTCCTCTACCCACTGTCCAAGGAAATATGGGTAAGTATTGGTGCTTTTAGTGCTGTAGGGACTAGCAGTTTACCAAGGCACCAATAGCATCGCTTGATTATGTCACTGGGATTTTCTGGCACAACTGGTAGTGCTGAAGGGAATAGCAGTTCCCCAAGGCACTACTAGTAGGTTGTATCACGCGATTGTATACAGGTAAGAAACGGTTTCCACTTTGCTTGATTTCTTGAGCTTTTTACGTCAAAAGTATTGTATTATAGGTAGTTAAGGTCTTTCCCATTGACCAAGGATCTAGAAATTAAAGAAGTGCTTGAAATTTTGACAATAAAGAATGATTTGCATATAAATTTTCCTTGACGGTTTTACTTAAATATGTTTTAAAAAATTTCCCGAATCGGTAACAAAAAAAAGATTTCCAAACATCTTTCCTTGTTTGGTGCTCACGTACTACATAATATATAGGAAAATGATTTATATAAGTATTGATTTTGTTTCCAGCTATGCGTCCTATTTGCCATTTTTGCCGTGAGCGTCATATTATTCATCGTATCAAGATTCTCGCCTTATGAATGGAGAGTAGTGTCTTATACAGACTCGCAAACTTCTGATCACGAAGTGGCCACTACCAAGGTAAAGTATCATACAAGTGCATTTATTTAACTACCTAAAAAAATATCTATGTTTACTTAACACCAAACAAGACCTTTGAATAACAAGACGAAGCTTCTTTGAACGAATTCTAAGAAAATTGATATATAGGTATATCATCTTATTATTACATAGAAATACGATTCAGAAAAAGATTTGTTATAGATTTCACGGAACTTGAACGTCGTCTATTTCTTCTTTATGAAGAAGTTATCGATTACATTCCTAAAGCAACACTCCCAGCTACAATTTGATCCAAAGCATGTAACTGGCGCTCGTAGAAGAAAACCTGTCTGCCCCTCTCGTGTGATGAGAACAGCAACCTCCCACCACTTCTACTGTTACCTTGGACCGTACCTCTACAACCAATTACACAGAAAACTTAATATCTACCATCTCCACAAATATTCATGCAAAACCACAGTCGTCCAATATCTTAAAACCCTGGACTACACTACTACAGAAGACCTACTTAGACCTGACATATAAAATAAAATAATGACACACACAGACCCCCATGGAATTTCCCTACTACTCGTCACCGAATATGACCCCTGAGTCGCCTCTATCCCCTGACAAGCCTAACTCCCCTACTCGTCTTCCATACACACACACACACCTTATTACACATAACCTTCTCACACACTCCTCACACTCTCCTGCCACGCGCACTCCCACTCATTAAAGCTTACCAATATCATAATTTATATGCTTTCACACTCGTTCTTACCCATACTTAGGAATAACATTTTATAAGGATTTTTATTTTTACTAATTTTTATCTTCATTAATGTCTTACAGGATTTTACCAACTTTTGTGTACACTAAATGGCATCAAAATACCAAATGTAAACCGAGGGAGGGGCCTAGCTACCTGTAGCACAGGTTCCCATAGGAACCTATTTCAGGAGCTAGTCTCTAACCAAGGGTGAACAAGACTGTAATAAGTGAATGTACGCCCTTGTAAGAGAGAAATAAACGATTTTCAGAGCCACGGGTCCATTGGGACCCGGTCCTTTGAGGCGTTCATGGGGCCAAAGCCAACATGAAGAGGCCTTTTTGTACCTTTTTAATCAAAAAGTGAGATGGCTGCATCTGCGGAGATCTGTCCCTTAGTGTACCATAGGGATATACTAACGGACAGTCCTCCACAGCTGCCGAACTATTGCCAGGTAGGGATTAACAAGGTTTGGGCTATATTATTATTATTATTATTATTACTTTATTTATTTAGGACATTTACTATAACATATAGGCACTTATATTTGATTATTAGCTTATGGTGTTCCACTGCTGGCCAAGAGCCTGATATACTTACATAATATGAAAAGTACTTTGGTGAATATATTTTTATTATTATAATAAAGGTACCTAAGGAATGTCCATAGGTACCTCCAAGTACTTATTATTGTTATAAACGTTAACCCGGAAGGAGAAAAACCTCTTGGCTGAAGAATCTAAGAGACTGACTTCACTCGAGCGAGTACCGGGATCGTACCGGGACGCTCTTTCGTGCAGCAGCTTCAAAAGTTCGGATAGCCATGGTGCTCGCCAATCTTTGTTGATAACTGGCAATTATAAGAGCATTTAAATAAAATAGCCAATCTAACTGAATATACTATTCAAAGATCCCTTGTTTCAGACAACAGTCATCAATGAATTTAGTTTTTGGAACTCCGTGTGGTTCTCCATAGGATCGTTCATGCAACAGGGAAGCGATCTTACGCCGAGGTCAGTCAATATTTTAATATAAGATTAGCCACATATATTATTTATTCCCAAAGATGTCTGGCTCAAATATAACTAAGGTAGCGCAGTGACGTTGTGGTATAAATAAAGGATTTTATGACACCCTGTTGAACTAAAGTTTTACTATTGACCATAAAAATTTGAAAGGATGATAGAAATCGTATAATTTAGCAGTTATTCGCAGAGTGTAAAAAATTACATCTTCTTTCTTTCTGTTTGGCATATCCTTCTCTTTTATAACGATTGCCCACAAGCAAGACATGTAGAATTATTCATTTCCGCTTTTATAAGAATTTTGTATGTGTTTGTTGTGACTTGAATAATAAACTTTTTGTATCCTTACCAAACCCACACAAAAAATGTTACTCTTGTCCACGTATTTGCCTATTTCATGTTATACTAAACTATGCCAAACAGAATAAAAATCGCTACATGCGTACGTTATTTAATTTCTAAAAGTAGGAAGGTAACTAGATATTTAAAGTTTTGAAATTCAACAAGATTTTATTTGCAAAATCATTGCAGATCTCCGTCGGGAAGAATAGTTGGCTCCGTTTGGTGGTTCTTCACATTTGTAGTGATATCATCGTACACCGCAAATTTGGCTTCCTACCTAACGCTTGCCAGGATCTCGGAGCCCACTCAATCATACGAGAAAATCGCTACATGCCCGGAGGTAAATAACACTTTAGTGTGCACTCGCAAAATAAAAAGGGCGGGAAAACATGGAGCTGCCAGTATAGCTGGAGACGGCACCTTGGCGACGACGACGCAAAGAGAAATTATTCTTTGAAAAAAAACCGACTTCCAGTGAATAGTGCCTTCCGTACCGAGACGCCTGTTACTTTAATTTCAAAGCTTTTGCATATTTTATTATTTTTTTGTTTAGAATATAAATTTCAATTTGAAATCATAAAAAATAACTTACTCTATTTATTTTAAAATATGACAACATTATAGGTACTCATAGACTTAAAGGTCTACGCTCGCATACCTAAATTAGGTACCTAAATAAATGCTTCGAAATTAACTATTTTTAACGTTTTCATAGGGTATATAATTTAATCAATATATACTGGTCCCTCCCCAAAACACTCGTTCTTTAAAGGTATAACGATCCAATTTATTTATTTCCATGATCGAAAATTGCTTACTCCCTCCAAATTTATTTGAACGGTTCTGTATAGAGCAATAAGTGTTAATCGTGCGAGTACTTGGAGAATCGACCAATAGCTGCATTTCATGTCGGAGCCAGAAGCAATAGCTTTCAATTTACTCTCGCCTGTCTCTTTATTGATGCTTCCACTTTTGGCGACGTACACTCCCTCGGGCTGTTTTTAGAACTAACGTGAGGTAAATATCAACCACACGACAGCGTATCTAAAAGGCTTAGAAAATAAAAAGACGATGCGTTCTCTATAGTTGTAAAAATTAAGTTTTACCTTTCTTTATACTTTTGTCAACATGATGATGACAGCTCGATCTTTCGAAAGTATTTCCATAAAATGGAAAGTCATGCGCGCCATAGACCTTCTATAAATATATGCTAAAATTTTCCATCGATTTACAACGTTCATTGAAAAAAAAACATCAAATTATAAATTACAAAAATATTTCAGGATACATCAGAAGTCCATAAAAGCGTTGCTGTGCAACAAGAAGCGGTTGATGAGCACGGATGGCTGGCTTACCTCATGGATCGGTCGAGCGCGGTGGTCGGGGCTGGCTTACATTCTGAACCTGAAAACAAACCTTGCGAGATGTTGGTCTCAATCTCCAGTTCTGGTGTCAAAGATTTTGCGATCGCATTGCCTAAAGGATCCAAAATGCGGTACGCATCCATATGCTTTCTTATTCTATGCCTATTTTAACGCGCCAGCGACTTTGCTAAGCGATTTCTGGATTTTAGCGGTGCGAGTGTTTGCTTATTTAAACACTTTGTATACTTACATTTGTTAAATTTTAAACTGGTGTTTAAAATTTAATTTAATAGTTTAATAATAAAGTTATTTTTAGGGATGGAGTTAATATAGCTTTGCAGGAAATGAAGAAAGACGGAGAAATGCAAAAGTTGATACGCAAATGGTTTACAAAATCTGAATGTAGTGTCACGGAACCGGTGAGTGAAAATTGTCTACATGTTTTTCAGTATTTTGTACAAAACCATCGATGGAGTAAAAATTAATACATTTTTTTATTATTGCAGACAATACACGGCACTGAGTTAACACTGAGTCAGGTTGCTGGAGTATTCTACATGCTGCTTGTGGGACTGATGTTTGCTTTATTGGTCGCCCTGATTGAGTTTTGCCAACATGGAAGAGCTGAAGCGGCTCGTGCCAACGTTCCACTGGGAGCTGCTTTGAAGGCCAAGGCCCGCTTGGCCTCCCGAGCTGAAAGGAAGAACGGGCCACAACGCACCCCGCAACGCGACCAAGACCGCCTTGGATGGAACGGAGGAGCTTTTGGAGTGAGTCACTCTTCTCTCTACTTCAACCGTTTTCCACCCACTGCTGAGTGTAGGTCTTCTCATGCACACGCCATTTCTTACGATCTTGAGCATTCCTCATCCAGCTCTTTTCCAATATACAGGTTATGTCATCGGCCCATCTCGTCGGTGGCTTCACCACATTTCTACGGCCCTGTCTCGGTCCCCATTCAACAATCTTCCGGCTCCAACTTCCATCCTCTCTCCTGCTTATAAGTCTTATCTCCTGTTTTTGGAGTTAGTATTGTATATCAATATACTACAATAGGAACAGCGACCCGTAGGTGAACCATCAAGCCGCTGTTGGTCAGATGACATTGTTTGGGTAGTGAGAAAGCGCATTGATGAGACTGCTACAGTACCGTAAGAAGTGGTGCGAAAAGGGGAGGCTTATACCCAGAGTGGGTAGATGTGGGCTTAATATGATGATCACGATGATACAAAGATTAACATATGCATCAGTATCTTTGATTTGTCGAATTTTTCTCCGCCTCAACGGTACCTAGGCATTTAAAATGTTCACGCCTCTAAAGACAGCTTATTTCAGAAACTTACTTATTTCTTGAAAGGGCAGCAACACTTTGTTTCCCTGGTGTTGCAGTTGTCCATGGGCAGCGGTGATCGCTTACCATCAGGTGACCCGCTTGCTCGCTTGCCGCCCTATGTTATAAAAAAATACAATTAAGTCAAAATGCAATTTGCAGCAATACTACACACCAGCCAACCAGATCGGCCAGGAGGAGACGGCGTTGCACGCGAGTTTCACGCAAGTCTGATCCTCAAGCCGGGACACCGGCACCATCCGCCGGCCGTCCCACTCCAAGCAGCTTTCCACCTCCATGGACCTTTACCAACTGTAAGCTGCTTCAATGAGACACGGATACTAAACTATGCCACGTTCTAATTTATACATTTTGAGCTCTATGCCACGATCGAATTACGAATTTTGGACTCTGTCATCTTATTTATCACTTTAGGTTAGTACATGTGGCTTGAATTAACTATGAACCACTACTCATTTTGCTTCTACAAAAACCATTCCACTCATAATTTTTTAATGAATTCTTAATACCAGTCGCAAGACACTTACAAAAGTGGCAATCTAAGAAAGTAGACAAAACCCTAGTAGTGAGTCATTTTAAATGCAGACATAATCCGGAGTTTCTAAATCTTCCTTAAACGACGAAATTTTATTATTTGCATTCATTAATTATATAGAACATATTTATTGTAATTTTAAGGCAAGAACAACTTGTTTGTTGTATACTTTTGAAGTTTAATATTGATATCTTAATTTAAAGTTCCAATACAGTCTACATTAAGAACTTAGTTCTGTACTCTAAAATATCTGACGGAAAATTAAGTGTTCACTTTAAGTTTCCCGTTACAAACAGCTATATGATTCTTATACGTCAACATTTTTAAATCTTTTTTTGTTTTTAAAGCTTGGTAATACCAAGTAAGTAGATAAATATCAGGGTCTTATAATACATGTTTAGTGGGTAAACATTTTCAATTAGACAACATATAAGTCATATAATTCTAAAGTATTAACCTAAAAGTAGTTGAAAAAAAAATGTTTTAAAACAAAAAAAATACAAAATAAGTCTCAGCTCAGTAACGATACGGGATGTTTAGCATAAATTCCTAATCGTAAATTAGGTACTTTATAGGATAGATTATTTACTTCGTGTACCAAAACATAGAAACTGAAAAAAAATGTATTTAATCTAGGTGTCTGAATTAATCCGTAAGTGTTTTGAAGTACATCCAACAAAATAAAAAAAATCACCGTTATCATATAGACCATTCAAAATACTCGTAGTTCTAGATTTATAGACTAATTTGAATCGTGAATTTGAATCTGTTATTACAATAGTTATGACTACAAGATTGTTTTTAGTTTAGATAAGCTCCATCTAAATTTCTAAAAGAGATTGTCTTAAATGAACGCCCATGTATCAGGTGTATGTGTATCGAAATGTGTGTGAGAAAACGAAAGTGAGTGAGGTAGAATGTGCAAAAAAGCATTGGAAGGACGTTCATTTTAGACACACCATGGTACTTCAATTTGACACCTAATCGGATCATACTATGACATTATTACTTTAATGTACTAATCTGATTCTAAACTAAAATATTATAAAATTAATGTGTGATAAATATAAAACTTAGGTAATATTATCATTAGAATTTTAGATAGTCTTAATGTAAAAGGTTTTACTGGTATTAAAAGATTCCACCTTGGATGTTTTATTTCACTATTCATAGTTATAATTAATAGAAACTGTTACTGCAATTTTTCCTAAAAAATATTAATTATGTTATTAAACTTGAAATTTTATTCACATAAATGATGATTTGTGACTTATATTTTCTTCATTTATTTTACTGAAGTTGTTTTATAACCTGTTAATTAACCTGAGCTTTTGACAATCTTTATCTAAACATTGTTTAAATTCTCCAGCCTTACTAACATTAAGATATTGCCAAAGGCACATTTGAATCATATCAACAACTTCAAAGTAATGAATGTCAACATAATTTACGTATTTTACGTTAACTTTTCTACAATTTCATCTTTTATGTTAATTAGCTTCGTAAAATTAATTAAGTTTCCGTCCTTTTCCATCATTATTTCAGTTATTTCGTTGTTCTATGCTCTTTGGCTGAAGTTGTTTATGCCAAAAAAAATGTTTGTTATTTTTTTATATAAGAAGCCAATAAGTATTTATTATTGGATGTGTTAAAGTTTTAAAAAAAAGCGGTGACGTCCGTCCCTCAGTGAAGGCTGAACTGTCCCGGTTTGGTGTTAATGCTTGTGAAATTAACATTTGAATTTTTATATTGGATTAATAACCTGAGAGTGACAAGAGTTCCAACTCCTAATGTCATTGCCACAGAAATTGGAATAATAATAAATTTATTCTTAATTCTGTGGACATAATAACTAGGTGGATAACGAATAGTGGGAAATTTTAAAGCCGTCAAGAGTAAAAATAAAAATTAAAAATTCTGCCCATGTGCCGAAGATTTAGAAAGTTGACTGCTTACTATATTAATCTCGAATATGATATTCAATAAAAAGTACAGGGCAGTATAGTACTTAATTTGTATATGGTCGCATAATACGAGATAGTCGAAACTGAAATTTGAAAATGAGGAAATACTTCAATATTACTCGTATGAAATGAGTTCGCGATGTGTCAGCTTGATATTAAGTACCAAAACATGTTATTTTTAATTCACTTGAATATCCTTTTGTTAATTTTTCCAAGACGATTATTTCGACGCACGCATTTGACTATTGCGCAAATGGCCATATTCTTAATTTGCAAAAACTATATTTTTTTTGACAATTTTTGTACTGTCGTATCTATTATAAAGAATCTGTTTCAGTTTTATTTATATGTAAATAAATAATAATAAAAAAAATATATTATGTTATGCTATTAGAGATGATTGAAGTGAATTAAGTAACCTGTGAATTTGGTACATTCATTCGTTAAAAACGATGGTACTACACATATTACACATGCCATGTTTTTTTACCATTCTTATAGCATTATCAGATAAGTATTGTTAAGTTAATATTATTCTTCGAATGACTGATTTACATAATCGTTTCATTAATGTAGTGCATAGGTTTAAGATATATTTTAATATTTTGACGTCATGTCACGTCTTAACTAATGTTTAAGGGATCCTAATGATAATATAATTGTACTAATGATACATTTCAATCAGTGTCTGATCATTACTTTGGTGTAATACTTATTCAAATAGTAAATATTAATCCGTACGTCAACATTACTTAAATATGAATGTTTGTTATAATAAACCACAATAACTTCAATCCCATATTCGTGTTTTATTTATAAACCTTTCTGTAATTTCAAAATAACTGCAAATTGACCAAGGGTGGTTCCTAATTTTGTTGATTACGTATACTATTTCTGGGGATGTTCGATTTTTATTAATTTATTGGAAAAAAAAAATATTTAGATTCATCAACTGTTAAGGTACATACTTCTCACTAGTAAAAGTACATTCGACTTCAATCTGTATCATATGCATGCATCCAATTTTTGCACTCCTGATTGGAACACGTTTCTGAAACATACTGGATACCGCCATGACACTTCCCAAATCTTAAAGACTTGGGACATTTATCTACGGAACTATTTACAAAAAAGAACACCTGTGTACTGAATAATGCATAGAAACTACTAAATTGCCTAACGTGGACAAAAAATCCTTCGAAAAATAATCAATTCAATATCGGCATTGATCGGTAAAGAAAAAATACACTACGATATTGGTGAATCAGACTGGCCAGTTTATTTTGTTTTGCAACGTTTTCTCTTTTCTTAAACTTCAAGTAAACAACACACACCAGAATATTAGCTTCTATGGCATGTACATTTAATTTTCGGAGGACAATTTCAGAGTACAAACGATCATATACGGTGTACGTTAAAAGGTCGAGGCAAAACCTTGGCGAACTTTGGCAATCGTTGGCCAGAGTTCTACATCGATACTCTATTCTCACTTCAAAATGAAATAAAACAAAAAAAAAAAACAATTCACAAATAATTATAGTCTGTAACGTCAATAAAGTATTCTTCGTAGATCACATTTCATGAAAAAAAACTGTAAGAAATAAATATTGGCTGGTCAACCTAACCTGGTGACTTCAGACTAATTCTTTTTCTCAAGTTGCTGCCTCGTTAGTAATGTTTGTGTGTGTTCATGTAATCGAATCATTACACGAAAAAACGGATGCGTTTTTACACGACTGACCAAAAAAGGAGTGTTATGTTTTCAGGGTTCATGTATGTATGTAAGTATGTATGTAAGTTTCTTTATTCCACCATAAGTCCTGAACGGCTTAACAGATTTTGATGTGAGGGGTATTTTTAGATTCCTTGCATTCCTCCGAGTGACATAGGCTATATGACGTCATCATAAAAACAAAATGGCGGATTATATATGCGATAAATAGCAGACCAAAAAAATTAAATTTGATCAATCTTATCGAGTAGGGTATCAAATTGAAGGGCTTTAAAAGGCGATTTCAAAAATGTATATTACTTATATGTTTGTATGTACTTTTTGTGTAAAAACTTGTCAGTCGTGTTTTTTATTTTTAATAATTAGCTTGTTGCAATTTAAAACTACTTGAGTCAAGTAGTGTAGTTGTCAACTACTTTATGTAGGTACAGCTACATCCAATTCTGCAGTCAGAATTTCTCATACTAATTGATTAAAGAAGTGATTGCACTTAAGACCTTATGATTATGTGTTGTTTCTTAAATTCTAATGTGTGTCTAATGTGGACTGACTACGATGTTTCCGTATAGTTCCAAAGAGACGGGACTCCCATATAAAAAGTGTCCGACACTAATGTCAAAACGGAGGTACTACATACTGATAGTGATGCACTTATGCGAGGAACAGCAGGTATGAATAAGATGGAAATAATCGGCCATCAAAACGCTACCTCGTTTCATAAATAAGTTTTTTCCTTTGAAGTTGCGACCACATTCGTATGGAGCAGCAATAAAAATGAATATTTGACGGTGAATGAAAAAAAGACAGATATTTATTACCGTTTTAGTTGCAAACTGTGATGAAGACAAAGTCACTTATTTTCTAGTGTTAGACGGATAATCAAGATCAAGTAGTCCCCCATCCCTACGTGTGCATAGAAGATAGAAGGACAACCCTATGTGTATAGAGATGTCACTGTCAGACGGTGACAGGCAGTACGGATCACGTTCTTACAAGAATTGGACGCTATGTATTTCGGTCGTCGTAAAAA
This sequence comes from Ephestia elutella, assembly GCA_018467065.1. Taxonomy (NCBI): domain Eukaryota; kingdom Metazoa; phylum Arthropoda; class Insecta; order Lepidoptera; family Pyralidae; genus Ephestia; species Ephestia elutella. Next base: position 9,233,584 of record CM031564.1, read on the forward strand.
ATATATGAAAAGGTGTGTAACTCCGTATTAAAAGTGATATTATATGAGTAATTACTTAATAGTATTCAGAAGTGGATCATTCTCACGAAAATCCCAGTGAAAAATAGGAAGTTTTACTCAACTTTAGTTGTGCAGTTGAAAAAGTGCGTTGCGTGTTCATTCAATGTTGAAAAGTGATTGTTTTTGTGAAATTAAATATATCCTGGCGATAATCCTGATCGAGGGTTACAAGTAATCCTCTCCTCTTGTAAAAGGGGCTTTCATCAGAGAAGAATTACCAGTTTTATCCGGTGAGACAATTCCATGATCAAACTTTGAAAACGCCGCCATATTTGAACATTTTCGGCTACATATTTTTTTCGTTCTATTGATAATTTTGTGTGATCACCCAAAGATAACTAAAATAAGGGGACTATAGGTTCAAATATGTGTGGACTTGTGTGCTATTAATTATTAACATTGCTTATTGTTATTGATGCAAATGATTTATGTTGATTGATCGATTTTATAAAGATAGGACTTTCACGTGATTTATTGGTGTTTGTGTTTTGACATTTTGTTGAGCGTGTCTTTATCTAATTTGAATACTTGATTACCTACCTGGAATAAAATAATTTTATTTTGCTTTAACTGTTAATAATCTTAAGAAAATTTCAAAAATTTATAAAAGAATTAAAAAGAAAATAATTAAATAAAGAGGTAAAATGGGGAAAGAAAAGAAAAGAGCAATTAGTTGCTCGACTTTGTCGTCTAGTTCATCAGATGATGAAAGAAGGTTGCACAGGAAGAAACTGAAAAATAAAAAAAGGAGAATAAGGGAATTAGAAGGTTTAGTAAGGGAATTAAGTAGAAAGAAATATAATAGGAGAGAAACACCACCTTTGCCCGAAGGAACTAATCCTGTAGCTACTGTTGTGCGTTATGTAGGACGTAATGATTTTGTACCTGAATTCAATCCCCAAACATCTTCAGTATCTGTCGAACATTGGATCCGAAATCTGGAAAGTACAGCTAAAATGCATGGTTGGGATGAAAGAACATTAATTTGTAATTGTACTGCCAAATTGAGAGGATATGCCAAAAGCTGGTATGAGCAACAAGCATCTTATGAGATTAGCTGGGAAGAATGGAAAATAAAGCTAATAAAAGCATTCCCGTATACTAAAAACAAATTGTCACAAATAAGAGAACTTGTTAATAGGGTGAAGTTGCCTAACGAGGATCCTATTGAATTTTACTATAAGAAATTAGGTATTGGAATGTTCTGTAAACTCAGTGATGAGATTATTACTGAAGCAATTATCGGAACTATTGGGAATCATCTATTAGAAATAGGAGCTAAGTCTGCCGGATGCAACGACACAAGTTCTCTATTACAATTTCTTGCAACTACAACTTCAGCGGATTTAACTCATGACAAACAACAAAATACTCATAAACATCATAAACAAAATAAATTTCTGAAATGTCACTCATGTGGTAAAATGGGCCACAAAGCTGATCGGTGTTTTGACAAGGGTGGTAGAAAAAAATGCTCATTTTGTGATAAAACAGGTCATATTGAGACTGATTGCTATAAAAAGAAGAATTTTAAGTATTGCATATTCTGTAATATGAAAGGTCACTCCTTGGAGGAATGCAGAAAAAAGTCAAAGGAAGGACCACAGAATAAAATTGTGCGTAAAGTGCAGGTTGTGTGTAGTGAATCATCAGATAGGAAATATTTTAAGACGGTACTGATAAATGGAAACCAAGCAGAAGCCTATGTGGATTTTGGAAGTTCATGCAACACAATTAAGCAAACATTTTGTAAAGATAATAATTTAAAAGTTATTACTAATGAAGACATAGTGATCAAAGGATATGGTGATGCATTGACAATACCATTAGGTATCACACAGGCTATTCTATCAGTAGATGGAGTTACCATGGAGACAATCTTTTATGTAGTACCTGACAAAGTACAACAGTTTGATGTGTTAGTTGGGCAGCCGTTTACTGAAGCAGAGAATGTAGTGGTTGTCAAAACTGCCAATGAACTTAATGTGTTGAAAATGGATATGGCAGTCGAGGAACTCTGTGAAGAACTTGTTAAATTCCGTCTATATTCATGCAGCGACATTGAGCTTACTCCTGGTCTAAATAAGGTTACTGTAAGGACGGAACCAGCATGTAGTGGAATATTGATGGTGAAGCACAGTGAGCAAAGTCAGCCAATGCAGGAAAAAGAAGTTTTAAACGGTGAGGTAGATAGTGAATGTGGGTCAGCTGTAATAAAATTAGTAAATAAAACAAGCGGTAATATTGAGCTTAAGACTGATCAATGTCTTGCCCGCGCAGACTTGAAAAGTGGTCCGAATAGTCAAGAACCTAAAATAGGTGATCACCTGACAGATTTTGAACGAGAAGCATTGGACACACTGTTAGAAGAGTATGATGGATGCTTTGCGAGCAATGGCATGGAGTTAGGGAATTGCAATATAGAAATGAATATTAAACTTACAGAAGATAAGATTATTAATTACAAACCATACCGAATCTCATTTCATGAACGAGAAATTGTAAGGAATATTGTAGCAGAGTTAATGGAAACCGGCATAGTTGAAAAGTCCACATCATCTTATGCGAGTCCAGTGTTATTAGTGAAGAAGAAGGACGGGGGTTATCGTATGTGTGTGGATTATCGGGCACTTAACAAAATAACAGAGAAAGAGAGGTACCCATTACCAATAATTCAAGATCTGTTAGACAGACTTTCCGAGAAGACACAATTCTGTTGTTTAGACCTTGCGAATGGCTACCACCAGATCAGGATAGCCGAAGCATCAAGACCATATACTGCTTTTGTCACTCCAGATGGGCACTTCCAGTACCGTATGATGAGTTTTGGCCTATGTAATGCTCCTGCAGTTTTTCAGAGGGCCATGAATGAAATTCTTGCTCCGGTTATTCATGATTGCGCAGAGGTTTATATAGATGATGTTATTATCTGGGGAAATGATTTTTCAAATTGTCTTGATAATCTTAGAAAAGTTCTAAAATTGATCAGTGCAGCTGGTGTAAAATTAAAGCGTAGTAAGTGTTCATTCATTACTAACTCCGTTGAATACTTGGGTCATGTAATTCAAAATGGTGAGATAAGGCCCTGTTCACACAAGGTGGCAGCAGTTGCTGATTTCAAGACTCCTGAAAATGTTCATGAGCTCCGTCAGTTCTTGGGTTTAGCGAGTTACTTCCGGAAATTCATAAAAGGGTTTGCTACTATTGCTAAGCCCCTTACAATGTTGACTAAGAAAAATAACGTTTGGTCATGGGGAGCTGAGCAAGCTGAAGCCATGAATATATTAAAAGTTATTTTAACCTCAGACCCCGTTTTAGCAATTTACAATCCAAAGTATGAAACTCAGATACACACTGATGCTTCAAAATTAGGCTTAGGTGGAGTGCTAATGCAGAAGCAAGATAGTGGCGAATGGAAATCGGTTGCTTTTGCCAGTAGACAAACCACAGCAACGGAAATAAAATACCATAGTTTCGAACTAGAGGCTTTAGCCGTTGTATTTAGTATCCAGAAATTTAAGGTGTATGTAACTGGAATTAAATTTCAAATTGTCACAGACTGTTCAGCCTTAAGGTTGGCATGGTCAAAAAGAGACTTGTCGCCCCGCATAGCACGGTGGTGGCTCGACCTTCAAGAATATAATTTTGATGTGGAGCATCGACCAGGAACATCAATGATGCATGTGGATGCGCTTAGTCGCAATCCGGTATCGGCTGCATTAGTTCATAATATTGAAGAAAAGGATTTTATCACTACCTTACAAGATGCTGACATACAGATACAATCAATTATTACAAATTTGCAATTGGAGCTGGAGGCAAATAAACATAAGAAAGATGGTTTGGCCAAAGATTTTAAAATAATAAATGGACTATTGTATCGAGTGATTAATGGTTCCAATAAGCCCGTATTGCCCAAAACTGCAAGATGGCATATCATGAAAGTATATCACGACAACAATGGGCATTTGGGGATAGAAAAGTGTTTGGAGGCTTTACAAGCAAAATATTGGTTCCCAAAGATGAGGAAGGCCGTGGAGCGCTACATTGCAAGTTGTATGGGGTGTCAATTTGCTAAGAAGCCAACAGGTAAACAACCTGGGCTGTTACATCCTATTACAAGAGTTGCTGTGCCTTTTGACACTGTTCACATAGACCATTTGGGTCCATTTAGCAAAAGTAATGGAAAATCGTATATCTTTGCTGTAATTGACGGTTTCACTAAGTTTGTGTGGTTGGAGGCTGTATCAAGTACCAATGCAAAAGGCGCCATAGCAGCCCTAAACAGGTTTAGTCAAGTTTTTGGTTATCCCAAGAAAATAATTAGTGACAGGGGAACTGCTTTTACCAGTAAAGAGTTTAAAACATATTGCAGTGAGATGGGTATTAAACATATTTTGAATGCTGTGGCAACACCACGTGCCAATGGACAGGTTGAGCGCCTGAACCGAACAATACTAAGTTCCCTCACCGCTCATATGGGTGATGAATGCAAGGGTTGGGACAATTACTTGCCGAAAGTCCAGTTAGGCATTAATTCTACTGTGAGTCAAGGGACTGGTAAATCTCCTTTGGAATTGCTTTGTGGGCTGAGACCTCGTTTAGCTGGTGACTTACAAGAAGCAAATTATGCACCAGGAAATATGTTACAAAGCAGAGAAGAAGCTCTGTGTAAGATTAATGAGAATGCTTCGCTTATGAAGGAACGGTTTGATAGGAAACGCCGCACCACTCTTCCAATAAAAGTTGGGAGTCTAGTTATGGTTGAGCGGAAGGTTTTAAAACCAGGTTTGACTAGTGGTAAACTAGTACCCAAATATGCTGGCCCTTATAAAATTTCTAAAGCATTACCGAATGACCGTTATGAAGTCTTATCGCCTCTAAAGGGGAGGAAGGCTTATAAGAATATAGTCTCTCGAGACAAGTTGAAGTTTTGGCATGCTCGTTGTGATTCTCAATCAGATGAGAATGATGATTTGATCAATGTATAACAGAGTTAAAGTAAAATAATAATAAAAAAAAAATAAAAAAAAAAAAAAAAAAAAAAAAAAAAAAAAAGGGGGTATAAATAGAAGGGGGGTGTTAAATCAGATGCACCTCAAACTGACTTACTAGCACCTGCTTATCAGAGCCTTGGTGAAAATTAACTGACTTAGTAGCACCTGCTTATCGGAGCCTTGGTGAAAGCTAACTGACTTGTTAACACCTGCTTATCGGAGCCTTGGTGAAAACTTACTAGCACCTGCTTATCGGAGCCTTGGTGAAAACTAACTGACCTATTAGCACCTGCTTAATGGAGCCTTGGTGAAAACTATCTAACACCTGCTTATCGGAGCCTTGGTGAAAACTGACTCATTAACACCTGCTTATCGGAGCCTTGGTGAAAACTGACTTACTAGCACCTGCTTATCAGAGCCTTGGTGAAAACTAACTGACTTATTAGCACCTGCTTAATGGAGCCTTGGTGAAAACTATCTAACACCTGCTTATCGGAGCCTTGGTGAAAACTGACTCATTAACACCTGCTTATTGGAGCCTTGGTGAAAACTGACTAACTAGCACCTGCTTATCGGAGCCTTGGTGAAAACTGACTAACTAGCACCTGCTTATCGAAGCCTTAGTGAAAACTAACTGACTAACTAATGAACTAAAGTGCATACAATCTTACTATACTTTCGAACCTCTTTATTAAGAAATAATTGTGACAGTTCATTGTTTCTGCGTTGTGAAAGTTAGTTGTGGAGCACCACAGGGTGTTCTTCACATGTCTTAGTTGTGTTCCATGAAGAATACCAATTTTGTTGTCCTACTTTGTGACATCTAACTCTTAATATGTGGAGCTAAATGATCTTCATCCTTGAGAAGACTTATTGAAGGTCGTAGGATGTTGACTATATGTTCACTGAAAACACTTGCTAAATTTTGGAGAAGACTTGATATGTTCTTTTTTTTGTGGTAAATTTGTCTTGTTTACTATGCGTGCTACGTGCTTCCCCACTTAAGACTAGACTATGTGTTATGTGACTTAAGACTGTAAGACTTTAAGACAATGTCTGCTTTCGGGGCCTTGACATTGAGAACAAACTGGTCCTATTCGGGGCAAAAACAAGAAAGAAAAGTGAGAAGTTTTCTTCTACTTCGGGGACCGAAGTATCTGCAGGATGGCCGAGCTGTTAGACGGATAATCAAGATCAAGTAGTCCCCCATCCCTACGTGTGCATAGAAGATAGAAGGACAACCCTATGTGTATAGAGATGTCACTGTCAGACGGTGACAGGCAGTACGGATCACGTTCTTACAAGAATTGGACGCTATGTATTTCGGTCGTCGTAAAAAATATATGAAAAGGTGTGTAACTCCGTATTAAAAGTGATATTATATGAGTAATTACTTAATACTAGTGATACCTATTTATCTATTTGTGGAGTATACCTTACCAACACTTGACAATGCAGACCAATAAAAATATTATGGAAACCAAGCGAAATTCATATAGTATTGCTTTGCATAATAGTGGCAGCAAAATAACCTCAATTCCTAATGAAAGTAACTGGATAGAGTAAGTATTTTTAAATTAATAAATAGCTTTGATAATTACTATGTGTAGGTATATAATGTTTTGTGATCGAACATAATATATAATGTTTAATGTATTGACATATAATGAATGATTTTGCTTTGCAAAAGTGATAGCCTTAAAATTAAATAAAAAATATTAAGTAATTAAATATTATAATATTGTTTTAGTGGAGGACACGTTGGGCGTAGCGATTTGCTGACGCAGCCTTGCAGCAAAGCAGAAGACCGACTATTATCTCTGAGCAGCAGCAACAATAATGTTGGGAAGGCTATGGTTTTACCTACCAGGCGTTTTGCTGATCTATTTGATGTTTATCTACTGTTCGTTGTCCACTTCAAGCTTCAAAAAACTGGATAATTTATTTCGTTTCCCGAAATAAATATCATCCTTGGCCAGCGCAGTCTCCTGACCTCAACACCATAGAAAATCTATGGGGCCTGATGGTGCATAGGAGGCAAGCAAGGAAGAATCAGTTTCTCACTGTATGAAAGTTTAGTACAGCTTTATTGTGATTGAAATGTGTGTAGAAAAACAATAACGGGACCTATACAAAATAGTGAGTTAGTGATTGGTGTTCAAAATGAATAAGTGAGTTCATTAATTAAGTAGGTATACCTATTCCAATTATCTTCTTTCTATTATTAGGTAATATCAAATCAGGTTTTATTAATGTATATTACTCGTATAACATTATTTAAATTATTTTTATACTTATTACTTGTTTTTGTATAAAGAATACGAGGTTATGTTTCGTAAAAAAATATATTCTATATACATTGTTAAATGTTGTGGTATAGTTTCAATCTTCTTTTCGTAATGAAAACGAATACTTAAGCTATAACCTCAATATTTACTAACAAAGAGCGAAGGTAAAATTTCGTAATAAGTAAAATAAATAAACAGATTTTTAGCTTACTGCAGATGCTTATTTTTTAAGTTCATTTTAGGGTTTTTATTTTGTAATTAGGTAGGGAATAGATTAAAATATAAATTTTAATTTGCACAGAAGTTCATAATAATAAATTATACATAAATATAATAAACCTATATATTTACACGAATAAATAGCTGTTATGATTATTGTGCATTTTTATTTTATAACAAATATATATAAACCACATTACTTGCATTATATAAAATTACTCTTAACTTAAGAATTGGGTTTAATATGAAAAATAAAATTTCGGACTGTGACTCGAACTTGGACCTATTTTAACTGCAGTCTATCCGACTACCGATTAGACTAGCAGATGCATTCGCTTGTGGTGAAATTAACAATTGGTTGCGTGTCGCTATACTCACCATTATTAGTTTGCTTTACAATAAACTATACGTATTGTATATTATACTTCTGTCTCAGACTCGATGGTGTCATAATTCTTAATACTTAGTACACCGTGAATTTGATAGATGGCAACACGTAGGCAGCATGAGCACGCAGCAGAGTTGTGTCTAGGTGTGGGTGCGTAATATGATAATTAGCTTAGTGTGAGTAATGTTCTTATTGTAATTATACGTCCGTAATATACACGTTACGCACACAATGAAGGACTGCGCGCCTGCAAGGCAATACGATCTTTAAGGTATGACTCCATTTTTGACGTTTGACTGTACCTACTTTAGATACCCGAAGAGAGGATTGAGGATGACCCATCATCATCACTTATGTCATGAAAGTAAAACCATATCCTAATCCTAACTAATATTATAAATGCGAAAGTGAGTTTGTTTGTTTGTTGGTTTGTTTATTTGTTTGTTTGTTTGTGTTACCTCTTCACGCTTCATCTAATGAACCAATCTTCCTGAAATTTCGCATACACATAGTTAAAAGTACGGAGAAGGACATAGGGTACCTTTGATCTCGGGAAAAGGCACGGTTCCCGTGGGAAATTCACGCGGGCGAAAGCTAGTTTCGTAAAAATTTTTTTGCCGAATTTGTGGTAAATTAATACTAATCCTGTAAGTATTCTAGGTTTTAACACAGGTGTGAGGCAAATGCTCAGCATTTTTGTGTCAACGATTAAAAGACCTTAGATAAGAAGGGTCTGACACACCAGAATTGATTTGATACGGGTCGCGTATTATACTCTATCCATACTAACTGCTACCAGTGGACTTGTCTCTGTAAATTTCGTTCGAAACCTGTTCTGTATTTTTTACCATGTAGTTGTATGGTAGTTTAATTGTGATTTTTGTGAAGTGATTATTGTTTCGTGTATGTAGCATGTAAACACTGTTGGTGTACCCTAATAAATAAAAACATATATTTAATTATTTTCTTTTACTTCATCCTACACAGGCACATGTTGGAGCTAAACGGTGTGTAGGTAGATAGTATCACACCGAAGTGTAATGTCAATAATGCTGTCTTCAATCTGAGGATCAGATTAGATATGGATTCACAGTCAGAACCAAGTTTAACCACGGTAATAAGATTTGCATAAACAATGCTCGCTGAACCGTCGTAATTTAATTATAACTACGAATAATGGATGTTAAGAAATTTATAAAACCATTAACAATATCCACGAAGAGCAGGGAAAATCAAATTTATCCCGGTCTTAGAGAATGTATTAAATATTAAAGCGATGTACGCAGAACAGTCAGCGCAATGTTCGCTTTTAATAAAACTTTTGGCTTTTGTTTCCTTAATTGAAATCAAATTTCAGAATGACACAGCTGCTACATTGGAAGACCAACCGCTTTTCAAATTGCTTTTTCTTTTTGGAAAACCATAGCTATAAAGTAAATGAGATAAAATTATGTTAATTAGGAAATAAGAAATAAATCTCTCTCTTCGCGAATTAGCGGGTTGAAATTATAAAACTGAAGATTGCACATGTTATGTGCTTTATTTACAGGCAAGTAGTTATTTGTTTTATGAAATTGTAAATAAGAAATGGCATTATCATAAAATAGAAACAACCAGGCATGTAATTTTAATTCGATTTTTTATAAAAATACCGCCGTCAGTCTTATGATAAGGCAAAACTTAAAAATTCCTAGAAAAACTAGTTCGCTCCCGTGCCAATTTCGAAATAAAAAGTACTCTATGTGCTGTGTCCGATATTTTCTACCCGTGTACCAAATATCCAGTTGATTTTGCGTGATTCTACGACATACAAGCTCACGTCCAAATTATTAATCATTTCTCTGCTCGATATTTGATATACCTATATCTAGAGCACTTGACCAAGACTAAATGCTATTTTGTCGAGCGACTTGAGTAGAGTGGACGATAGAGTGGTCATACATTTTCCAATAATTCATCAAAGCCCAAACTTAGGGTAATCTGCATGTGCATCCAACCGATAGCAACTTAGCTATGAATGATCACTAAGACAGGAACATTGAGGCAAACATTTTGAATTGATATTACTTTTAAACATTCTTAGATCATTCATATCACGCACAGAAAGAATATAGGAATATGATATAAAAGGGACCTGTATTAATGATATTTTTGACGGGATTTTTTGAACTGCTTGGCACTTTGCAACTTGAAAAATCTTTATAATCTATACATATAATAAAACAGTAAAAATATTGTGTCTGTGGATTTAGTATTTTTGACTGAAATGGATAGAGGGACGCTTAAAAACAATAATAGAAAGCAAAAAATTTTTTTTTTAATTTTTTGTCTGTATGTATGATCACGCTAATCTCCAAAAGTACTGAACCGATTTGAATGAAACTTTTTTGTTGTATAGTGTAGCGTTACACCGCTACAATGTCAAGTCTATTTTAGTTTGTGATTCTATTTCTGCGCAAACTTTTCTCTTGGTTCTTTCTTTATGATAAGGTTTTTGAAATTGAAATTCAGAGGGTTCGATTTTTTGACGGACTGTCAATTGGGAGTGAAAAAATGGATTTTTTAGAGAGTTGATTTTTCTTTTTGATATTTTTATCTCAATTTCTTTTCTTTGTACTATATCGATTCAGTATTAAATCTTTAATGTGCTTTTATTATTCTTAACATACAAGTATCTCTAGCAATGACGATCAGACCTCCTATTAAAGATGGCACGAGGTTGAATCTAGTTGTCAAAAAACCAGAAGGATTATATGGAGTGGCACTGAGATATTTCATGTATGTATTGTCTGGACTGTTTATTAGACGAGAGTGGGCAAAGTCGGCCTGCACCTGGATATTCGTCAGCGTGTTGTAAATCAGGTTGTGGACCAAGATGTGGGACTCAGCCGGGTGGAACGCGCTTCGAAATCTTCAGACGCGGCAAAGTCGGCCTGCACCTGAGAATGAGTCACAGAACGACGAAATGTTTAGTTTGTAACCGTGGCGCCTGTGGTTCGTTTAAGATAGACTTTTTAAACATATTGTGCTAACTTTTTCCTCTAAATTCTAAAGGCCCCCCTTTTGTCGGGATAATTTTTGTTTCGGTTTTGATTTGGAATTTTTATACATCATTTCATCCATTTCTTTCACTCATTTAATTTTCTTTTTAAAATAACAAGCAAATTCATGTATTTCTTATTTTACCTGTTAATATTCCTTTCATGTTGTTAATTTTTCTTTCTTTTATTTTTATTTCTTTGGTATGTCCAAATAATTTTTTGTTGAAGGACATTGGTCAAATTTTTTTTAGTTCAAAAATTATACTCGTGTTTTAAGCAGTGATTCTTTTATTTTGAAACCCAAGTTTCACTGCAATAGCTATTAACCCTGGGCAACATTTAGGCTATAATTGATTTTGAAAACTGGAGCACTTGGTGAATAACCAAAACAGAACAGTTAAACTATAAGATATATGGAAATGATGCCTCAACAAAAGTCGTTCAACCTGATGAGCATTTTCTGCTGACGTATAAAAATTGAAGATCTGGAAACTTTGGATGAATAACTCCAAGAGACCAGCTACACTATAACATATATGGAAATGGCGCCTTAGTAAAAGTCGTTCAACCTGATGAGCATTTTCTGCTGAGGTATAAAAATTGAAGATCTGGAACATCTGATGAAAAGCTCCAAGAGAGATTTTTCATCTAAGCGAAACTCACGCGGGCGAAGCCGCGGGCGACAGCTAGTATGATCGATATATATAGTCTGACTGCAAATTGCCTGTGAAGATTAGGATATAAATGGACTTCGCTGATGGTCCAGACTTAGTACCTGGTCCGCTCGTTGACATGACGATATTGATGACACAACACGGGGTCATTACTTCCCTATAATCGACGTATTAAACGGTCCGTTGGATTGAAGCCAAGCCGAACCCAGTTTTAATTATCACACAGTGCTATTGCCAGCTTATCCAGAATAAAAAGGTATATTATATAAGTAGTTGCAAGCTGGAAAATGGAAATCCAATAATGTTAATGTTATGGAAATCCTTGGGGGAGGCCTTTGTCCAGCAGTGGACGTCTTTCGGCTGAGAGAGAGAGAGTTGCAAGCTGGAACTCCGCTTCTATTTAAATCCCGGAATAACTATTAAGTACCTACTAATAGTACCTATTATTTGTGAATCTGTCTCCCGTAAATACAATATTTCTTAAGACAAAGTACTTTAACCTTGTCCTAAGTATTGAGCGGAAATTCGGTCGTAGGCTTGTATATAGGAAACGTGACTAACTGTTCAGACTACTTAAGAAGCAAATTACTCGAAGTCCTTGAAACTTATATCTTTCCCCGAAAAATAAAACTAAATATAAAAAGCTTCAACTTGTTTCTGATTTTATAAAATTGATTATGTTCAATTGAAACTTGTTTTTGAAATATTATTTTTTTCACCGGTCAATGCAACTTATAAAATTACTTGATCGATAGATGAAACTTAGAGTGGAGCATTACTTAAAATAAGAGATCAGCCACCCTGCAAATACCTACAAAGACTTTTTAGAATTATAACCGTTTAAACGCTACATTTTGATAAGGATTTGTAAAATAAAATTGAAATAAAAAAAATAAACTACTACTATTACTATTTAAAAAATATGAATTGACAATATGGAACATGAAACTAAACTTCATTTTTTCATAATTGTCCTATTATGTAAACAATCTTCGCAGTACTTTTGTTGAATTTTGTTAAAAATAAATAAATAAAGTCCCAACCTAAACATTCTAAAGTAAAACATTTATTCACCATGAAAATAGTTTCCTAAAAAGTCTATTGATATTTATATTGTTGTAAAATCATAAAAAGACATGGATAGATTGTTTACATAATGGGACAATTATGAATGAACGAACCTTAGATGAGAGACGAGATGAGACAATTTTGATTTAGTTTTTTTTAGTTCGGTTTTTTGCAGTAGTGTAGATTGATTCTTATTTAATTCGTTGAGAAATTTTTCACCACCATAGGATTATCTATTAGGTATCAGGATTTACATTTTACAAATTTGTTAAAAGAATATCTAAACAATTCTAATCTAAATCTAAACCTAATGGTGATATTTCGTACAAAAGCCGCATGACCTATTCAATAAGCAAATAAAAATCGGGGCAAACGTACCTAATATAAAAAGGTTTTGGGATATCAGTTTGTAAGGTTGTAAAGTGTAGAATAGTTTTTTATTTTATTTGTCAGGATACTCTATAAAAAATTGTCAAAAAATTTTTTGTTCAAAATTTTAAAAATATGTGCGCTTTAAAATTCGAACATGTCAACGGTCACATGTTAGTTGCCAATCAAAAAAATGTGAAACAAAATCTGTAAAACAACCATACACATACGTAGAAATAGACAACTCCTAATGGTTAAGTAATGTTAAAACCGCAAATCTGTGTATCATTACCATTTAGGTTAAATTTATCATTTTGAGCAGTAGTTCAAAAAACAAATACTTCCGACATCATTATTTTTTATCATATCTATTCAAAAATAGTAACTAGCTGGTTCCCGGTAAACAGGGACTAAAATAGCTTTTTAATCCCTTCCCTGCAAACATTTTTGGTCGACATTACCTATTCTTGGTTTATATAGGTAATTTTATGGTATTTTCGACAGAAAATGTTTGCTGGGTAGGGACTTATTGATCTGAACTTGGAATGTGGATATTGTTTAATAAACAACGAATAAGATTACAGAAGAAGTTACTATCTTTACCGACTAAAGTTACAGAAATTTTAAAAGGATTGTCTGTTAGATATATAGAAAATACTAGCGGCCCGCCCCTTCGCTCGGGTGGACAATATATTTGTTTTCAGGATTCCGTACCTAAAAAGGCAAAAACGGAACCCTAATAAGATCTCTTTGTTGCCCGTCTGTCTGTCAAACTTTTTTTTCTCAGGAACGCCTAAAGGTATCATATTGAAATAATATCGAATACTCGGATCCACGGTCCCTTTCAGCAAAAAAATAATTAAAATTATACGTCAACGTAATCAAGAGAAATTACCGTAAATGTTGCGAATTTTTGCATATTTTGCGATTTCAAACAGCAATCAAAACATATGAGGTACTTCCCGTTGACCTAAAATTATGAAATTTGGCAAAAAGCAAGTTCTAACAGTACTTATACAGGAATAAATCTGAAAGTTGTAAATGTGTTGTTGGAAGTTAATTAAAAAAAAGTGTTACCAAATTATTTTGCGCTCGATGCAGTATGAAACCTAGGGAGCGAATTGCAGAGTTGAGTTTGTTTTTGAAACTTCATTTGCGTGTACGGGTCCTGATCCTGAGTCCTGTTTATGGCGAAAGAATTACGCATCTTTGGAACTACCATTGTCAAAAATTATGATATTTGAAATATCTATCCAGAATGTCTGTCTGTGGCACGAGAATATTTTGTTGATTTTCTGGCATTGTTCCGAGGTAACAAGCGTGCTACGTAAAACGAGGCTCTTCCGTTCAACTCATACTGAAAAAAATGAAAAGCTTCCAATCGAAAAGTTTTGCCTACTCTTTATTTAATTTATCCTTTAGTACCAAGTACATACATTATTTTTCAATGAAGTTATCTTATATTTGTTTTACTTGAAATTATTTATTATAAAGACTTGCATAAGTTAACTCTTAGCAAGAAGTAAAGAAGTTAACAAACATATTTTTTGTAAGTATATATATTTCAGTGACGGAAATTCAGACTCAATTTTGAGTAAAATAGGTAGTTATTCCCCGTTATATCTGTCAACACAATCGGCGAAAAATATCTTCCTCCTAAAATGCAACAAGCTAAGAAAAAGACAACGGCGGTGTTCTTTTTATGCCAACAAAAATCGAAAAAACACAAATTGTTAATAATTTTGGTAACTAGTAATATTTATATTGCTCAAAATATAGTAGCACATTGAAAGGCAAACATATTTCGTGAAAACCACACATGCCTGAACGAGCGGTCGCAAAGTTCAGCAGAAATGCTTAAATCTTTTTTCGTCATCGCCATAAGAAACGAACGCCGACTGTTTCCGAGCGTTTTTTCCCTAGATGTCATAAATCAGAACGCAGATGGCGTTGACCTACACTATTATTGCCATGTTTCTACTCTAGCTAAGAATTATTATTACCCTCGCTTCTGGACGCGCCGCCAGTTTCAATTCTATACACACATCCGATAAATTTCAAATCTTATATAACAAATGGGAGTAACTCTTTATCTTGGTTTCTCGAGTTGTAGTAGGTAAGGCACTCTAGAAATAAATAAAGTAAGGTTCCCGTCAACGAAAAAATACACTACGGTCCCGTTAAATATCAACTAATATGTTTTTTTTTCTTTTGAATTAAATGTAATTTTATTTTCTATAAAGTTATCATTGAGGCAGTAACAATGGAGCATAAAGAACAATAAGAAGTATCTAGCAGGATTATTTGGGCGCAAATAAATTAGATCATATCAGACACACAGACCAGAAACTAATGATAGTGCAGAAGACATCTCGAAAATAAATCCAGCACCAAACCAGTGCGCAGTGTTAGGAATAAACTAATATTCCACTTGAAAACAAGAATGCATGATTAATTATGTAAGTGTATCTATATTCTATTTACTGGAGTATTACTCAAAATTAAAATGGATGGATATGTACCCCAAGGTACTCAGGGCATATCCATTTTAATTTTCACCCGTTCTTAGAAATCGTTATCGTAGTCTATGTCCTGAGGGATCGGAGTACTCAGGGCACAACGCATTATAATACATATGGAATTTATCCTAACAATTTATTATGAACAATAAATATGATTTTATACGATTTTATTTCGAAAATTATCAAATAAACTATACTGAATTGACGTGGAGAGCGTAGCTTTTTACTAAATTAAGTTGAATACTTAATTAAATATCATATTTTACCTCTAGACTGATGATTATATCATTCCGTAAACAGTATGGTATATGGAGATTATTGAAAAAGATATGTTTAGAACAGGTAAGTACTTTTCACTGTTTCCACTCATCACCAGTTCTGTAAATTCTTTATTTTGACAAAGACCGTTACATCACGCCCAATAATGTACTGCGGGGCACATTTGTTCAGACATTTGCTCTGTTTTACACAACCTCTGAAAGAATAGTATAGTGTCTTCAACAGTATCACATATAATTTCTTTTTTCGTATTAATTTTAACTAAATATATTCTCAAAAGAATAAACGTATTCAATTAAACGCATATCTATATACTGGAGAGAAAAAAAATATATAACAAAGTTTGACACTAGCCAGACTCAGGCCACTCAGGTGTTAATATTTTCCAAGTCTTATAAATCTAACTATTAAATCCTATTACCTGATCAATTCATATTTTATTAATTGATACTAAATACAAATAATCTTAATTTTTAGTTTATTTTAGGATAATTTTTGGTTTTTCGTCAATTTAGAATATTTTATAATTAACTTTTTTTATTTGCACGTATTATTTGTTTAACGCCTATAAATACTTTAATCGAAAAGATATCGTTAAGCCGTTTCGGAGAAACCATTACATATATACAAGAATTGCTCGATTAAATTATAGAAATAGACATAGTACATTAATTCCAAAGTAAGGATAACGAAGCCGAATCCTGAAAAGAAATAATAAAGCACGTCGCAAGAACCACGTGCGTCAACAATACGCCCCTTAATCAACTTATCTAAATACATCAGTGGAGATAAAGTAGAAATCTCGTAAGCTCTAGATTACAGAACATTAACGCAGCGGCGTTTGTTCAATCATAGTAATGGATAATATATGAGAGTCAATTGGCAGCGGTACGAACGCAGAAGCATCTAGAGATAAGTTGTAAGATAAGGGGAGGTCATTTGTGGCCGGTGATTTATACGCGCCGAGATCGAGCTCGACCTCTGCCCACATGAGGGAAACTGTTGGGAGCAGAAGGACAACTACGTTATCATTGGAACGGCCATTTAATTTTTATGTCAATGTAGTGGCAACAACTGGCCAGCGATAGAATTAGTTGGAGAAATAATTGAGAGGCTTTCGGCAAAAAAAAAATTGAAGTGTAAAGTAGGTATTTTGAATAGAAATAATTATGAAAATAAATAACTATGAAATCTATAGTATTGTTTAGTTTCATTGCAATATCATTATTTTCTGAATAAACCTTTTTCATAATTGCGGCCTTGTATACTTAATTACTTCGTTTGTTTGTCTCTCTCTCTTCTCAGCCGAAAGACGTCCACTGCTGAACAAAGGCCTCCCCCAAGGATTTTCACAACGACCGGTCCTGCGCTGCCCGCATCCATGCGCAACTCGCGATCTTCACCAGGTCGTCGGTCCACCGAGTGGGTTTGTTTGTTTATAATACTTTATTGCACAAATAACTCAAATAAAACTACTAATATAAAACTTAATAATACGGTTCTATTTTAATAAACTGCAATAGAATTCTGCGAACGAATATTGTCAACATTCAGCCATCTAATTGACCTAATAGCAGACTACCTTGCCTAGTCGAGAAATAATTCAACACACAATACTTCTAAAAGAGATGTTATTTTGTTCTTCTTAATGTGGCTTGGTATATACGAGTATTTATAATGAGATTCTAGCCTTTGTAACTGTATTGCTTCATATTGTGTTTGCATTCCATTGAATATAATTAATTAGACAGTACTTACCTAATGAATTATATACAATGGAATTTAATAGAGTTACTTTATGGAATGTATACCTAAAGAGAAAAAAGTATCACTTGCAGATATATCAAATATATTTTTTTAAGTAATATAATAATAGAGACCAAAAGGATACGTGGAGGAAGTTAGGGGAGGCTTTTCCCCAGCAGTGGGACACAAGTAGCTAGTAAAAATAATGAATAATAAAAATATATCTATATTAAACGCACTTAACTCTTTCAAAATGTACGCTGCTTTAAAAGATTTCTTTGTTTGTAACATCTTGTGTTGAAAGGACCAACTCAAAAGCAAATGCATTCTGATAAAGAAGTATATATAATCTGTGATAAAGTTATCAGACAAAATTCAGACAGTTCCCAGCTCATTTCTCTTAATAATAATAATTAATGTCGACAGAGTGCCCTCATCTAAATTAAAATGATTACTTTTGCTCTAAGACCCTGGGGCTACTGGAAATAATTTGCGTCGAACTTTCACGAAACATAGCCTTTTTTGTTAACTTAGAGCGAATTTGGAAAAGATGAAATAGTCCCTTTTGTTGTCCTGTTGAGTACGATTCATTAATTAACATCAAAATTAAAACATCTGCTGTTTTTATGTCTTGGTACGAATACTGTTTTATGGAATATCTATTTACAGGTGCAACCTTACGTTAATATTGATTGACTTGAAGGCCAATTTGTATGGGATAGTGAAACATATTACACTTTTTGGTAATGGATTTTTTAGAAACCTACTCAGTTTCATTATCTAAACCGGCTGCAAAAATTTGGATACATGATAAAAAGTCAGCCTGTATATAGATTTTGTGCAAATTAAATTAAAATAGTTTCATATCATTCTAAGTACCTATAGGTATATTTCTTCATATTCTTTTTGGAAATATGTAATTTTTTTTTAATTTTACATTGTTTATGAATGGCACCATTATTTGAAAACAATCAAAGAGTTTAATGAATCTTGTTTACTGTTAAATTTAGGCAACAGAATCGAAAACCGCTGGCTACCACATTAACTAATTTACAACACAATCACTAGTGGTCCAGCAGCGTTTAAATATGCAAATAGCTTTTTAAGCGCATTGTTATAGTTACAATAAAAACTATTTTCATTCGTAATTATGTTGGCAATTTATGTGATACTCTTCGAATGTCAGGAAAGCTGGATATCTTCTGTATAAACCCTATCTACTGTCTAAAAACCGAATATTAGGTACTCATCATTATTATAATAGTCAAGCTTTTTAAATTCTCGATTTTGGAATTATTAATTGATGGTAAAATATACTAATGGAATATGTACGTACACGTTCACTGTTAATACTTACTTATCTACTGAATAGTTGAGGAAATTCTAAATTAATTTAAATTAATCTGAAGTTGATGCCTATCTAAAGTTACAAAAATGCAAACTGCCTCTTTTTTTGTGTAGGTAACTTGCTTGTCAACGTACCTACTGCGTATGTAATCGTAGACACATTTTCTATTCTTTTATTTGTCGACATGAAAAAGCAATACCCTCGTAGAATATACATTGATATCATATAGGAATCGTTATTGAGGCCTTTTAAGCGAGCCTTAATAGTATATTTGGCTGCGTTTCCGAATACAGTTGCCATTAAGTTAATTGAATTCCTTTCGGTATAGCCGAAGCGAATCAATATTCGGTGGCAAAATGTTCTTTGTTGTGTAATAAGTGCTGGGTTATTTTTCGTGTAAACCCTTTTATCGTTATTTCGCTCACTAGTTGGTGCTAGTGGCGACTAAGGTCTGTCAGATAATACAATACAGGGGGATTAAAACGGCCACTTTGATGAATCAGAATATGATCCATTTGTCTTTTTCTAAATATTTAAAAATGAACCTTATGTGTGATGGAATAAGGTTAATTTTCCAATATTCATGAAAGTGGCCATTTTAACCCCCCTCGTAAGAATTTGACAACTGATGGCAGTATTAAAAGTAACGATATTAAAAGATGGCAGTATTTGACGACCTCCGGACTGCCACTCCGAAGGACCCGGGTTCGATCCCCGGTCGGGTCAAGATGGAAAATGATCTTTTTCAGTTTGCCTGGATCTTGGATGTTTATCTATATATTTGTTTATCTTGGTTTTTTTTTTTAGAATAGTAGGCAAACGAGCATGCGGGTTGCCTAATGGTAAGCATATTGTATTTATGGATGTTTGTATTTTTGTTATATAAATATAGTATCGTTGAGTTAGTAATGTTAGTATCCCATAACACAAGTCTTGAACTTAATTTGGGGCTAATTCAGTCTGTGTGATTTGTCGGTATATATTTATATTATATTTAATGGCGGATGGCCTTACTCGCCAGCAGCGCCATCTGGTGAGCAGAAGAACGATAAACCTCATTGATTAACACGACCTCATTGAATATTTTACGAAATACGTGATATGTTACTTTTCTAACTTAAACTACGATGATGTGATCTACAGTTGTTGTTTGTGATTTGTGTTGTTGGTTGTGATCTACAGAGTTTGTTGCGCCGCCTCTTCTCCACTTGCGCTTTGGAGGCGGTGGTAACCTTAGCTTTAAGTAATTTTATGACGTCAACTAACTAAAAAACAAGAATGTGACGATTTATAAGTGCTATTTTTAAGCCTATATAAATAAAAATAATAGACTTTGACTACGTTTTCAGTGATTTACTAGAACGATAATTTCTGGATAGATATAAATAAATAATGTTTAAAAAGATATTCAGTGGGTAAGTAATTTAGATTGATAGCATATTTTAATGTTGGAAACGCGATCTTGTAAATATAAGCAGTCTCGTCTACTTCGTCTAGACTCTAGACTAGACCATCTCGATAACGAAGGTATAGGTCAACTCGAGGGTAGGGTTTTCAGGTAAAGTTATTCACCAATATTATACACATGAAACATATTAATTACTCCTTCTGCAAATAACTGAAGAAATGAAGAGAATATTGCTTATTTACCTTTAATAATATAGGCAAAGAAAACATTGCACCTGAAGAATCACTTCGTTCAAATATTTTGTAAAACTGAAAGCATATTAAGGAATTAACATACTTCAACAAGAAGTTCGTAAGTTAAACAACGTGCCTTCTTAGCCGAAATCGCTTTTACCCATTATGGATTCCGTATTCAACCCACGGGGCTTCTGCCAATAATCTGTTATTTTATTTGACGTCGGAGCCGCGACGCGTACTGCAACTCTGTACTTTGATGTGAACGCCTACGTATAGGTACGTATTATATATTCATTAAAAACCTATGTATCTATTTTGAATGTTTATTATGTCTATGGATTATAGCTATGTAGCTACGCTATTCAGGGGTTAAAAATATTTTTCTGAAAAAATAATCAGGTCAATAGGTGCTGGGTATCCTTTTCTAATAGATAATGGGCTAGCGACTAAGTAATAAGTAAGAAAGACTTTAAAAAATGCGAGATTAAATTAAAAGTAGACTCTGTGGAAATGAGGAGAATGAGGAGGATGAGGAGAGGAGGAGAAATGAGGAGGTCCGTAGGAGAACTAAAGTAACCGACATAGCCCGCAGAATCGCGAAACTTAAGTGGCAGTGGGCGGGGCACATAGCTCGTAGAACAGATAGCCGTTGGGGCAGAAAAGTTCTCGAGTGGCGACCACGAACCGGAAAACGTAGTGTTGGCAGGCCTCCCACTCGGTGGACCGACGACCTGGTGAAGGTCGCGGGATGCGCATGGATGCGGGCAGCGCAGGACCGGTCGTTGTGGAAATCCTTGGGGGAGGCCTTTGTCCAGCAGTGGACGTCTTTCGGCTGAGAGAGAGACTCTGTGGTCATGTGACGCGTATCTACGCATCAATGTAAATATCCATCTCTACCTTTTTTATCTTGAGATCGGGGTCGAAATTATAAAGAAAAATAAGGTATCTTGATAATTTCAAACTTTTTCATTTCGATCAATCAATATGAGAATATTATGCCTTAAATCTCCAAATAAGGTCCCTTTAACACAAAACCTGACTTTTCTGAAGATTAAAAAATCCTTATTCAATGTTTAGACATTCCGTAGCGGAGTGTTGCCTTTAGGTACAGTGCCCTAGCGGAGTGACTTTAGGTACAGTTCAGACCATTAACAACGGTATATTTAACTAAAAAAAATACAAAAAAAAATATTTCAATTATTTGAATAAACTTTAAAAACAAAAAAAAAAGTCAAATAAGTACTTATACAACGCATAGGCAGTGCAAAACAACTCGAATTGGTCGGATGCCAATCGTCAAAACAAAAGCATATACTTAACTGTGCTTGTGTAATAAAAGCAGCAATAACCACTTACTTGTGTTATAATGACAGTAATTTATTTATCCTTTCTGCAATATCTGAAAATATTGATATCGTTTACCGGCGCCGATCGAATCAGTACTGACGATCTAATTAAATAAAAATAAGAATTTGCAACAGAGCAGCCAACCCAAGACCACCATACCATGATACTATTTGTAGTGACAGTAAAATAAATATTCAAATATAACCGTAGAAAAATATAATTTTAATATCATCTACTCGCTAGTTTCAAACGAAGCCCCTGGGACCGCTTCGCGACAAGGAATATGTCTCTAAAGCGCTAATGAACTTTATTCATGAACTCAGTTTCAAACGCATTTGAATATGTTTTACTCCGGCCTTGCATTCTAAACATCTTCCAGTTGCATGAATCTCTGGAGAATCGCCCATTTTCACAACTAGAATTCTTTTTTTTAGAATACTAGGAATCAAATAGGACTTGATAATCATAAAACCTAATCTATTTGAAACTATATTAGGTGTTATATATATATTTATCTTATTAAAGATGGGTTTGCTCTTGACCACAATCTTGTCCGAGGACAGAGATGAGGTCTACGATTTTGTAGACGGTTTTTGTCGGCGCAGTTTGTGTATTATTTTTATTTAGTAAATTCACTATCAAGGATACCTGCATACAAACAAAGACACTTGTTACAAAGCTTAAAAAGTACATGGACGTAGTATTTAGATAAAATATGGCAAAATATAGCAAAGAGTCATATCCATCTCAACTTTCGATATAACAAAGGATGCGTCGTCGCGTCGTCGCCTAGATCAAATTATGAGTGTCTTCGCAGCAGCGATGGCCACAAGTTGTTAGCACAGTGCTACTAAGGGTTTCTTTATCCTGCTTTGTAAGTAGTCTGAAGCATTTATAATACTTGTAGTTATAGAATCTATTTTTGTAGATCACCTATGGGTGCGCGGTCCCGACCGACACAATTTCTACCCCGTTTTTTTTTAAATAGCCATTATTGGACCTGTCTTCAATTATCTCAATAAAAATGAATTCAACGGTTTGCCTAAAGCGTACACAGACAAATTGACTTTAGCTTTTGTAATATTAGTATGATTTTCGATTATGAATGAAGTTCTGAGTTCTTTAAAGTAGAAGTCTACAAGTCGTAATTTCAGAAAATTTCATTTTTATTTTCGCTACAAGAGTTTTCTATATACTAGGGTGGATGTGGTTAAAAGTTAAAAAGAAGGTGAAAAACTTCAACGGCATGTAAATACAGCAAGCTTGCCTGCCTATATAATGTCAAATAGTATTAAAAGTAGAATTTGCATAGATATTGGAACCGGGTCGGTTAGACGACGTTTTCTATTTGGTTATTGTGTTGTTTGTTTATCAGTTTTTATTTGTTTGTATTTTCTCTAAATAATTTGGTGGTTTATTGATGAGGAGGGAAGAGGAACATTTATTAAGGAGAGCTGTGTCAATGAAAGTAGGTGGATATAGGGGGAGAGGAAGGCCTAAAAAGAGATGGATGGATTGTGTTGGGGAGGATATGAAGGTATTGGGAGTTGATAAAACTATAGCTAAGAATAGAAAATTGTGGAGAGAAAGGACATTTTGCGCCGACCCCAGATGATGGGATAAGGTAAGATGGGATGATGAATTTAGTGGTTTATTTAACTGGGCACACTTGCCTTGCATATAATGCAGAGAGAGACACCGGGATGTTTTTAGTGGGTTCGTGCCCCACATACCCACCCTGCTGTACCCACGGCAGGCTGGCATGCACGGCATTTTCACCTCGAAAAAAAAAGGTGCTAAATAAAAGTCATGTCAGATGCCTTTAGGCGACTTGAATAAAATCTGACACCATATAGTGATAACACACTCGATAAGAAGTATCTCATTATTTAGGGTTCCGTACCCAACGGGTACCTATGCCTCCATTGTATGTCTGTCAGAGGGCTATATCTCTATGGGATCGAATCAATCCGACCGACAAAAAAACATCAGTTGCATTCCATTCTACAATACCTACTCGCTCAAAATGTATGGAACAGCTGATTTTTTTCGTAAAAAAAGAATGTTGACTAAAATCGGAATCATTCCATCCAATTCTGTCAACATTTGTTTTTTCATATAAAAGAAAACATTATTTAATACGCAGAACTTATTAGCTTTCTTGTAAACACGCGTCCTTCGAAAATTTTCCATAAGCTTCCTTCGGTTTAAAAGGATTAACTTGCACTTCGGTAGCTTCGCCCGTGGGAAATAACAGCACTCGCTTAGGAGAATTGCTATCGAACTCTATACACTCTCTGGTTGTAATGACGTCACAGGTGCGCCGATCTCTGGGGCTGGTACTTATCGTCTGTGCCATAGACAAGATTGTTTGCTCACACATAAAGTAGAGACATTTGTTTGTTAAACGTCTCGCGTCGTGCAGACACTTACTAGATATTAACTTGGTTTAAACCTATTTGTTTTAGCTATAGGGAATAAATACCAGTGACGAACGGGGCAAAGATTCAGGCTGCCTTTTGCATGCTTCTTCCAAACAATATACAGCGTGTCGCAATGTAAAACCTTTGACGTCTCTGGTCTCGCACCGAAGGGTTGACGTCAATTCTAACAATTATTGATATATCCCGCATTAAGTAAGTATTCGTTAATTTTAAGAATCTAACATAAACCCTACTTTGTGGATGGAATTTAGGATATATCCAAAATTCTTAACAGTAACAAGTACTTATAAGACAAAGAACTACTTAGTTACAACTTAGTTAACAAGTACCAATAAGACAAGGAACTACTTCATATTTATTTACGCTTTAGATTTTCCAGAAAGTTAAATAAATTTATTGTATCATGTATAGTGTCCGACCGAAACTAGTTTTACGACCGAAACCGAAACCGAAAACGAATTTCGGCAACGGTGTCTGTTTCGGCCGAAACCGAAACCGAAACCGAAACTTCCTTACAAGGCTCATATTTTGAGGGAAAAATAAAGAAAACATTATAATCAATCAGTCTTTATTGTTTTCTCTTTAAATCACATAGATTTCTCATTTCATGGTATTTAGACAAGTGTAGTTTCAAACCAGTAATAGTTTGCCTTCTAGGCTCGGAACTTCCTAGTGAATATAATTTATTGCACTGTTTGCACTTAGCTTTAGATAAATCAGATGGAATTTTTTCAAAAAATTGCCATATGCTGTTTTTTAACGACATTGTTCTTTTATCATCGATGATTGAAGAATACTACAACAAAAGAAAGATTGTCTGTTAGGTATAATCTATACTTAATGTAAGGGGATCTTGCATATTGATAAGCAGATATTTGGCTTGGACATTAACACGGTTAAACTAACAAGAATCGCCACATAATTCCTAGTTTTTCTGGTAAAATAATAATTATATATTATAAATAAAAATATGATAATAAATAATAAAACGGCAACTTTCATACAAAAATGCAAGAACCTCTGACATTAATATTCTACTATTCTATTTATTTACTAAAGGTTAACTATTACATAATGCATTAAAATTGAATTTATAAAGCGCCTTTTTACTCTAAAAGGTATCAAATTATGTATTAAAAAAGAAAAAGAAGGATTTATGTCTAGATTTCTTTTAATTACTCGCAATATTCAGGACATCTACATAACCCGTCCCATAGTCGGGTCTTTTACCTTAATAATTTCTCAAAACAAAATTGGTAGTATATCTACTGTACTTGCCACTTGGATACCTTGGTGATAAATACTAAAATGAACTTTGAAACTCTGAATCCATAATATTATCACCATGAAATGCACTATAGTTATTACTAACTACCTAACTAATGTTTGTTTACGAATAGCATTTTCGAACCAAAAAAAATAATTATAGGTTAGATTAAACTTGATTATACTTTTATCAGTCATATTGAATATATATTTTTTGATGTTTACTACCCGCTCTTATGTTATAACGACATAAAACGAGAATTCTTACCAAAAACTTACCAAATTCAAAATAAATCACTCGAAAATTCGCCACCACAACAAAACAAAACGAACAGAAAACAAACAAGCGAGCGAATCACGACATTGGCTCTGATCGTATTCATTCACTCATTCAACGCGCCGAACATGACCGATAACAGCGCGGAAACTCCCGAATGCACATTCGGTTTCGGTCGTAGTTTCGGCAAGTTTGCCGCCGAAAACGAAACTAAACCGAAACTCGTGTTTTTACCGAAACTCAACCGAAAACGAAACCGAAACCGAACATTCGGTCGGACACTAATCATGTATGTTCTTTAATTTGAAACGTGTAGGGGAGAGTGGGGAAAACGCGAACGCGGGGTAATCCCGAATTCAATGATTCTAATGTGTTAGAAAGAGATAGCCATATTTTACTTGCTGCCATTTTAGAGATCACGCCACCGCTAAGGGTTTTGTTTTTTTTTCATATTGTTACATTTTATAACAAAAATTTAACTGTTGTTTTCTGAATTCGTTAGACTGATAAGTAAACTTCCTGTTTAAATAATAAAAGAAACTCCGTGATTATATTTCGCTTTTTTATTCAAGTGTTCCCTTAGGTGTTCGTAATTCCCCCACTTTCCCCTATTGTGAATATCTTATCAAAAATACTTGTTCTACTACTTGCAAAAAAATTCTTGTCCTGTCCAAATTCTACATGGATTTATTTCGAGAAAATCTCAGTCATTCATTTCATTTATTCTCGCTTACATGTACAGGTTTACATTGGTTATCAAAGAAATAAAAAGTAAGACAACAAAATCAACGGAAAATGATCTCTAAAGCAGCTATCTACAATAACTTTATAGGTAAATAAGTCGTGTTACGATCTGAAACGAAATCCATTAAACTTTACGGAAAGTTTAATGGCAGATACTATTCATATCAATAATTATGAAGTTAAGTTCCTCTAGCAATTTCTAAACAGTATCGCTAAGTAACTTTATTATTTGTAGCTCAGTTTGGTGGAATTCGCGTAGATATTGTGTATTCAATTAGGTAGGAATTGATGGCCAAAAATCAATTAAAAGTTACATTTGCCTCGCGTCCAAAAGGTTTTGATTTTAATGCGGGTGACACGCATGTCAACGTGTCTGTGTGTGTATAATTGTACAGTTTTTAATTTATTTTTAATTAATTTACTTTGAATCGAAATAACTTTTTATTTAATAATGCAGTGTAACTTCGCGTTAGTGTATTTTTTCTTTGGTGTAACTATATACATTACTGGTACGTACATAGCATTCTTTATTTGCGTTTGTAGATCTTTGTACCTACTTAATAACGTATGCATATCTAAGGTATTACTTAATAGAAAATAAACGTATGAACGTGAGCCTGTCGCAGTGTCGCCGCATACAGCCGAGTGGCTTGATGTAAGTGTAGAGAATAATCCGTTTTACGTTAAGTTCCCTTCCTTCAATACATTTATATATTGGTTAATACCTACAGCATCTAAGAGGTATATATATAAAAGGGTATGTCTCATGCATACCCAGCCGTGGGATTTAGTAATAAACTTGTAGACCAATCTGTGATTTCGTAAATTTACTCTTGGTGTGCACAAAAAAAAAATATACATTTCGTTTAAGTGTCTACGTGTATTACATAAATAAATTAATTTAAAAATAATTAATATTCTCCATTTAAAAAAATAATGTTATTAGTAATCATTCAGTTATTATTGTCTATTTTCTAATTTTTATTAAATAATTACTAAGTTCGTAAAAGGCACTAACTTAAATTTAGATTAAGTTTTTTCTTTTGCTAACAAATCTAGTAACGAATTGTAACAAGTCTATGTAACAGGAGCCTGTCACCCATAACACAGGGAAACCTACCGTGGGTGACAGAGCATCATTGTATTGTGCAACAATGTTTATAAATAAATAAATTTCATTTCATCTAAGATAGTTATAACTGTCCTTTTTCTGACCTGGAACTAAAACTAGTAGCAATTATTCATAACTAAATAAAAAAGGTTCTTTACAAAATGTTTTGTTAACATTCTGTTACAATGTGCTTAACGGCACGACAATTATTGTAATTTTAAAGCGTAGTGCTGCATCATAAATATACCACCTGTCGAGTTAGTACATTCAAATTACTGTACTTTTTCGGGCAGAGCTAACAATGCGTTTCTTATGTAAATTCTTGTGTATGTAGCCATGCTAATATAATTGCCCCGAAAATTAATAGGCGTGTGCTCAAAATTTTATAACTTTCTTCTTTTAATTCGGAAAGTTCCAACTGGCCAAGAAAGTACTAAAGTTTTATAGACTTATAGATTTTTTCTTCTAAAAGAAAATCAGAATTTTCATAACCTAGAGAATTTGTTTACGTAAGTCTCTCTTTAGTCAAGTAAGACTGCCTGAACTCATCCTACGGTAGTAGACTGCATATTAGTAGAAATAATCAGTAAGATACCGCGTTGATTTTTTTTAGATACAAATGCGAAGAAATATTTTGATTATACAAAACATATAGCGCGTTCAAATCGGCTGAAATCGATCCTATGTTAATTATATTGTAAGAGATGAATTGTTACACACTCACGCAAGATTTTGGTGTTTCGTATAAAATAGAGCAAAACCAAAAATTCCCATTGCAGCGAAGTCTTATAGCTAGTGAAGCAAATACTACGGAGGCAGGAATAAATTAACAGGAAAAACTTAATTTTAATATCTAATGCCGTACTCCTTACAATATCAAGTTACAAACGCAGGGAAAGCTTTTACAGACGTTTATTATGGGGTACTTAAACCGACGTCAACGTACATCGTGCAATGCACTTTAATACTCGTACGTAGCTAATGGCAGCGTCTACACAATCTGGGAGCACGACAGTTACCCTCCAAGAAGTGCGAAGCCACATATTTTTATCATAAGTTTATATTTTAGCACTGATTAGCTGTATTTTTAAGTGCTGGATTCGAGCAACAAGGACTTCCGCCAGAAGGAATGCCAGCGTTGCTGTTTGGTGCTTAATCATCTACTACTTGGCTTTACTTGGTTTCAGATTCCTTTTTAACCAGTCTTGAACCACTTTGTTAGTTTTTTCTTGACAAGAATTTTTGTACGCAATAAGAAAGCGATAGATACATAATTATACATTATGTACAGCTACGAACCCAATATGGTATTATTACCTACCTACATATGGCGAGAAGCGGTGGTGGCCGAGTGGTAGGGCGCCCGCCTGATGCAAAATCCCAGGTTCGAATCCTGCCCGGGCTACATGAGTTTGTATACCAATCTGATTCATGTTAGTTTTCATCGACCACCACTTGCTTCCGGTGAAGGAAAACATCGTGAGGAAACCTGGACTCTGGTTGATGATTATCAGCTAGTCTGTGAAATGAAGAAGGCAATGGCAAACCACTCCATTAAAATAGCCAAAGAGAGTCGTTGTGTGTGTTTTATTCCATATAATGACCACGACCCTCAGTCATGAATTAAGTTAAAATCTAAGCTAAGCGTGGCCCTCGAGTCTCACGACTCTTGGCTCTATCTACCCCGTAAGAGATAAATACGTGATTATATGTATGTAAATTAAATTAGTTACATTGTATTATTTTTCATCATGTAGGTAGGTACTTCTAATCGTTTCAACACCACTGCCCATGCGAAAGTAACCAGTCCAGAGATGTAGATTTTAAAAGAAAGGTAATAATTTTAATCAAATTCAGTGTTCTCCTTACATAGGTACGCTTTTTTAATCTTTTATCACATGATATACCTACTTCTCTATTTATACTATAACAATCTCGATTACATTACTAGGCACATAAAACATCAATTTATTTTGAAATTACTTGCTGGAAATAACTCATACCAAAGTGTTTCTTGAAATCTCCAAAAATCACAATTTAACCAAAACAAAATCTACCTAGGCACATAACAACAAAACAAAATCAAAGAAAATGTTTCTTTAGCCTTGCGAAAACATTAAAAATAAGCGTGTTGAGAGGCACATGTACCAACGGAAAATAATATGAAAAAACCTTTCAAAGCCATCGATTTATATGAAGCGCTTCTTGCATTATACATGATTCTTTCAAAGTTATTTTTAAGGGAGAACTTTTATTCATTGATAGATACTAGGAAATTGCGGCAGAAGTAATGCCCACTTTTTATCATAATACATGTTTGAGGTGAACTTATTGAATAATTACTTAAATCACAAAGTTTTTTCCTTGGATTGGTAATTATTTTCTCTGAAAATTAAAATAAATATTATTTTGAACAGAGTTCTCTCGAGAAAATAATTTGGGGAAATTATTATTGGCTGTTTCCCGCGGCCCCGCTCGCGTCAAAACGATATTAATCATGCAAAAATAATGTAGTTGTATATCTATCAGTGACTGGCCGGATTGTTAAAATTCAATGCATAGGCGGATTTGAATATGGATTAATGGTTGCATATATGTAAATGGTACGGACACTACACACTAGATAAACACTTTTTAGGGTTCCGTACCTCGAAAGGTAAAAACGGAACCCAACGAAACCCTTCGTATCAACGGATTACTTTGTTTATTTTTGGATTTTTGTGCATCTCAGATGCAATTGATACTAAAGTACTCTTATATAGAAACTAGTTTTTGGTGGCTGCACGAGGTGCAAGCACCTCGCGTGCTGTGCAGGGCAATTTTCCTTTTGCAGTTGAGAGTTGTATGAAAAATTATTTGGAATTTGCATAAAGTCATCTACATAAAAAAGTTGTCGGTTATGATTAGGTTAATAGCCGAAAGACTCTTTTGGCTTTTGCTCTTTGCTATGAAAACGCAACGTGCCCCTGCTGGAGGAGGGATCTCAGATTCATATACGGCATCTCAGATTCATATACGCAGCTCGCCCTTCGGTCTCGCGGACCCAGGCGCCTCGGCCTTCGGCCTCGGCCCTCGGTTACTGGGGATTCGAGATGAAATCATGAGGTCGTCAATGTGTGATGGGTAAACGCCCAGATTTAAATCTACCACTGGATTAAAATCCATTTCTGCCCAATAAACGCCGGGCATTTTTAATAACTGTCGGTCAGAAATGAAATTAGTTGGTCCTTATATTCGGTGTATATTGGGGTACAAAAGACACTACAGCAAGGTGAATACGAACTTAATTTAAATGTTAATTAAATAGATAATTTAAAAAATCACCATGTTACGTTAGAAAATTGGTCTATACCTCTCGTATGCTGGTTTTCGAACAATGATTGACCAACCATTGTAGTTTTAATTTTTTTGTTGATACCTAATGTTTCTTATCGATAAAAAGTAATATGCTACAGCCGCCGCGCCGCGCCGCCGCCGCCGCCGCCGTCGCTATTGTGTGCGCGAGCGGGGCACGAGACAACCACGGGTGGGTACCCGTGGTTGTCCCGTTGTCTCTTATCATTCAAGT
Source organism: Ephestia elutella (assembly GCA_018467065.1). Taxonomy (NCBI): domain Eukaryota; kingdom Metazoa; phylum Arthropoda; class Insecta; order Lepidoptera; family Pyralidae; genus Ephestia; species Ephestia elutella. The sequence goes on from CM031564.1 coordinate 9,264,984, forward strand.
ACTCCATTTCTCTGAGTGTGCACGTTTGTTTACCTGCAAACTATTTTGTTGTGAAGTGAGATAATAAACGACCCGAAAATCAATAATTTACGAAATCATTTAGGTATTAAGTTTAAAAAAAAATAATTTTATGTCACATAAATGAAGAATATTCAATCAATACAACTTTTTTTTTTATTTAATCCGATCTTTGTTTGTATTTTCTTTCTCATCATTTAATATTTTCCGAAAAGGTTCCGCAAGCTAAAAAAAAGTTGAATTTTTTATTTATGCCCGCCAAATTGGGCAGAAATGGATTTCTGCCAGATTTAAATCATTTTTGCCCAATTAAAATCGTTTGGGCAGAAAAGGAAAAATCCACCGCCCATCACTATGTAGATGGAGGGCTCGGCCTTCGGCCTCTCATCTCTTATTTACTATAAAAAAGGAAGGGGGGAGGGGCTCGGCCTTCGGCCTCACACCCCTCATTTATAAAAAAATGGGAAGGGGGAATGGGCTCGGCCCGCAGCCTCGCCGCTTAGCTCGGCCTTCGGTCTCACACCCCTCATTTATCAAAAAAAAATGGGAAGGGGGGGAATGGGCTCGGCCTGCGGTATCGCCGTTCAGTTCAGCCTTCGGCCTTACACCCCTCATATATAAAAAAATGGGAAGGGGGGAAGAGCTCGGCCTGCGGCCTTCGGCTTCACACCCCTCATATATAAACAAAAGGAAGCGGGGGAAGGGCTCGGCCTGCGGCCTCGCTACTTCACATGGCCATTTCCTTGGTTAAGGAAAGATAGGGAGGGGCTCGGCCTGCAGCCTCGCCTCGCTCTTTGCTCACAAGACGGAGCTCGGTCTGCGGCCTCGCAGGCGCCAGCTTCGGCGTCGCTTGCGCGTCTGGTGGTCGGCCTCGCTTGCCCATAAAATACGCATCGTGAAAATTTCCAAAAAAAATACCTGTCAATCGGGAGTCCCACGATCATACCATACAATCTTTCAATATTGTCTATGACGGTAAACTCAACGAGTCCGTTTTCCCCCCAAAAATCCCCAAGAAAGTTTGTATGGAAAAACAAAATTTAGTATGGAAAAAAAAGTAACAAAAACCATAGACTACCGCTGGCTGTGGTCGTTGCCCAGGGTCCTCTATGACATTTGGTCGAGCAACCCCCACATATGTATCTATTATGGTTTCCGCGGGCAGTACCCCCCTATCAGTCCGGAACTGCTCCAAGTTCCACTTTCGTATTTTTCGCGGTGCCTCCTCATCACATCACACTTCCCCATCATTACTTTTTCCCACATCCGAGTTCCGTAGAACAAACTAATTATGTCAGTCAGTGAATGAGTGAGTGGTATTGTAGCTTTATACTAGCCTCTGGTCACATGAGTAGTTAAAAGGGTACCATGATATGGTGGTTAGATATGGTGAAAAAATTCCATGCGATGGATTACTTTGTTATCCATGTGTCTGTCTTTCACAGTCCCTCTATCCTTCTGTCATCAAGACTTTTTCTCACACGTATTAAGTTGAAATTAACATTAGACTATCTTTTGCATTCGGCTTCACCCGCATGAATTTCGCCTTTTAGCCAATTTCACCCTATATACTTACCTACTAAACAATCGGTCATCGTCGAATTGTATACAGAATGACTTTTAAATCATTGGCATCCTTTCTACTATAGTGAAAGTACTCATGATTGTGAACAACTTTTTGTATGGGACCGACTCAATCCGACCGAAAAAAAAATCATCTGTTCCATACACTTTGAGCGAGTAGTTGTAGATAGTATGGAACAGCTTAATTTTTTTCGGTTAAAAAAAGTTGTTCGCAATCATGAGTACTTTCACTAGTATAATGATGCCAATGATTTAAAAGTATAGTATAAGTATATTAAATAGATAAATAGGTGCCAAAAAAAAGTCGATAGGGATACGAATGGCCACCGAGAAACGACTACTGCTACTAGATGGCGGTAGTCCTAAAAGTCATGTCAGATGCCTTTATAGGCGACTTGAATAAAATCTGACACCAGTGTTAGTAATAACACATTTCTATGAATAACACACCATAGAATAACACACTAAAAAGTACGACATGCACCTCCTGACACATGCACCTACAAGATCTAATGTAGGTAAAAAAGATCTAGATCATAGATACAAAATATCTGCTTGTGTTTATCTATGCATGGGATAATAAATATACTATTGTTATTATCCCTTGTTTATACATTCCACGCGGACGAAGGCGCGAGCAAAAGTAGTGACCACTACTTTTTCGTAGCTTCGCTCCAGTGGAATTTCGGGATAAAAAGCTCCCTAAGTGTTATGGCAGGTATTTTTATTCCAGGAAAAAAATAAAATTCGATCATATTCATGATATATTTATTTACCATACAGATTATTGTTTGCAAATACCTACATAAATATTTTGAAAAATGAGATTCAATTACTTTAATACAAGATCATAAAAATCATTGAGGTCTTATTTATTATTATGTAAATTCATCAGTATTATTTCAGTCTTATATAATCAGGTTATGTGTTCAATTAAAGAAATACTGAACACTCTTGCTCCTTTCGGATATTATTATATTGTAGGTAGAGTTAGAAAAATCTTTATACCAATCATTACGCTTTACTATTTTTCTTTAAAATATTCAGTATTGAATCGCATCGTACATCTACTTAATAACTGCTTTTCAGGAATTATGCAAGAGTTATAATTTTAATCGACTTTAATCAACTGATGGTGAATATCATCTTGCAAAAAGAGCATGAATTCTAGGATGGGATTATTTTAAATTCTACCAGAAATCAGAAATAATATTTTTCGGAGTTAACTAGGATGCAATACTGAAGTAGTGTATTTATAAGTAAGAAGTACAATGTAATACTGAAGTAGAGTATTATAAGTAAGAAATACAATATGATACTGAAGAAGAGTATTATAAAATGTGTAAATAATTTAAAACAATAAAATTACCATTAGAAGTATTTAAACTTTGTTAGTTATTTTTAATTCAAAATATTTATGTCAAATGTTGAATACTTTTATCACTAATTCTGAATTTTATGAAAGAGATTAAATACTTAGCATAAGACCTCTAATGAGTAATGTAAAACAACACAATACATAATATAAATATCCTAATAAAATAAATACAAAGGAATGTAAATACAACTAGATTACACAGGTATAACTAGATTGCACAGGTACTAATTGCAAACAAAACTCAAAAACATTTTGTGCATAATTCACTATGTAACTAAAATATACAGATAAAAAGAGGTACTACTGATAAATATGGATGACATGCAACACCTACATACTTCAGCATCAGAGAAAAACACACCAAACTGATCGATCATGGAAACATTACTTTTCTATGAAAAATCAACAGAATTGAAATTCAGACTGACATAAAAACACAGACCATAGGTGGGGCCATCAGTAATCTCTAGTATACTTAGATTCAAAGGTAATAATACTGTTGCAGTCATTCGGCCTACATTCAATGAATACATACACAATAATGGATTAAGAGCAGCGGGAGATTCGGACAAAAAATATCCTAGGGGCCGTCCATTAATCACGTGAAATCGAATCTGGGCCTTCCCTATCGCCTGTGGGGCGACGGAGCAACCGGTCAGGGTGTTTACCCTCTACGGTGGCGAGCTTCGCTAGGCAGGTCGATGGGTATGAGGCCGTGGCGGCCTGGGTCTTCACTTTTTGGTTCTGGGAGTTCAACTGGGGGCCGGCGATCGGCGACGTCGACGACGGCTAGGTTGCGTGGCGAGGGCTTATAGCGGCGATCTGGCGGGCGCGCTGCGTAGTACACCGCGTCGTCGGCGTAAAGCGCAAGATCCATCCGACCGACGACTGGGATGTCGTCAGTGAAGCGGGCGTAGCAGGCCGGGGACGGTGACGTGATCTTTTTTAAGCATTTTTTAACCCCTTGGTGATACATGGTCAGGTTTAAGACTAAACCCCCACGCTCCACCCAATATCACGTGTATTTTTAGTACCTACAAAAAATCTTAAATTTTTTAGAATATTTTAGTACATTATCTTGCCTAGCAACAACGGCGTGTCAAGGTCACACTACACGCCGCTTTTCGGTTTAAAAAAAATATGAAAAAAATAAATACACGTAATATCTTACTAAACCACCCCCTTGCCCCTTGTGATATTTCGTGATTTTTGTCAGACCCCTCCCCCGCTTTCAAGCCTCACGTGATTAATGGACGGCCCCCTACACCTAACTACTGGTGATCATCTGCAACATTGATAGTGCAGGTCAATGGTGCATACGGTATGACGGGAACTAATTAGTCTCATCTGCACCATTGGTGATGCAGATAAATGGTGCTTACGGACAAGGAAAGTATTGTTAAATAGTTATATTAATATTAATAGTACAAACGAAACTAATTAGTCTCATCTGCACCATTGATGGCGCAGGATAGTGCAGGTCAATGGTACAAACGGTACGGCGGGAACCAAATTATATCGAAACATATTGAATAAATGTAGCGTCAAAGAAAAAAGATAAACTACACAGATTCATACATTAAACTCTCATATTCATTTCAAGAATAAGCGAACTATAATTACGATTAAAAATCATTATCATGCACAAGCAACGAACTAATATTATAATTCAATGTGCACAAGCGACCTTACATTTACTAAAGACATTCATATTGTAGTGATTTCGTCGAGGTCAAACAGGAAATTCAACATTTTAATCATTATTTCAATTTTGTATTTTACTCACGCATTAAATTACATTTTTGTTTTTAAGATATAACAATCATCATCATGGTAGCTAGAGACATTCAATCAATGTTTATATTAATATTCTTACCTAGTCAATATAAACAAAACGTAAGGTATAAAGTTGAAATAACCATGAAATTCGACAATCGTTAAAATATAAGAACTAAGTTCTGTTTTGTGCTTCACAAATTGAATATATAAATAATACTTAATATTTTATAACACGTATACAAGGAATTATACAAATCACAACAAGGGAAATAACATCCGAGTTTACATACACGTTTAACAACAGTTACATTACAATAAATAAATGTTTTTAATATATTAAGTGTTTTAAATATATCATAACACTAAAGCTAAAATTCAATAACACATTTAAAACTGTGCTGAAAATCGACATACTGTTTCAGTGCCATATATGCGAACTATAAATAAAATCATTGGTACATTCGATAATGAAATATCAAATCATTGTATGGTATTTAAAAGCTCCGAAACTTAAATCTAATATATCAATATTGTATAGATTAAGCTATAAAAGTTGAACTGAAAGTATATATCTAATTGTATATTAGATCAAGTAATTAAAAAATAAATGCATGATCGAGACCTAACGTCCGAGCACTCAAAAGCGTTAAAGCGAAGTCACACTTAGCTCTAGTTCTTAAAAATGGAGGACGACATTGATTAAAATGCTTTTGCAGGTATATTCGCTCCTAGGAATGCTTATGTTACATTTATAAAAACTGTGCATAAAAATGCATTACATGCACTTGTACAAATTTGAAAACGACTTTACTCTGAAATTGCGACCGTTATCGGAGTCAGATCCCTTAGTTTTTATGGATCAAATTATACTTGACGCCGGCGCCTTAAGTCAGTATGCACAAACGAAGAAAAACGCTTGCCATCTCCAAACAAACAGCAAAGCTATTTTAAGATAGAATTTGCCTTTATGCATACACTAGCTTTTGCCCGCGACTTCGCCCGCGTGAATTATCATATAAACCTTCCTCTTGAATCACTCTATCTATTAAAAAAAACCGCATCAAAATCCGTTGCGTAGTTTCAAAGATTTAAGCATACAAAGGGACATAGGGACAGAGAAAGCGACTTTGTTTTATACTATGTAGTGATATAAATACTTATATTCAGCCACAATACAATACATTGACTAAGTTTAAAATAAAGTAGCTAAACAACAATACTTTATTGGAGTCTCGAATCAGAATAATTTACTACTTATATGATAATTTATTTAAGTTAAATACTGCTATTGTACGAACGCCAAAGGAAGACAAATAAGTATGATATTATGCAGACATTGAGAAAATAAAATCTAGTAGGAGCTTATTGCCTCGCTTATTATTATAAATTCTTTGATTTGCATTTTGTTTTGTTGACAGATATTCCCGAAGGATAAGCGCGATTGCATATTATTTTTGAACACATGGACAAATACATGCCCTTTTGGAGATCATCTTTAATTTAGGATTTCCTCACGAGCAGGCAGCACGAGCTAAGTCCAGTGGAAACCTTGGCTAGTTCGGAGAAACAGATCGACCTTCTGGCGAAGTCTATTCTTTCGCAGAAAACCTGTAAATATGAATAACATGATAAAAAATCAATTACACTTATTTCACTAGATACCCGTTAGTTCTTCCCGTCTTTTAAATTGAAACTAAACTTTGGAGTCCTCCTGTTAGTAGTGTACAACCGTCCTTTATAGTTGGGCTGGCGTAGTTACGAGTATTATCCCACCGCTGCCACCGTGAAGTGAAACCCAAGCTTGCTTGTTGCATAAACTTATATTATACTGGTTTATTATAAAACTATGGCTTGTAGAGAACTGAATTTATTGACAACTAGCTTTTTCCCGCGGCGAGTGACTTTCTCATGGGAACAGTGTGTGTCTTTTTCCCGGGATGAAAGGTATTTCAGTACTTGTAACTATGTGTATGAAAAAATTCAGGAAGATAGGTTCAGTAGATAAAGCGTGAAGAGGTAACAAACAAACAAACTCACTTTCGCATTTATAATATTAGTTAAGATGAGGATGACAGTATACTACAGGATATATTATTTCTGTGTATTCTGGCTCATGGCTGAGGGTTGTGGTCATTACTAATGAACCATATAACGGCTTTCTTGTCAACATTAATAGAGTGACTTGCATTGCCTACTCCATTGAACGTACTAGCTGAAAAATTATCTAGAGCGCATGTTCTATGAAAACTATTCTACATGAGTCAGATTGCTATACACACCATGAGGCACAAATAGGATTTGAACTTAGGACCATTCGGCCACTAGCTCAATCATCTATATCTATAATAGTAACAGTAGGGCCCCGTAAAGTCATCCACTATTAAAAAAAACTTTCTGTTAGTACAGAATAAAATCAGGTCTTTGTCCCATACGGGGTAGACAGAGCCAAGAGTCGTGAGACTCGAAGGCCACGCTTAGCTTAGTTTCCGTTAGTCTTTTTTAGTCAGCCGAAAGGGGAGGGCTTGGCCAGCAGTGTGACACTTCATAGACTAGAAAAAAAAAAAAGATGATTGTACCTTAAAAGATTCAGGAATTTCCTCAATAGCCCTATGGACGAGGGTTCCATTGACGTACAGACAGTTGGCAGCATCGTCTTCGGTCATCGACAGCGTCTGGTATGAAAAGGTGGCTTCTCTCTCCATTCTTTTAAGGAGTTCTTTCGCTTCTTTGCTTGCGCCTACACAAAGTATGTCTGGGCCAGCAACAGTGATGTATTTTTTCAGATTATGCGCCCCTTTAGATATCTGAAAACGTAATGGATAACTAATTATTACTTTATTCGTCAAATTGATTACTTATCAAAATATATGTCAATACAAATCATACAAATTACATTAAAATAATAAAAATAAAATTACAACCGCCTTTAGCGTTTCTGGTGCAAAGGTGCCCAGAACGCTTGCCGCGTTACCACGCTGAATCGCTATGGACATTCTTCGCACCAGAAACGAGCCAGAGCGGGAGTAATGGCTGCAATTCGTTGCCCTCCCTCATGAGGCGCTAAGCGTCTAATCCCCAGCTGACTAATTATTATATTTGTTGAATAAGATTCATTCAATGCAAATACTTGGCATGGCGTATCAAGTGCACATGAACAACTGATGATTCTATTGAAATGTTTAACTCATGTGTTCATTGTTGCACCTGAATGGACGAGCTTTTTAGTTTTTTTGTATGTCAAAGTCAATTGGTTTTTTTATTTAAATTGGCTTTAAAATAGCACTTATAAATAATCATTTATTTACTAATAAAATAGATTAGTTAGTTGAAGTCAGATTACTACCTCCTCCAAAGCGCAAGTGGAGAAGAGGCGGCGCAGTGAACGCCACTGCTGCATTTTCTCCAAGGACGTCATTTTATAACATTTGTGTCTTATTAAGGAAAAGTGGACTGGTCAGAAAGTGTTCCGCAAAACACAAAACAGCCTTATCTCACAGATTCCTTTTTCAGAGGGTAAGAAAAGTAATTTAACCATCTGAAAATGATCAGCTCTTTTCTATTTTGTTCAAAGACATATGAAGTCTGTTCAATAAATAAAATGTTACCTTGATAGGGGTGCAAGGGAATTCCGGGAAAGCCTCTGCGACTGCACTGGCTCCCGCTTCATTACTTGTCTCAGATATACCAACGAAGAACTCCCGACCTGTAATAGACGAATAGAGAAAATTGAGTAATATCCATCCTATCTAATATTATAAATGCGAAAGTGAGTGTTTGTTACCTCTTCACGCTTTATCTCTTCTTAAAATTTCGCATACACATAGTCAGAAATACGGAGGAAATAGGGTACCTTTCATCTCGGGAAAAAGCACTGTTCCCGTGGGAAATTCACGCGGGCGAAGCCGCGGGAAAAAGCTAGTACTTACATAAATAAATTTTACTTATGTCACAGGTGTAAGCCACTGTAAGGCAAGCAATGATTATTTAAATCAAACTAAGTTTATCTATGAAAATAACATAACTAAGCTTATTAACATGTTGTTAATAATGTAGCTACGTTTTTTCTCTAGTTTCCCCTTTGTAATGATGAGAAGATTCAGTAATCGGGGTTATCCTCTACCGCAGTAAAAGCAAGAGGAACCCAGCAGCTCGGTCCAAGCTGGCGTCTCCAGTGACTAGCCTTGGAGGCCTGGTTATGAGAGAAAAGGTACTTTCACAGGAGAGAATGGGGTCTCGGGGATAAGTGCGTGCACAGAAATCTTAATAATTTAATACAACTATTTATATTTAAGTATATATTTTTATCCCGCGACCTTCACCAGGTCGTCGGTCCATCGAGTGGGAGGCCTGCCAACACTACGTCCGCATGGATGCGGGCAGCGCAGGACCGGTCGTTATGGAAATCCTTGGGGGAGGCCTTTGTCCAGCAGTGGACGTCTTTCGGCTGAGAGAGAGATATATTTTTATACATCATTATATTATTGCATATTTGCTTTATTTTGTATGGTAATTAATAATTTTTATTCTCTCACTCTCGCACACTAAAAAACAAATACTATAAAGCAATACATAATTGAAAATACAAATGTGTGAGTGAGCAAAAGAACTTCATAGTCTTATGTAGCTTATGACAAGTGAAGGCAAAATAACGCGTCTAGCCTTCTATGCCCCTTTAGATTTCTGTGAGCGTTCCTGCCCTCTGCTGCCTACTTGGCCTCAGATTCTTCATAATCATAAATCTTTTATCCACCCAATTTTTTTTTTATAGATAGGTGCTGGAGCCCTGTGCTAAGTAAGAACTTGTGTTACAGGGACTCCACTCTTGCAAATAAATATAGATAGTACAACAAGACTTGTGACTGTTACTGTTTATGTTACCTATGGTCCATTTATTCATAATTGTCCTATTATGTAAACAATCTTCACAGTACTTTTTGCTGAATTTTGTTGAAAATAAAGCAAATATTAGTTCAAACCTAATCATTCTAAAGTAAAACATTTATTAACCATGAAAGTAGTTTCCTAAAAAGTCTATTTTAATTTATGTTGTTGTAAAATCACAAAAAGACATGTTAAGATTGTTTACATAATAGAACAATTATGAATAAATGGACTTTACATTCATAGGTATTACATGCATAGACGACCTCCGTGGCCCAACAGTCAACACGCCTGACTGCCACACCGGAGGTCCCGGGTTCGATCCCCGGCCGGGTCAAGATGGAAAATGATCTTTTTCAGATTGGCCCGAGTCTTGGATGTTTATCTATATATGTATATGTTATAAAATATAGTATCGTTGAGTTAGTATCCTATAACACAAGTCTTGAACTTACTTTGGGGCTAACTCAATCTGTGTGATTTGTCCGTATATATTTATTATTTATTATTTTATATAGGTGCTAAAGACGCTTCTTTTCTATAAATTTTTAACTCACCAGTGAATAACACATCTGAACCAACGATCTTCGCGTCAGGATCTGTCACATCTATAACTGTCTGTCCCAGTTCTTTCTGCAGGATTTCCTTTATTGCTTTCGTCTAAAACAATCATTTAATTTAACACCCTGTTTTACAATAAAAAATTGAATGCATTCGCTAGCTCCTAGTTTTATTTATATGAATTATATTTAACCTATGAGAATTTCTAATCAAGCAATAAAACACTTTTGCAAGAGCAATTATAAGCTATGTTTTGTACAGTTAGACCATTGCTAATATTTCTACGCATTGAGGTCATAAATCCCTATCATTTTCTTATAATAATGTATATTTCTCAGCCAACTGGTTAAATAAGCAGTTCAATCAACTGCCTAGCCACTACACTAAATGGCATCATTAACTAGCGGCCTGAATGAATATCGTTTAAATCGGCCAGTCAATCAAAAAGCTAGGCTAGGCTAGATTTGGTTCCACTTTCTGTCACCTGATGCTGAATCTCACAGGTTAACCAATTAGCTGCAACATATACATACATCAAATATTTAAAGTTTTTTTTTTTGGATGATACGATTATAAACTTCACATTAAAATGATCTCATTCCACATTTAGTTAATTAACAATTCACCTTGTGTCAATTCGCTTTGCATTAAATTAAATAAGTTAATTAATAGCTGTCTGTGGCTATTAAGTCTAATTTAAGGCCAAGGCTGGACTCCCAAGTCTTACAAACAAAATCATCTAACATTCGCTTTAAAATTTTTATGTAAGTATATGATAATGATAAATAGATTCATCAGGAATAGACTATGTTGGTTTTCTAATAGTAAATTACAGTCTACATAATTTTTCCTGGTGCAAAGCAGCAAGCCACTATACGCAATTTAGGTACCATCTAATAAAAGAAATTGTCAACATCGCTAGAGCCATTCTGGAGTAACCAATATAGAATTGCTTAGCTTAAAGTACATATAGGATTTAAAATGAAAATCAACAAATTTTAAGGCAGTAAATGATAAATAAACAAATCATCTTTGTGCTATCACTGAGCACAACAATCAGCATAGCTGTATCCTTTTTCTTGAACATACAGTCATCTATATCTATATAATTACATACATTTTCCCTGGAAAATATACCTCGGTAACAGCTAATTATGTATAAAGCAAATTTACCTTTAATTCATCTGCTGTAGTAAATGGTTTGGGCAATAAAGCAATTCCATGGCAAATAATAGCAACATCCTCCAGAAATACATTATCAGGGAAAGCACCCGCTACATCTACTTCCAACACTTCCACGTTTAACTCCCTCAGCAGCCTCAGATAGCAGTCATGTTGCCGTCGAGCATCATTCAAATCGGCTCTATCTGTCAGCCTAAGTACAGGAGTCACTTTCCCCACTATTGCATGTGTATACTCATGCATTTTAAAATCCATCTTTAGGTAAAAAACCTTCACTGTCGTTGAGAAGTATCACTGGCAAGTTCTCACCTATAAACAATTCTCTATTAAAAAAATTCCTCTAAGAGAAAAAAAAAATTAGGTTAACAAAAAAGTTGTACTATTTTGGGTTGTTGGGACCTCCTTTTAAGCAAAGAATATGCCTATGCAAGAGAAACAATATCATCTTTATTTATTCATACAAAATGATGGCTATTCACAATACACAGTTTGTTTCTTTACACAGTTTCATTACTTCTAAAACAGAAAAAACAAAAATTATATTGCTGATTTCATGCTGAATGACCATCATTAGTTTTTAAGTCTTTTAATACTTTCGAGCTATGAGGTTAACAAAGACAATTAAAGAACAATAGCAGCACTGCCAGATCTAGGGGATCGAAGGATTAAGTTCCAATTATATTGTCTGTCTGTAATTTATTCCCATTTATGTCCTGTACTAGAAGAATTTTTTATATATTAGACATAAAAAAACAAGTGTTCCACCTGGTAGAGAACAAATATCTCTCTTTAGTCATATTTCCTCATGACTGAGGGTCGTGGTCATTATTTGGAATGAAACACACACAACGACTGTTTTGGCAATGTTAATGGAGTGAACACAATATTAAAACTCGTTAGAAAGTGGATGGAAGGTACCACCAAATCTTATTATATTCCAACCCACCATAACCTGATAGGTTCCAGTGAAGGAAAATAATGTGATGAAACCTAGATGATGGTTATTTGTGTAATACAAAGTTAAATAGGCTTAAAAAATAGCACTTTCAAATTATAATTTATACATATAATCAATACACAAAAAATTTCGTCTGTACATTTAGTATGTTTGACTGAAATGGATAGAGGGACACTTATAAAGAATAATAGAAAGCAAAAATTTTTTTTTTTTTAATTTTGTCTGTCTGTCTAGGTTAATTACTTATGTTTGAAGATGGTAGGTACCTAAGTCTTAATTTATATTACATCATGTTTTTTTTATCATTACACTTTGTTAGCTATACCAGGCCCAGCATATTATTATAGTTATTAAAAAACCATCATGCCATTTTCCGACACGGCATTCGAGTCGATTTTACTGCCAAGCCGCGAAAACAAATCTAAAACGTCAAAAACCAGTTTTTTACCAGCTAACTTTACTCCAAACCTGAAGAACGCAGACAGAAGACGAACTATACGTGTTTAGTAAGACTTACCACTCTGTACACAAAAAGTTGCCAATCGCCAATCATCAGAACACATCAAAAGCCACGCAACTCAGCTTGCAGTGCAATCATGCTGCCTGCCAGCTGACAGATAGCTGTCCTGGCCTGACCTGTCCAATCGTCTGATCCTCGTAGAGTACCTACTATTTTCTTTGGTCTGATCTAAAAAACTTCAACCGTGATACAAATTCCCAATCCAAGAGATGTGTGATCAAAGAGTAAAATAGGGGAGATGGGATAGGGATGCCCGATCTGAATCGATCTTTTAGAAGATCGATTCACGGCAATACGATCTTCCAATTTTTTGAATCGATTTTTCAGGATGCGATCTTCACTTAGATCGTATGCCTGGAAGATCGAATCGGATGAAAAAATCGTATCAAAAAAAAAGGAACTAAAGTTAAATAAAAGTTATGATCTATGCTTACACTAACATTGGACTAGGAAGAATATATTCTATCTACAGCATTTATTAAATTAGTCTCGGGTTACCTACGACTGCGGCGATTATGAAATGAAGGTATGCATTAATATTTTGTTTATTTTATACCGCCGCCAAAGAATATTAATAGTACAAGTATTGTCGCAAGATCATCAGAATAATGTTTTTTGTTCATTGTTTATAGCATATATAATTGAACAGTAAGAGATTTAGTTTACAACTATATGGCCGAACTTGAGTACTTTGGCGTTAAAATATTTGACAATCGTAGCAACATCGGTACCTTCAGAACGTCTGTTTTCTCTAGCAGGCAACACTCTAACTGATAGCCGTAATAGGTTAGATCCAGTACGTTTGTCAAAATTGCTGTTTTTAAAAAGTCTAGATGTGGAGAGTTGGAACCTGTTATTCAATTATCATATCATATTATATTATAAATATAAAGAGAAATACATCATAATAAATGCAATTTCGCTGTGTTTTTATTATTTTCAAACAATTTGATACGATCTTCCAAGATCGTATGAGATCGATTCAATGCCATACGATTTGAATCGTGGATCGATTCACGGAGTTACGATCCATTACGATTCAAAAGATCGATTCAAACCAAAAAATCGGGCATCCCTAGATGGGAGATTCAAGATTATGATCCTTCCTTGCTCTGAGGATTCCGAGCAGTGTTGCCAGACTCAGCCAGACTAACGGATTTGTCCATAGATCTACGGATTTTCGGTCTTGTCTACGGACATACGGACTTTAGTCAACTTTAGTCCCAAATCTACGGATTTTTGGGATATTTGGTGCATAAATTCAAATCAAATCTTCGAGCAACAAGGACCACAGAAATAAAAATTTTGTGACAAGGACTTCCGCGCGCGGCCCGTGTTGCTCTATGAATCAAATAATTCGCAAATCCGTAACATAAAAAAAAATATATTTCTGTGATCCGTAACATTGACAGTATTGTATGTACATAAAATATAGTGGTTAAATACTCTTTACTCAAAAATGCATGTAATGTGGTCATTATTTTGACAACCTTGTTTGAGCAAAGTCGACCTTGCCGTTCTGTTTTCAAATAGCGGCCGACAAAGTTTTGCTGGCCGCTCTAACAGGCCGGCAAAACATTGCCGGCCCCTATTTTGACATATCAACGTTTTGAAAATCGAATGCAAAAAGATTTTATTCCATATTTGGCTGTATAGTTCCAACTACCATTGCTTAAAAAAACCAAAGAAGTAACAAAAGCGCGGTTCAGCGAAAATTTTGTTTTTATTTACTTAGTGACTTTTTGATAAAAATGACTCTGAAAGCGAAAATTCTTCCGATTCAATATGTGTTTAACACCGCCAGACATAAAAGATGAAGATAAATTTGTGGTTGAAAATTTGATACCGCGAAACTCAAAGGAAAAATATAAGCTTGCATATGAAAAATTTGTGCAGTGGAAAATCAGTAGGAAATTTAAATATTTATCCGAAAATGTTTTTCTTGCGTATTTCAATGATCTTTCCAACAAAATGAAGCCTTCGTCTCTCTGGAATACCTATTCAATGTTAAAGTGTATGGTTCTGATAAAGCATAAAATGATGAAATAAATGAAGAAATAATACAACAGTCACACACCGCATTAGAATTATCGCAAACTATTAGTAATATCAAACCGGGAAAGTCGGTGTTGAATTTTAGTAACTGTACTTTTCATGATTGTCATTTTAATTAAATTTCTAGTTAATTAATATATATTTATTCAAATTACTTGCTGGTTTTATTTAGATTAGATACTTGCATTTTTGAGTAAAGCACTATACAAGCCTTGGCCCACAATGACTGCTTCGCTGGTCACGCTATGATTGCCTCGAGCTAGCGTAGCTACGCTCTAGGCCTTCCAACTTGGCCATCGTTGCAGCCCTTGCTGTCCTCGCTGTGTCGGCATCGACCTACGGTCTCGGCCGACATCTCAGCTCGTCCATCAAGTGCTGCACGATGACCGCGCTGTGTCGGCCTGGAGCTGCGCTACGCTGCGCGCTCGGCCATCATCAGCGCGACCAGCAAAGTAGTAATTATAGGCCGCGGCAGTAATGTACTATTGGTTATACGTTGAGGTTCGAATTCCTTACTTCTCTCTCTTTCTCAGCTAAGACGCCGATTTCCACAATTTTTCCAATTTCCTTACTACTAGAGTGATAATATTAATACAGGCCAAATCCTATTACACTAGTTTACAATTTTTTTATTTTTTTTTATACCCTCAAAGCTACTAGTTTTTTTTGATAGATCTGTATGTGTGGAATATAGGTCTAATTATAAATTTCCTACATCACGTAAGATTTGTGAAATAAAATGGGTCAAAAATTCGAAATTTTATTTTTCGCTAATATTTTGCGACAGTATTAAAATAAGTAATTCTAAAAATTTTAACATGTTTTATAGCTGTAATTATTATAACACTCTTCAATAATATTAAGCAATTCAATTTTAAATTTTACAGTTTTTATTTCCTGGAAAAACTTTTTTTGAAAGTTGTGTTAATTTCTCCATACATTTTATACACAGAAATATTTTTTTTTCTTACTATTATTATATGTCTGTGATTTTATGGTTATAGTCCTTGTATGGAGAAAATAACACAACTTTCAAAAAATGTTTTTGCGGGAAATAAAAATTGTAAAATTTAAAATTGAATTGCTTTATATTATTGAAGAGTGTTATAATATTTACAGCTATAAAACATGTTGAAAATTTTAGAACTACTTAATTTAATACTGTCTCAAAATATTACAGAAAAATATTATTTGAATTTTTGACACATTTTTTTTCGCAAATCTTACGTGATGGTGGAAATTTATAATCAGACCTTTATTCCACATATATAGATCTATCAAATAAACCTAGTAGCTTTGAGGGTACACAAAATGTGTAAACTAGTGTTATTTTCTATTGAATTTAACTGTCAAAAGATGCACCACGCGATGCACCGACGTGTCACGATTTGCGAATTACAGGCTTGGTCTCTTGGTCTATACGAGTGAACGATTCAATAGTCTTGTCATTTGTTTCTATCTTGTTTAATTGAATTTTCTGCTCACGCAGAAAACAATAGGATTTGGCTTAAACAATCACTCCAGTAGTAAGAAATTCGAAACTCAATGATTAGTGATTGGCACAGCCGACACTCGCAAATACAGTTTATCTATAAAGTCGTGACTTTAATGTTCGAGGAACTAACATTGATGATGTTTCTGGCAACACCAAACATATGTACATCAGCTGTCAATCCTTTTGTATTTTTATTGTTTTGATTAAACTGCAATAAATTAAGACTAAACTACGCAGAAAAGTTTAAAAATGAGTAAAGTAAATCGGAGTCGCACGCGGGAATTGTTTTTAAAGTTTTCCAGCGATGTTTTGCGGAGTGCAAGGCTGGAAGAATTTTGTAGATTTTGATGCTATTTATGGGAGAACAACATAATTATAGGTATGTAATCGTGTTATTGTTTGTTTTTTATCTACCTGAAGTTACAAATATACTGAATTTACGATATTTAAAAGAAAAAAGGTATTGTTTACATCGTATACTTTTAGGTTAGACTGAAATTGTAAATAGGTCATATTATAGTCTCTTTCTCTCTCAGCCAAAAGACGTCCACTGCTGGACAAAGGCCCCCAAGGATTTGCATCCCGCGACCTTCACCAGGTCGTCGGTCCACTGAGTGGGAGGCCTGCCAACACTACGTTATCCGGTTGGTGGTCGCCACTCGAGAAATTTTCTGCCCCAACGGCTATCAGTTCTACGAGCTATGTGCCCCGCCCACTGCCACTTAAGTTTGGCGATTCTGCCGGCTATGTCGGTTACTTTAGTTCTCCTACGGATCTCATCATTTCTGATTCGATCACGCAGGTAAACTCCGAGCATAGCGCGCTCCATCGCCCTTTGGGTGACCTTGGGCCTTCTTATGAGGCCCATAGTAAGCGACCACGTCTCTGTTCCGTATGTCATTACTGGCAACACACACTGGTCAAAGACCTTAATCTTGAGCAATTCGACGATTGACCTCTTTCTCAAAGTTGGACTTACCTAACTGAACTGTTTGTCCCAGGTATACATACTTGTCAACAACTTCGAGTGTAGAGTCTCCAACTTTCAGAGGAGTGGGTGCGACACGGATATTAAACATAATTTTTGTCTGTATGACATGTTGAGAGTCTCTACAGAGGCCATCGAGCATTGTGCCTAGGTCTTCCAAGGTCTCAGCCATCACTACGATATCGTCAGCGAATCGAAGGTGAGATGTACTCGCCGTTGATATTGATACCGAGTCCGCTCAGTCGAGGAGATTGAAAACATCTTCCAGGGCGGCGGTAAACAGTTTCGGAGATATAACGGCTCCCTGTCTCGCCCCTCGCTGCAACTGGATAGGTTTCGAGCCCTGATCCTGGAGACGGAAAGACATGGTGGCGTTTTCGTACAAACATTTTAGCGCTTCGATATATCGATAGTCAATTTGGCACCGTTGGAGAGACTACAGACTCTCCAACGGTGCCAAATTGACTGCCAAATTGACTGTGCTACAGCACAGCCAGGTCTCGATCGAATCGAAGACTTTCTCGTAGTCCAAAAACGCCAAGCATAATAGCTGATTATACTCCTCGGTCTTCTGTATAATCTGCCGCAACGTATGTAAGTGGTCTACGGTACTAAAGCCTTTTCGGAAAACGGCTTGTTCGGGAGGCTGAAAGTCGTCAAATCTGCGAGCGAGACGATTCGTAATGACTCAGAAGTGAGATAGGCCTATAATCTATACATATAATAAAACAGTAAAAATATTTTGTTTGTACATTTTGTATTTTTGACTGAAATGGATAGAGGGACACTAAAAAAGAATAATAGAAAGCAAAAAACATTTTTTTGAATTTCTTGTCTGTCTGTCTGTCTGTCTGTATGTATGTACGCGTTTCACGCAAAAACTACTGGACGGATTTGAACGAAACTTTTTTTGTTGTATAGCTATTAAGCCTGGGCAACATATAGGCTATAATTGATTTTGAAAACTGGAACACCTGATGAAGAACCAAAACAGAACAGTTAAACTATAAGAAATATGGAAATGGTGCCTTAACAAAAGTCGTTCAACCTGATGAGCATTTTCTGCTGACGTATAAAAATTGAAGATCTGGAACATCTGATGAAGAACTGCAAGAGACCAGCTGCACTATAACATATATGGAAATGGCGCCTTAGTAAAAGTCGTTCAACCTGATGAGCATTTACTGCTGACGTATAAAAATTGAAGATATGGAACATCTGATGAAAAGCTCCAAGAGACCAGCTACACTATAACATATATGGAAATGGCGCCTTAGCAAAACTTGATTAATCTGATGAACATTTTCTGTAGACGTATAAAAATCGAAAATCCGAAACAGTTTGGAACACAAATAGATTTTTCATCTAAGCGAAACTCACGCGGGCGAAGCCGCGGGCGACAGCTAGTTCTTCAATAAGGTTTTATCGCCTTTTTTGAAGAAGAGTACCACCACACTGCTTTGCCATGCCGTAGGCGTTTGTCCATCGAGTATGACGGAATCGAATAGCTTCTTAACAGCTTTTAGTACCGGCGTTCCACCTGCTTTCAGAAGCTCAGCCGTGATTCCATCGTCACCCGGTGCCTTATTGTTTTTTAGCTGTTTGAGAGCCATTCTAATCTCGTATAGGCTGACGTCCAGGGTATCTTCGGTGAAGTGTCGGTTCATATTATAGTATGATCATAAATTTTTGATACATTATGATGGTACATCTCAGTCTATTCGGGTTTTCTACCAATTTTGAATTTGAATTATTTGTTTCTTGTGAATAAGTTATTGTTTCTATTCTGTTACAATTTTTATTCCTTTTTTTTAGAAAAACCAAAGACAACAGTTAGGCCCATAGTCGACGAAGCAACTTGTTAAAGCGGCCTTCTGACACATATCACACCACACAATCCCACATATCACATCTGAATATGAAAAAAACGCTGCCATTACGTTGAGACGCTCAAAAAAGAGTACTATTACCGAGTACGTCACCTATATCTAGATATAGATGAATTGATTGTTTGCTTAGGCGATGATAGCAGCAGTTGGATTGGACTCCGATGATGAGTGAAAGTTATCAATCTTAGTATATCATTCTGGTTAAATTAAAAATGTTTAGTAAAACTTTTCATAAACAGAGGTACCTACTGTAAATAAAACTGAAAAATTATGACTGTATAATGTGTTTTATTTATTAACTCACTTTACTTGAACGAACTGCTAGTATCAAAACAATCTTGGTCACACTATAAAAGGTTACTACATGCATATCAGTGGCGCCATTATTTAATTTCACGACTTTATAGACACACTGTAAGTATACCATCATAATCATCATAACATATTATAAAACAAAGTCCCCCGCGGCGTCTGCTGTCTGTCTGTCTGTTCGCGATAAACTCAAAAACTACTGAACGGATTTTCATGCGGTTTTCACTAATAGATAGAGTGATTCTTGAGGAAGGTTATAGTGTATAATTTGTGTAGGTTTTGTGTATATTAGTTGAAATATGACGATAATTGTTAAGGAAGTCGGGAAAAAATTTGCCGCCCGGCAGCTTTCATCGAAAACGCTGTCCAATCCCTTAGAGATGTAACAAAACAATGTATGGAGGAATTGTGTATCTTTAATAGATCTACAAAAAAGTCCGCGATAGCATATATCTAGCTTTTATACTTCAGCCACAATAACTACTTTTATGTTTTAAAAATAATTAAAATCGTTAGATGTTTTTTAACTGGTAATATTAACCACAATTTGTTAATCCTTATCAAATTAAACGAGTCTATCGTCACAAGTACTTAATATACTTAATATTTGCTTTTTACTGCATGTAATTTGGATCAATAGTTTACGAAATACTACGAGTTATTTAAAAAACGGCAATCCGCCCCGAAATCACCTATACTAGCGCTAGCTAGCAAAGGCGCAAGGCGCAGTAAGTAATCTCTGAGCGGGCCGGGTGCGTTTTGGTATGTATTTATTTTAATAGGAGGTAATGACGTAAATATCATACAAAAACCGGCCAAGTACGAGTCAAACTTCCGTACACGCAAAGCATCTCACATTTTAAGCTATCACTAAAAGACCTACTAATTTCAAAAACAAACTTAACTTTGCAGTTCGATCCCTAAGACTCATACTGAATTCAGCGCAAAAATAAGTTTGTAACATTTTTTTAGACTTCCAACAACATATTTACAATTTTGACGACCTCCGTGGCCCAACGGTCATCACGCCGGACTGCCACACCGGAGGTCCCGGGTTCGATCCTCGGTCGGGTCAAGATGGAAAATGATCTTTTTCAGATTGACCCGGGTCTTGGATGTTTATCTATATATGTATTTGTTATAAAATATAGTATCGTTGAGTTAGTATCCCATAACACAAGTCTCGAACTTACTTTGGGGCTAACTCAATTTGTGTGATTTGACCGTATATATTTATTTATTTATTTATTTATTTAATTTTCTGTTTTTTTTCTGTATAAGTAGTGTTAATACGGTTGGTCGTGTACTTTGCGCGTTCGGTCTAAGCGGGGCGCGGCGGGCGCGGGAGTCTAAGCGGCGGCGGGCGGGGCTTATCTATAGCACGCCACGTACTCTCAGTAGCGGATACTAATTCTGTGGTAGCGATTAGCGGAGCGGTTTAGGTGGACGTATTCATGATCCCTTTTTATTTTGAAAGTAGCACGAACTAAATAAAAATATATACCTTCGCGGCGAATTTCGTAATTTATAACAAGATTACAGGAAACATCCGAATAAGTTTTATGACACTAGAATGAGCGTGGAAACGTTTGACTACATTCTACAACACAAGGGCGGATACAGGATTTTTTCTAGGGAGGGCACAAGGACAGAGGCGGACTATGCATGTTGGGGGGGCGGGGGTGCAACGCCACTGCAGAAGGAGCAGATGGGCAAAAAATCAAGAAATAAACCAGTGGCATTGTCAAAGATCTTTCGACTTCTGTGTTACGCCGCTCGCCGCTCCCGCGCGCCGCTGTCACTCGGAGCGGGTAAGTCGTGAACCGGCTGTTCTACCTTGCTTTTTGCCAATTTTCATAATTTTGATTGCTGCCTGAAATTGCAATATATGCGAAAATTCGCAATATTTACGTTAATATCTCTTGATCGCGTTGACGTATAATTTTAATTATTTTTTTGGTGAAAGATACCGTGGATCCGATTATTCGTTATTAATTTCAACTTAAGCGTTCATGAGAAAAAAAAGTTTGGCAGACAGACGGACAACAAAGTGATCTTATAAGAGTTTCGTTTTTGCCTTTTGAGGTACCCGGAACCCTAAAAAACAAATATTGTCCACCCGAGTGAAGCCGAGGCGGGCCGCTAGTAATCAATAGATTCATGTACATATGGAATTAATTTGTAACATGTAAATAGTTTACAAGTAATATATGAAGTTCATAACACTAAATAAAAATGCAAACAGGCCTCAAATATTTTTTTTCTTCTATTTTATTATAATCGAAATTTAATACTTTAAAAAACAGCATAATTAATGATTGAAAAGTTTACATATCCACCACTATCGAAATTAACTGTCAAAAGATGCACCACGCGATGCACCGACGTGTCACGATTTGCGAATTATAGGCTTGGTCTATATACTAGGGAACGATTCAACACAGATTTTTTTTTTTTTTTATATATATATATATTTTTTTTTTTTACTTTTATTATATGTCTGTGCGATTCAATAGTCTTGTCATTTGTTCCTATCTTGTTTATGAAATTTCTGCTCACGCAGAAAATAATAGGATTTGGCCTGTATTAATATTATCACTCTAGTAGTAAGGAAATTGGAAAAATTGTGGAAATCGGCGTCTTTTGGCTGAGAAAGAGAGAGGAGTAAGGAATTCGAACCTCGCAACGTCGTGACGCCCAAAAACCACAGACATATAATTAGAAGCACACCCAATATAACAGATATCAAGTGACGCCGATTTTCACACATACACAAATGTCACTTGGACAGGGCCGAACTAGGGCGTAATATTAATTTTATTTTTATTAAATGTAATTATGTATGTACGTACTACGTACAGAAAGGAAACTCCCTGCCCCTCCCGCAATATGGCACCCCCCCCGCTCCTTCCGCACTTCTCCCCCGTTCTTGTGTAACTGTGGGACGTTCGACTATGAAAACGCACACATTGACGTGTTACTGACGTGTTCACAGATAAACAGTTTCATTTGTAGTAGTAGTAGGCATATTTGACGCGCCGTTTCTATGAAGCGCCCGCCCTGTGACGTAGGTAAGTATAAAGATATTGGGACACTTGGGAAAATTGGTTAATTTCAAAAATACCGTATAGCCTCACCTATGCATTGAAAACACTGATATTGGTACCTATACCTAACATATAAATGAGCGATTTTTCTGACATTTAATTAAGAAAAAAAAATCAGTATAAAAAAGTCTCAACAGATGGCGTTTTATTGAAGCCGAGTCGTAATAATGGCTGAACCTATATGTTGCGCTTTTTCTTGTCAACCAGAGGCAAAAAAAAAATCCCAAACAGTTTGACAGTTGCACAAATCACAATATTGATACTTTTTAGTGGTTTTTTTTTGCTAAGTTTTATTTTTTTAAATGCCAATCCCGTGAATTTTTTGCTTTTTGTATGGAACTTTTTCTCTCGCCTTTTAATAAGCGCCATCTGGAACTATTTCTTTTTTTAATTTGTGTCACGGAAAATCCCTCACACACTGAGTTCGGCCTACTAAATTCTACTAGTACATGCCCTGTCAAATAAAGATACCTTCTGACAAAAACTAAAAGATTAGACGATATAGTCGATGCTACGACGTTGATAGGTATTAGAACCTGTTCACTATAGTTGTAAATCAGTATTCTACCCACAACAGCATTTGCAAATAAAACAAGACGCGACAAACAATCCATTGTAAACAAAGTGAATCCATATTTACCTGTGAAAACTTAATCCAGGAGTTTTTTTATAACTTGCACTGTTACATTTGTACGCACTGCACTTCACCATTTTCAGTTTGTGTTTTAACAACTATTGAAGCAAAACCCACGATTATTTTACTGTATTTCGGCACAAATTTGTTAGAGTAACATTGACAGCGTCACTCATCAATATGGCGACCGATCGTAATCGTGCTTCGCGTCGTCATTTGTTTATGTTTGCGTTAATGTTGCTATATAGGAAAAAACAGGATGGCGCATATGACGACGTCATGGGTAAAAAAGAGACAGCATATCAAAGATAAAAGTATAACTATAACTACGATTTAATGTTAGGTCTGTTTATACCCATTTATACCCAATATTTTTTATTTATACCGGGAAGAAATTAAAATTAAAGTAAATTATCCTTATTTACTTGAATACTGATAAAATAATAATTAAAGTATAAATATTAGGTGTGTTTTGATTATAATGAAGATAAATAACTAGTTGTTTTCGGTTCAAATATTAAAAAAACAAAAACAACAGATTTAAAATCATATGTATTAAAATAAAATTTTGAAAATAATGATGCATATTTAGTAAAATCAAAACATCTTCAATTGTATTATAGACTAACTTTTGCCCGCGGCTTCGCCCGCGTGAATTTCCCACGGGAACAGTGCTTTTACCCGGGATGAAAAGTATCCTATGTCCTTATCAGTACTTCTAACTATATGTATGTGAAAAAGGAAGATTGGTTGAGTAGATAAAGCGTGAGAGGTAACAAACAAACTCACTTTCACATTTATAATATTAGTTAGGATTTGGAGGTAACTTCGCAATATTTTTCTATCGAGAAACTTTTATGCAAGCGTGTTTTTGAGAGAGTTAGTAGTTGGCTCACATTTGTGTACAGCGGGCCTTACGATTTTACATGTCTTAACACTATCGAATTTAACTGTCAAAAGATGCACCACGCGATGCACCGACGTGTCACGATTTGTGAATTATAGGCTTGATCTATACTAAGAAGCGATTCAATAATCTAGGCATCTATCTTGTCATTTGTTTCTATCTTGTTTATGATTTTTTTCTCACGCTGAAAACAATAGGATTTGGCCTATATTAACACCTTCTTAGAGTACTTTATTCTTTGATTTTCACGCTATTAAGGAATTCGAACCCATGGAAGTATTATGTACCTTGTACAAAGTACTTACTACTTCCATGTTCGAACCTCACTCAACCAACTCAATGTTCCTCTCCTCTCTCTCGCTTTTGGTTGGGTTATTGATTTTATTTCTATTTTCTAGAATGTATGATTTCAAAGTCCCTCTCCTGATTTACGATATCGATCGAATCCATCGTGATGTGATTGATGTGCCTGTGACCACAAACTGATAGGAGATACTGTGATCGCAACAGTTCTAAAATCCCACCTTGAGTCTTAATATTCTGGACACTAATTTGAAGATTTTTATTCACGTGCAACGTTTTACTTACAATGAATCGACCGGAAAAGCGAGAACCTGAATATCCTACTGAGCTGGAGTCTCAGTTTATATTGAGGTTACCTGAAGAACCTGCAAAGGTACTAAGGGATGTTTTAGTCTCAGGAGAAAATTTAAAGAATCGTTTGACTATACAGATTGAAAATGACATGCGACATGGTGAAGTACGCTTAGATCATTGGCTTATGCATGCTAAAATTGTTGATTTGCCAACCGTAGTAGAATCACTAAAAACTATTGACAACAAGAGCTTCTATAAAACTGCAGATATTTGCCAAATGATGATCTGTAAAGATGAACCAGATCAACCTGCTACTGAGGATGAATCGCCAACAAAGAACAAAAAGAAAGATTTGTATAAAGTAGATAAAAAATTTCTGTGGCCTCATGGTGTCACACCACCAACAAAAAATGTTAGAAAGAGACGTTTTCGAAAGACTCTAAAGAAAAAGTGTGTTGAAGCTCCAGAAATAGAAAAAGAAGTGAAACGTCTGCTTAGAGCTGATAATGAAGCATTCAGTGTTACCTGGGAAGTAATTAGAGAAGAAGACGAACTACACTCCAAACCAGAATCAAGTAAACCTTTACATGTAAAGCCTGATAAAAAAGCTAAATCTGAACGCAATGTTAAACGTGAAATTGCAGCAAAGCTTAATGCCCCAGGATCTTCTAATGTAGTAGATATTTTTGGAGGTGCTGTCAGTGACAGCGATTTAGAAGATGACAACATCAATGTGGAGATGGAAGACAGCAGGCTTTCGGCATATGATAGTCGCTTGTCTGATACCAACTCAATGCATGGAATGAGTGATATGTCAAAAAGAGAACTCCCTATTGAGTTTGACTCACACATGTTTCAAACATCTAAGAGGGCTTCAAATAGCTCTATGATGCCAGCCGCTTCATACTCTAGAAGTGGTGGCTTGTCATCTGAAGATGATGGTGACTATCATTCTAGAGACATGACTAAGGAAAATATGACAGAAAGAATTGAACAGCTTCGAACTGAACTTGAAGAGATGAAACAACGCAGACAGAAGACACAGCTAGAGATAGCAGGTATGGAGAACCAGGCTTTGAGGCAGAGATTTTCAGAAGCATTGCACACATTGAATAAGGACATCATGTACAAAGAGATGGAATATCAAGGTCTTCTAACACTTCAAAACTCTGATGATATTTGAATGAACTTTTATAACGTTATTCTGTGAACATTTTTTACAATTATCTTTTAATACGGCTTTTGTGAGAATGTTTACTATGTGTAATAAGTAATAACATAAGTATAAGTAATATTTTGTAGACATTTACCACCTTATTCATAAAAAGTTATTTTATTTGTTATTGAAAGAATGATGGCAATAACAAATATTGGAAAGAGGGATAGTGACAAAACATAACTAAAAGAGGTCAAATTGAATGGTTATTTTGAATAACTGTCTCACTCTTTATTTTTGTTTGTTAAATACACACTCAAAGAATGTCTATGGAATAACCACATCTGAACTTTGATATACTGATTTGATTTTGTAAGTTTGTTTGTCATTTTGTAAAAATGCCATCCTTTTCAAGTAAAATTCTATGATCACTGATCAACGCGTGTGAAGCTTTCCTTCAACATTTAATTTTTAGGTATTGGTTTTATTTTTAGGTGTTTTTAGGTATTTACCTGATAGTATAATATCCAAAAAAAAATCTTTATTACATCTACAAATATTGGATATTTTTGATGATGAATCATATGATATAAGTTCAGAATAAGTTAAATCACATAGTAAGAGTTTATGTACAATCAGTATAATATGATAAAAGTGAGCAGTAACTCATTGTATCAGTCAAAAAATCATGATTTATGATGAAAAAACTAAATGTATTTAAAAAGGTTTTATTTGTCTTACTACTTGTTAATATTTTATCGATGCTCTTACTCAATATCATGCTACATATTTATAAGAATATCTGCTCAAATACGGGTCACTTGTTGCTGATTGCGCAACAATAACATTTTATATTCCAAGATACAATTTGTGAGAAGCCCTTTTTATAACTGTGGGTTTAAATTGTAAAACTACTCCACCAACTATACCTAAGTATATGTCGGATTGGGTGTGAGTTTACCTGTATGTACCGAATATTGTATAGGGTACCATCTTAAGATAGCATTACGGTTGCAATGTCAAAGTACTAATCCTGTTAAAATGGCACCAAATTAATTTTACCAATCTCACACATTTCTTTGTCTTAAATATGTATGTACATATAAATTTTAAAAAAAGGGAAAAAAAGCAAGCAAGTGCTATTTGTTCTGTCTCAAAATATTTACTTGTATTTTTACACGACTGACCAAAAAAGGAGTGTTATGTTTTCAGGGTTCATGTATGTAAGTATGTATGTAAGTTTCTTTATTCCATCATAAGTCCTAAATGGCTTAACAGATTTTGATGTGAGAGGTATTGTTAGATTCCTTGAATTCCCCCGAGTGACATAGGCTATGTGAGTTGTCAGTCGTGTTTTTTATTTTTTAATAATTAGCTTGTTTTGTGTACTGTTGGGCCTTCGGGCAACTTAGACATGATACTATCTTTTCTCCTTCATCATCTAAGATTTGTTTATATTTTTCTTGTAAATCATCCAGATACTTTATGAACTACTCATTACATGTACCTAAGTTGTAGGTATTTCGATAATGTAAATGGTATTGTGTAACCAGCAAATCAACAAGAATAGTTGGTATACTGTTAGTAACTAGTGATTAGCATATATGCATTCAAAATAAATCATACTGTTGTAATCAATGGTATGAAGTTGTTTTATTTTTTACTAGTGATCCGGAAGATCCAACCGGGGGGCCTAAAAATGTCAGAGTACACAAAGATAAATCCGAATATGATGCACATCCTAAATATTTAAAAATATAATTTTTTAAAACATTATTGTATAAATATTTTTAAATATTCTGATTTGTCATTGTTGATGAATCGATAAGATTCATTTCCCATTTTCTACCTTATCCTAACTAATATTATAAAAGTGAAAGTGAGTTTGTTTGTTTGTTACCTCTTCACGCTTTATCTACTGAACCAATCTTCCTGAAATTTCGCATACACACAGCTGGAAGTACGGAGAAGGACATAGGGTACCTTTCATCCCGGGAAAAAGCACTGTTCCCGTGGGAAATTCACGCGAGCGAAGCCGCGGGCAATAGCTAGTATTATATATGACTAGCCTATGTATAACCTTATTATATAATTATATTTATATTATTCACAGCTTCAGATATCATAATTAAACCTAATATGATATGGATACTGCATTGCCTTCCCTGACTATCATATCGAAGTTGAACATACTGCCAGCCATCTTACTTCCTATCCTAATATTATAAATGCGAAAGTTTGTATGTGAGTTTGTGAGGATGTTTGATACTCAATCACGCAAAATCTACTAAACGGATTTCGATAAAATTTGACATACGTGTAGAAAAATACCGGGAATAGCACATAGGGTACTTTTTATTCCGAAATTTCCGCTAACAGAGGGACCTTTTGCGAAACGAAGGGGGCAAACGGCCACACGGCCATGTGTTGAGGGAGGGGGGGGGGGGGGGTACGCCCGCAGCCCGTGCCCATCACACCTACGGTTATGATGAAAGAGAATTATGATCCGATGAATTCCGATGCCAGTACCTGTGTATAACGTGTGCACGTGGCTGGTCCATGCGTGGTCAATGCACGCAGACGCAGATTTAACCGTAAAAATAAAATAAAAAATCTGAATTTCTGAACGCACTCGGCACTGTTTTATAGCTCGTTTATACAGTGCGAGCTACTGACTAGACAGTACGCAGCTACTTACTTGCATTGTCTAGTCGTATGCCAGCACAAACTAAATAGAGAACTAGGTTTGTATTGTATGCCAGTAGCTCGGCTCGCCTTAGCTGTTTACACAATAATAGTAGCTGTCCAGGTTAGCGAGTTGTCGCAATGTCGGTCGAGTCAACGTGCTTTGATCAAAAAACTGTAATACAGTCTATGACCAAAATATAATGTGTTGAATTGTTTTTTATTTATTTATTTATTTAAAACTTTATTAAACCAAAAATGGAATAAAAGGCGGACTTAATGCTAACAGCATTCTCTACCAGTCAACCTTCGGGATAAACAGAAATAAATATGTCTGGGTGCACAAAGTGACTAAAATTTGTATAAATAGGTATCACAAATTGTTGAATTAGAAAAAATATTTATTTATTTATTTATTATTACATACCATTTTCAACTATCATTACATCATCATATCATACAATCATATCATTACCATATAAAAATTACAAAAAAAGAGAGTATGGATGGCAAGAAGATCATCCGGAGCAACATGTAGCATTTTTAAGGAGCAATATGTTCTAAAGATGCTTTTCTCATATCCCTATTTTTGCAAAATTAATGCAAAACAAAATTAAATGAACGCGCGTAGGTAGGCACACCGGCGAGCTACTGCCGAACGCGTCCAAATGATGCGAGCGATTTCCGAGCTACTGCCATGTGCGAGATACTGTCATGCGAGCAGGAAATCAAAAATTGTTGAAGTAACTCGGATGCCAGCTACTGTCCAACTCGCACGTGCGAGTTACTCGTAAGATATGTCCATACGTTGCGAGTTACTGCACTGCAGCTACTCGGCAGGCTGACTCGCATGCTAGGTCGCACTAAACGAGCCATCTCAGAGTTGATATTAATAAGCTATTGCATAGAGTGAGGCTTAAAGTTGAACAACAGTGACACGTGTCGTCGTCCGGTCTCTCTATACATATTGGTAATTCTTCCT
This sequence comes from Ephestia elutella, assembly GCA_018467065.1. NCBI lineage: Eukaryota > Metazoa > Arthropoda > Insecta > Lepidoptera > Pyralidae > Ephestia > Ephestia elutella. The sequence goes on from CM031564.1 coordinate 9,294,652, forward strand.
CTAAGCAGTTTTGGGACACGTCAAGTCAAAACGTCAAGCTAAAAGTCAAATAAAATAATACAAAAAAATCTAGTCTTGTTGGTGTCGTGTGATGTGTGAAGCAAATGAGCACCACTGAACTGACTCTAATAATTTCTTTTAAAAAGAAAAAGAACCGAATACATACCTATTTACATCAAGAATAATCGTAGGAGATCACTAGTTGCAGGTAAGTGTACCTACATAATTTGTATTCCTAACTACATAATCAAAGTAAGAAGGTTCTTTTTCATAATATTAAAACACTAAAAAATTTCACACGTAAATTTTTCTTTCGAAGCCTGTGATAGGTACTATTATTTATTATACCTAGTAATAGTATTATTAAAATATGAATAAATAGATATGACCCAATAGCCCGAGTCCATAACTAAACACTTGCTGTTCGTTTTGTTGTCAAGTAAAATTTTATCGATCATCTTCCTTACTTTTTTGGTTAACCACTGTTGAAATCTGCGTATGTTTGTTTTGTCAATCAGCCTCAGCCACTCGATGAATTATTAATACTTAGGTAGAGTAGGTATCTACATGGAAAAATCCTAACTAATCTTAAAAATATTATAAATGCAAAAGTGAGTTTGTTTGTTTGCTTGTTACCTCTTCACGCTCTATCTACTGAACCAATCTTCCTGAAATTTCGCATACACATAGTTGGAAGTACTGAGAAGGACATCCCGAGAAAAATCACTGTTCACGCGGGCGAAGCCGCGGGCAAAGCTAGTCTAGCTAGAAAAAATAATTGTTCCTATGAATCCTGTTTTTTTCCTTTTCAGGTTTATAATTTTCCATGTTTCTCTTTCTTCAGCTATCATTTTTCCCCTATCATTTGTATCAATATATATGTATCTATTGATGGCAATAATACCATTATTATTGTTGGCTCCTCTTAGTGATGTGTAAGTGACAGAGCTGCGGCACACCCGTAATGTGACACTGTACATGAGAGTTCCTGGGCTGGTGATCACAGAGAAAATAAATACTCGCTAGGGTTGATGAGTAATAAAAAATTGCTAAATTAGGTTTAAACTCTATAGTACTTGACAATAGTGTCCACTGGTCATGATTGACATGAGCAACAGACCACGTCAAAGTAGCCTTGAGGAAGGCATTATAATACAAACAACTGGTGCTTGGTACCCCATCCTGCACCCTCTGAACATCCCGCACAAGTCCAGTCACCAAACCTACAGTCACCTAGCTGTAAGCGATTTTACGGTTCACATGCTTAGGTGTCGCTTCTTTTCCCATAGTGTGTTTTTTCTTTGGCTGCGGGCAATAGTTAGTTTAAAGATAAAAGAGTAGGCAGTACAGACTGTGTCAAAAAAGTTTAGACACAAAAATCTTTATTTTAGAAGTCAAATATAAAATTGAGAAATCCCTTTCAGAAGATGCCTTCCTTCCCCTTTGGAAGAGATTCTTTCATGGGATAAGCCCGCCGTTGCCATTTCTGTATTTATGTTAATTGTAATTTACTTATGTTATTTGTGCAATAAAGTTATAACAAACAAACAAAATCCTTTTTATCTTGTCTATTATTTTATTTTATGTATCTTTGATATTGTTTTTTTTTTACAAACTTTATTTGCTTAAGATCATTTATAATCTTTGTTTTTCAGATCACAATGAGATTATTTTCAAGTATATTATGTCTGATGGTGGCATTGCACTGTTCTTATGCTCCCCCAGTGAATCCAGATAAATCGAATGAAGAAAGTGATGTAAAAGACAATTTGGTAAGTTTAATTATTTAGTTAATTCATCATCATATATCTTTATCGCTTCTTATTATCTTTATTCTTTCTAATTTCTGCCATTTCAACTGGAGATCATGATGATATATCTTTAGAATTATGTACAGAAAATTATCTATTATTATCTATTTTGTGGTAGGTATTGACAGTTGCTTGAATTCATTGTACATATATCTGTATCACACCTATTATGCCAAATGTTTTGCCAAATATTTGATGACAAGTTACACCAAAAGTAGTTTTAAAAGCCTTTGTGAAAGCATGATCATTTTAGCCAAAATACTTCTAAAATACTAGTACTAAATAAAGTCATGTACTTTTATTTAAATAAGTACTTAATGGAGATGAAAATTTCAAACCACTACATGAAGTAGTACCTACGAGTACTTATGTAGATTGTAATTGTGTTTTTTACATAAGAAAAGTAGTAAACTTACGTAAATGTAAGTTAACTCTTGTTTTCACATTAGTTAGTGAAAACATGGATATACATAAAAAATAATAATAATAATATCTGTGATATGTTGTTTATGTTTGGAAAAGTTTATCATATCGATTTATCTATTTGCAATGACAAAGTACGCAAACAGCATTCATATAAAGTGCATGTTTTTATAAAAAATACAGTGAGTTATCTAAAATATTATGTAAACACCACTGAATCCATACTAATATTATAAATGCGAAAGTTTGGATGTGAGTTTGTGAGTTTGTGAATTTGTGAGTTTGTGAGTTTGTGAGGATGTTTGTTACTCAATCACGCAAAATCTACTGGACGGATTTCGATGAAATTTGGTACAGAGGTAGATAATGACCTGGAATAGCACATAGGCTACTTTTTATCCCTGGAAAAAGCACTGTTCCCGTGGGAAATTCACGCGGGCGAAGCCGCGGGCAAACGCTAGTATTATATAAAATTGGATGCTGACTGATTGATAGGTATATATTAATGCAGAGATATAACCGCTGAACATAAAAACCTGAAATTTTCTAGAGAGGTTCTTTATATTCTGTAAGTGATCACCAAGAAAGGAATCGTGGAAATTCCAGATAGGTGAAAAACAAAATATTAGCGGGCGAAGCCGTCGTGCTCTACAACTTATGTAAAATGTAATGTCATGTTGTTTAGTTTTTTTTTCTAGCCAATATGTTTTTTAATTTAATACTTGAATAAATAAAAATGTTTTAGGTATTTCTTAATTACAATTCAAATTTATTTTTTATCTTATGCACGCTATCTGACAGCCAATTATTGACATAATTTATTTCGCTGCGTAGGTATATTCTATGTTTTTTAGTACTCATACTTAAAATAGTTTTAAATTAAATTATCTTAAACTATTCTAAAAGCAATTTGTAAATTTATATTTCATTGTATTTGTTTAATGTAATTTGGTTTTTTAATTAACCTAAATTGAATAATAAATAATTCAATTTAGGATAATTAAATTATTTTCGGTTGCTTTTGCTTTTTTTTAGTAGTAGTAGTTCTAATTAATAAATTTAATATTTTCTGTAAAGTCCGTTTATTTATAATTGTCCTATTATGTAAACAATCTTACCATGTCTTTTTTTGATTATACAACAATATAAATAAAAATAGACTTTTTAGGAAATTACTTTCGTTGTTAATAAATGTTTTACTTTAGAATGTTTAGGTTTGAGCTAATATTTGATTTATTTTTAACAAAATTCAACAAAAAGTACTGTGAAGATTGTTTACATAATAGGACAATTAAGAAAAAATGGAGTTTACATACCTACTCAAAATATACAAATCCCGTTTCTGTATTCTAAGTGTACATTATTATTAATTGCATTTGTTTTTACTGACCAAAACATACATGTATTGCATTTAATCTTAATTTTATCTTCTAAGCTTTTATTATGCGAAAGCAGTTCTTATATTAATTCTGTGGCGAAAGTCTATCCACCTTACGGCCAGGCCGGCTGTAGCAACATTTCGCTGTGCGTTCATTTGTATTCAAACTGATGTACACCTAATCAAATTGTAATATATTTTATAATCCCATTTTTAGTAAACTTTAGGGGGGTGTCACAGTCACTGCGTGACAAACCCCTTTAAATTTACAAAGATAAAAATAATGTGCACTCTATTCATGAGTCCACATATTGTTACAGGATGAGTACATGGAATATTCTAGGTACTTGAAAGAGGTCGTGCAGGCCTTGGAGAGTGACCCCGACTTCAGGGAGAGGCTGGAGAAAGCAGACGTGGATGATGTGCGGGTAAGTACTTCCTTTCTTCTAGCGCTTGCTTTAACACCTACAGTGTCAGTACCTTCCTCACCTGCGCTTTAGAAACGGTGGTAAACTTATCTTTATCTCAATAAGCGATGTTGTACATCCAATGTTGAGAAGAAAGAATTTCATTTCATTAGTGGCCGCCTAGACTAGAGAACGCCCTATTGACGCAAGTCAAATCTATAGAAGCATTTGGGAAAATTATCATTTTACGTTATTACCATCACTTGTACTTTAATAACATGTAACTTCTATATCTAGCTTCTATTTAAGTCATGTGTATACATGTAAGATAAATGCCTATTAGGATTTCCTAAGCAATTTCATATCAAATAGTGAAAACCGCATCGAGAAGGAGGAGTTTAAGACTAACAGTCACACAGAATGACATGTGGAGGGCGACTTTACTTTTTAGTTATATTGAGGTTATATTTTATGATACTTTCTATATCTATTTTTTTACAGTCCGGCAAGATAGCTGACCAATTAGATTTTGTAAATCACAACGTGCGGACTAAATTAGACGAGATCAAACGACGGGAGCTTGAGAGATTACGCCATTTTGCCACGAAGGTATTTATTACTTTATAATATAGGTATAAAGGTTTTAGCTTATTTAGCTTGTTGGAAATGTTTAACAGCTTCGAATGAATGAATTCCTAACTAATATTATAAATGCGAAAGTGAGTTTGTTTGTTTGTTTATTACCTCTTCACGCTTTATCTACTAAACCAATCTTCCTGAAATTTCGCATACACATAGCTGGAAGTACGGAGAAGGACATAGGGTACCTTTAATCCCGGGAAAAAGCACTGTTCCCGTGGGAAATTCACGCGGGCGAAAGCTAGTATACTGATAAACAAAATCCGAATTAATCCGGTAAATTAGATATTTATCTAAAACACTCATTTTATATATTAGTTTGGTGCCCAGCACAACATTTTGATTCACACGATCATATCAACCAGTAAATTGATTATCATGATTACGTTTTCACTGACGTGTCCTAAAACACGTTCTTATGTTTACCTGTTTCACTATGTGCATGTGCCACCTAATCACCTAAGTAAGAAACGCTACAGAATGATTCATTCTTATAAACATTCAACACTTATGCACGTAGGTGTATATCGGATTTAGCTAAGTACAATTTCATTTCATCGACTCTAAATATTTTATTAATAGTATGGATCGCCATGGATGCATAAATATTATGCACTAACATGTAGGGTAAATTTAACGTTTTTGAATGATCTTCAATATAAATTTGCGTACATAAAACAAACGTGGGAAAGTATTGAGGTATCAACCATCTTTAAAAAGCAGTTTTAAAACATTCGGTTATTTTTAAAACAGACTATGTACTATTAGATGCGCTGAAAGAGATATGCTGTAAATTAAAGCCTAGTATGCCACATGGTATACATTTATCATTTAATATACTGCTAAACATTACTTTTACACAAAACAAAAGATAATCTCTAAAAAAGAACGTGTATCGTCATGAGTGGCCAGAACTTGCAATGGAGAGAGACGAGTGGAAGAAAAAGGGGGAGGCCTTTGCCCAACAGTGGGACACAACACCAACAGGCTAGATAAAAAAAAATCGTCATAATCCCGGCGACTGACATTCCACGCTGGCGCTGCTCCAATCACAGCACACCACTAGTGACGTGCCGTGTTTATAGGGATGGGCAATCTTCTCGTCTAACAGCTCTTACATATGTATAAGTGGTATCAAAAACAAAAAAGACTTGAGACCGTCATATATCTACCATGAAACATTGATTCACGCGGATTCTTGTCAGGGAATATGTATGACCATCAGTATGACGCAAAAGTAGTGCGAAATTTTCCCCAATGAATATATTCAGTTATCCTTATTTGTACACACAAACAAGTACAAAGAATTGCGTTGTAAACCTGGATCATGCGCATAAGAATAAGTAACCTGATTTACTTGTGCATGTTTCAGAGGATTTGCAAGTCGCAATTTTGTATCGACTTGCAAATTATTAGGAGTGGGTCAAGTTGTAAATGTATGGATTGATATTCTAGTAGCTGTTGTCATGTATTCGTGTCATAAATTTTAATAATACATTATTCAAGTAGAACCAACACTTATTTGTTGCTTCAGATTCTATGTTCTTTTTAGGTACCTATTATATCCTAATCCTAACTAATATTATAAAATCGAAAGTGAGTTTGTTTGTTTGTTACCTCTTCACGCTTTATCTACTGAACCAATCTTCCTGAAATTTCGCATACACATAGCTGGAAGTACGGAGAAGGTCATAGGGTACCTTACATCCCGGGAAAAAAGCACTGCTCCCGTGGGAAATTCACGCGGGCAAAGCCGCGGGCAAAAGCCAGTAGTTAATATTTTTGATTACTAGTAGTACGATTAGTTATTATTAATTTCCTTATGCGAATGGATGTTTGTTACTCTAAGTACACGCTAAAACAATTGGACGAATTTCGACTAAATTATTACACGGGTAGAGTGATACCTGAATTCACACTTAGGATACTCTTTTCTCGAAATTCCCACGGGAGTGAAGCCCTAGGGCGCAGCTAGTTATGGTAAATTGATTTATTACAGAGAGATCAGCTACCCATCCACTTCATTTTTATTTTTAGAAGTATTAATATTATGCGTTTTTCAGCAATTTGAGTTGACAAATAACCTGGACGCACACATGGGGAAGGTTCCGACAAACGAGCATTTGGACCACAATAATCCACACACCTTCGAGGTTGAGGATCTTAAAAGACTTATCAAAAAGACGACTGAAGACTTGGAGGCGGCTGATAAACAAAGAAAGGAGGAGTTTAAGGTCAAAATCTGTCATAATCCATTTCAAGCCACAGATAAAAAGAAAATTTAAGTCTAATACTTAAATTTTCTTTATAACATCCATCCATTACCATTAATAATCATCCATTTCAAGCCACAGATAAAAAGAAAATTTAAGTAATAGACTTGATTATTCCAATCCCTTTTGTTAATCTGTTTACAAGATTTTAAAAAAAAATTGTAAAATCCATTTTTAGCTGAGCAGTATTTTATTTGTAGGCTGATACATTTTTACGAGGGTTTCGTCGCAACGATTCAAGCATAATAATCGTAGCTGTGTGTCTTATCGTCGTTTACAGGAATACGAAATGCAGAAGGAGTTTGAAAAACACCAAGTAATGGAAAACATGGACGAGACGCAAAAGAAGGAGTATGAAGAGAAATTAAAAAAAGAAGAAGAAGCCAAGAAACATCACGCCCCGGTAAATAAAAACGAGTTATATTATTTTTTTCGCTACTATGTGTATCGATTTGACTTTGCTTGTCGATTTGAGTCATCTTCTTTTCCCAGAAATCTTAAAACGCAGTAAAACAAAATTTTGTTTGAAAAAGATTGTCCTCTAAATAGGCGATTGGTAACGGATATTTCTTACCTTACCTTTTTTGGGTTGTATATAGTTTAGTTTGTGGATAAATGAACATTTATTAATGTAATTCCTCAATCAACACTCATATTAGAGAGAGGTAGTAATTTGGAAATCGGTTGCTTTCAACTGTTGTTTCTAAATGTGAAGCTATGACATTAGCTTATTATTGTAGCAATTCTTCCTCCAGTTCTTTTAAATAATTTATAACTAAGTTGAATAATAGTGAAAAACTCCACCAATGTGTTTTGTATTTGTTTACTTCATAAGTCGAGACCAAGGGGTGTGTGGATTTTAGAAAGAAAACATTACATCTTGAGTAACATTGAAATACGTAATTTTTTATTTTCTTCTTTTATTTATACTTGTATTCAACAATGTATACTATATACCTTATCTCAGCATTTTATAATGCCATATAAATTTAAGTAAAAGTAAATGCAATAAAATTTAATGTTCAATATTTGATTTACAAGTTTTGATGCAATACAGATCCACCACCCTGGCTCTAAGCAACAACTAGAGGAGGTCTGGGAGAAACAAGACCATATGGACCAACAGTTTGACCCTAAAGTATTCTTCATGATGCATGGTGAGTTAACAAAAATAATGATTAATTCTTAATTATCTGTGGCAGCTCCTTCATCCGGGTACGAGAAAACAGTTGTTAGAAATATGGAAAAACGCGGACCAACTGGACGCAAAAGATTTCGACCCAAAGGTGTTTTTCATGATGCACGGTAAGGTCCATAGCGTGCCTTTCCGATAGATTAGTCGAATCATCTGCATACTTAAACCAGGAGAAATTTCAAAACAGTTAACGTGGCATGTTTTTTTTATAATCTAACAAGTTTATAATTAAATAAAATGCTTATGTTTAAGGACAAATCTTTGTGTGAATGTGAGCTTTTGTTTGTCTTTTTCCATATGTCGTGATGATTCGTGGAGTGAATTTACTTGAAAAGACCTCCGTTTATTTGAATATTTAAAAGTCAGTCTTAATTATGAGTTAAATGTCCCAAATTATTTAGTTCATTCGCAAAGAACTTAATTGTTATCAAGCATATTAATGTAATTTGTTTAATTTCTCCAAGTTTATTTTTTCTGAAGACAACAATCATAAGCACGCTCTTTTGAATTTTACTGTTTTGCATGATACATTCATCGAGTTTTTATTGGAATATTCGTGCCATTAGATTAGCATAAATTATAAAACAATTTTTTATTTCATATCAACATAATAATTGAAAGTGAACTATATTATTAGTTTGGTTGACTAAATTTCATTTCTGCATTTAGCGTTTCAGGTGTGTGAGTATTTAATATGTAAGATGTCGCTGAATTTTGAAAAACTCACTGCTTATGATTTTTTTTTACTTACACATTTCGTTGGCACGTTATTTTGAGAGTTTTAAGCACAGTTGCACGAATAAGGATATTCCATACTTGTTTTGTTCTACGCTACTTATGATATAATACATATTAATTAAGCTTGAGTATATTTTAACTAATCACTTAATAATAAATGTTTTTTATTTTTATTGTAAGTAATATTTTATATTTAGAGCGCAAGTAAATGACAGACAATAATATAATTGAAAGGTGCCAGAGACAAATGGTAAAGGCCAAAGAGTATAGAATAAAGGTAAAATTACGAATTTAAATAATTTAGACCTCTGCGCATTAATCTCTCATTTAAAATCTTAATTTTGGTTGAGGCAGGCGTCTGAATTAATTTGAATTGAAAATTAAAAACATTGTAGTCCAAGGAGAGTACATGATGTACGATGAATTTATGGCACGATCTATAAACAATGTATCTGATTGAATTAAAATTTATTTATTATATTCAAATCGAAGATTCAAATCGGCCAGTATATTTGAATGTAAAGTTTCTCGTCGGAGAAAAGCCAGATCGTAATATAATTTACATAGGTGTATTTGTGTATATATTTAAATGTAATACATCGACAAAATAGTAGGTCGTACGTAGTGACAGGACAGAGAAGAATAAGGCAGAGGTCTGTGCTCATTTTGGGCAGAAATTGACTGAGATGATGATGAAATGCTATAAATTGATATTTTTTATTTTACTAGTGTTTACACCAGAGTCTGGAGATGATGATGACTATCTATCATTAAAATTAATGAAGTGGTTTGCCATTGCCTTCTCCATTTCACACACAGTTGATAATCATCAACCAGAGTGCTGGTTTCCTCACGATGTTTTTCTTCACCGGAAGCAAGTGTTAGTTGATGTAAACTAACATAGGTAAAGTCCATTTATTCATATTTGTCCTATCATGTAAATAATCTTACCATGTCTTTTTATGATTTTACAACAATATAAATTAAAATTTTATTAAACTTATTTTATTAAATTAAAATTAAACTTTTTAGGAAATTACTTTCGTGGTTAATAAATGTTTTACTTTAGAATGTTCAGGTTTGAACTAATATTTGATTTATTTTTAACAAAATTTAACAAAAAGTACTGTGAAGATTGTTTACATAATAGGACAATTATGAATAAATGGACCATACATGAGTCAGATTGGTATACAAACTCATGGAGCAGGGGCAGGATGCGAACCTGGGACCTTTGCAGCCACAGGCGGGCCCTACCACCACTGCTCCAAAACTTGTCTATTCAGGCGATTAAAAAATATAGAAGTATCCAGTTTTAGTCTTAACATTCGTGCGTTACCTTTAATATTTATAACAGACGTGGATGGCAATGGCGTGTGGGATGCTGACGAAGTGAAGGCACTGTTCATCAAGGAGTTAGACAAGCTGTACGGTCCAGGAGGCCCCAACAAGGACCTCCACGAACGGGCTGAGGAAATGGAGCGCATGCGCGAACACGTTTTCAAAGAGAATGACAAGAACCGCGATGGACTCATTGACTTCCAGGAGTTCATGATGGAGACGCAGAAATCTGAGTTCAAGCAAGATGAAGGTATAATTATTTATTACTAGTCGCGCTCCGGGGCTTCGCTTCCGTTGTAATTTCGGAATAAAAAGTGCCCTATGTGCTATTCCCGGTATTTTTCTACTTGTATACCAAATTACATCGTAATCCGTCTAATAGATTTTGCGTGATTGAGTAACAAACATCCTCACAAGCTTGCATCCAAACTTTTGCATTTATAATATTAGTAGGATTCTAGGTTCTACTATACGTACGTATACATATACTTACGTATAGTAGAACATGTGAACCTACATGCATGTGCATGAATACCAAATTTCATGGAAATTTATGCAGCCGTTTTAGCGTGATTGAGTAACAAACATCCAAACTTTTGCATGTGAAGTGATTATTATTGTCATTCGTAAGATTTATAGATATTTATTTTTTAACGTACAGTTAACTTGCAATAAATTTAGGCAAGCTGGTGTGGTGCTTGCACAAATGTATTGCATCGACGACGTGCAATTTACTGTACCAAATGTTTCTACCTGAAGGCGTAAAAAGATCTAAACTCCATTTTTTCTTAATTGTCCTATTATGTAAACAATCTTCACAGTACTTTTTATTGAGTTTTGTTGAAAATAAATCAAATATTAGTTAAAACCTAAACTTTCTGCAGTAAAACATTTATTAACCACGAAAGTAATTTCCTAAAAAGTCTATTTTAATTTATATTATTGTAAAATCATAAAAAGACATGATAAGATTGTTTACATAAAAGAACAATTATGAATAAATGGACTTAATACTTCTCCATCTGTCAACCATTGATCATTTTCGCAAACTATATGTTGATGTATCAAGTAGTGTTACTTACATAAATACATAGGATATAATGTTTTCAAATTGTTATAACAATATTGCATATTTTTAATAGGATACAGAATAATAACTCATAGTACTTATTAATTACATTTCCATTTATTTCATTTACAAGACCTTGGAAGAGACGAAGGTACTATAATCGTTGTGATTTTACTCCTCAATCCGCACCTTTATTATAGTTTTCAGGCTAACCTATATTATTATGCACTCAATAAATATAACCAATGAATAAATATAACCAATGCATGGCACTGTAGTACTTTATTTGCACCAATTTCATTAATAAAAATATATATCTCTCCAAGTCAATGACATTCTAATACACAAGGACAAATCACGTCATACAAAACAAAGCCAAATTATGGCACGCAAATCTTTTTTCACCCTATAATGCTTCAAGTGTTGTATTTTTACATTGCCGCTTTCACTTAGATCAGAGAAATAGCTCTCCATAGATAGGCATCAATGTGCAACAAATGACCACTTGAAGCTACGTAACCTAATTCTAACATTTGAGCCGAATAAAGAAAGCATTGGAGTAGTAATGAGCTGTTATTTTTTTGTTCTGTTTAATCGAGATTTTTTTTTTACATTCACACACGTATATTTTTGAATCATTTTGTTATAATTTATTTGTATATGATATGATATTATACTGATATGATACGAGTTTAAGTAAGTTTTGTTTTAACCGACTTCAAAAAATAAAAGGTTAACCAAATCTTTTTATTTAATGAAGGTGTGTCAATACCACTATCTGACAAGCAGCAGCCCATATCCAAATGAAAAAGTAATTAATAATAAACATTTTTACCCAGTTCTGTAAAAATAAATGATTAGCCTCTCTATTGCTTTCAAATCTAGCTTTGTTCCTGTGACGTGTATTGTCTTTCTCTTTTTGACGCGTGTAAATGAATGAGATGGGAACATATTTAAATTTTTGTGATGATTTAATTAAATTTAAAATGATTTACTGCACAATTTACACTTTTTCACATGTTATCTTACGTAATTAAAGTTAACTTATCGGTGGTAGGTCACACCATGCTTTTTTTGAATAGTAAGTGTGTTATTTCGGCACTTTTTAATTGCACACTTCGGCGTCCTGACGGCTTTGCGATCTACACGTGACTGATACGTAAGTGTGCTTAAAATGGCTGTAAGCACAGTTTCGCCGTTCCGTTGAAAGTACGTCGTTAAGATGTCCATGTGTATTAGAATGTCATTGCTCCAAGTATTATTATTCCAAGAATATATATTTTTGAAATACAAAAGACAAAGTCAATTGTTTTTATTTAAATAGGCTTAAAAATAGCACTTTTAAATCGTCATATTTTTGTTTTTTAGTTAGTTGACATCATAAAATTACTTAAAGCTAAGGTTACCACAACCGCGCAAGTGGAGAAGAGGCGGCGCAACAATCTCCACTGCTGCATTTTCTCCATAGACGTCACTTTACAATATATGTCTAACAATTAAATGACTATCAATGTGGACGATACCTAGTTGATATTTAATTTATATTTTCTTATTGAGACCCTAAATGTTTATTGATTTTTGTATCATTTTAACCAATTTCATAGATATTGATATTAGTTATATATCATACTAGCTTTCGCCCGCGGCTTCGCCCGCGGCTTCGCCCGCGTGAATTTCCCACGGGAACATTGCTTTTTCCCGGGATGAAAGGTACCCTATGTCCTTCACCGTACTTCTAACTATGTGTATGCAAATTTTCAGAAAGATTGGTTCAGTAGATGAAGCGTGAAGAGGTAACAAACAAACAAATAAACAAACTCACTTTCGCATTTATAATATTAGTTAGGATTATCAATATAAATTTAACTTTTTTGCCAAACATATATGTATGTTATCCAGGTTGGAAGCCAATTGACGAGAATCAGATATACACACAAGCCGAATACCAAGAGTATGAGAGGCGTAGATTGGAAGAATTGAGATATCTACAACAGCGAGGCTTGGTAAATAAAATAATTGTTTATTTTCGTACGCAATGGGCTATAGCGTTCAAATATTCCATCAGGGGGCCGATTCTACTGATCACAATTGTGCCTCAAGATACATAGAAATTGAACTAAAGCAACAAGATCTCTGTAAGATTTCTATGCTTTATTACGATTTCTTTGGCTTTTGAGACAACTGAGGCACGATATAGTACGTTTGTAACTTGTAGACTCAAGGGCCAGATGTTAGCACTATGAGCGAGGGCAGGCATTTGTCATATAGTCCAACGCTGTAAATGTCTTAAATTCAAATGACAGTGTTGTACCATTGACACGACCACAATTGCCAGTAACGCCAACTAGTGCGCATAGAAACAATAATAACTCTCATTAGCTTTATAGATTTATAGATGCTTCCATGCTGGTCTGGGAGCGAAGAAAAAACATAGAATGTGCCCGCTGCTTCTCTTCCCGCGCAGATTATAGTCAATCGAGGGAAAGGGCTTTAAGAGCCCGCACTAGGCCAATGACAACTAAGATTTTCCCCCGCTACCCGCTACCCAGTTCGCCCGCACGCATCCAATCCGCGTTCTAAATAAATGCTCGCGGGGTCGCGGGCGGCGCGGCGGCTCAGAGGCGGATGGTTAAAGCATGCGGGCAATTATACGTATTATTTTTTTAAAAGCTTTATAAAAAGATATTAAAAAAAGTAAGTAACATAATCCCTGCCTTATCTTTAGAGTAATTTATACAAAAATTCTCAATCTTTTTTTTAATGTATTGCTTGAATAATAGCAGTTTAAAGTGTTAATTATAGGTGATTTGGAGGCAACTTCGCAATTTTTTTCTATCGAGAAAATTTTATGCAATCGTGTTTTTGAGTAACATAATCCCTCGTGCTAGTCCTGAAGTTTGCTATATCTTAATTTTACATTCAGTTTTACATAAATGTAGATATTACAGACGATCATGTGAAGCAATCTAGCCTAGTACGGGCCCTTAAACTGGGAATTTCTCCACTCATAGGCGATGGGCTAGCAACCTGTCACTATACCTGAATATCCATTCCATCAGAGAGCCCACTTTTCAGCTAAGCGTGGCCTTCGAGTCTCACGACTCTTGGCTCTGTCTACCCCGTAAGGGATAAAGACGTATGTATGTATAATATATTCACAGTAGGTCAAAAAGTATCATACTTTCGAACTTCCTATATCCATACCAAAGTAAGATGGATGCGTCTTATTCGACGCGACCACTATACTGACAACACGTAACTAAAAGTGTAACATTAAATAGTAATAGTGTAACAAATAGCCTCTATAGGTACTATAAGACGCACAATAATGAGCCTGAAGGTATTCAATAGATGTTAGTTCTATGCTAGTGCTTCAAATAAACAGCCTCGACCCGTTTATCTCACGGTCCGACGATGTAATAAGATAACAAGTTGTTATGCATGTTATGTAGATTGATTCAGATTGAAATAGCGGACTATTCAATGCCGTTTCAGATTTGATATTTCTTTACATTGTTGTATGATCAACAATAGGGTAGATACAAGAAGTCAAACAGTTAAATCAGATACATTTTTCTAAATATCAAAAATAATAATTAATACGGGACTTGCATGTCAGTGCTCGATAGTGATGTCACTTTTAAAGGAATGAGAAAGCGTTCTCAACATTTTTAATGAGAATCAAAAAATAGTAAACTATGTTATAAACACAATTGATCAATTAAACAATCAATTTTCGTGTTTCATTATTTAAATAGCATTATACATTTTTTACCCTGTCATCATCCCTGTTGTTCCCAAACACAAACACACGCCACACACAATAAATTGACATTCAAGTGTAAAAAGCTGCAGGCGAAAACTAGTCTTATTTGCAATAGAATTCTGCATTCAGATAACGTTGATTCTGAAAATCCGTTATAATAGATAGGCAAATAGATCAAGATGGTAAGAGATATGTAAAAAGGGTAGGGTGCAGTAAAAATTATGAAATGAAATGAAAATTATTTTATTTAAATGGGCTAAAAATATAGCACTTTTAAGTCGCCGTATACTTGTTTTTTAATTTGTTGAAGTCATAAAATTACTTAATGTTACTACCGCCTCCAAAGCGCAAGTGGAGAGGCGGCGGCGGCGCAACAAACTCCACTGCTGCTTTTTCTTCAAAGACGTCACATTACAACATATGTCTTACAATTAGAGAACTATCTGTATGTGGACGAATACACATTGAATTTTATAATGAAATGTCAGATTTATAAATTAATAAAATGTCACTGAAAAAGTAACTTAAATAAAATTGTCAATTTTTTGTGACTCCAGGTTGACGCCCACGGCCGCCCAATGCCAGGCGCCCAGCATCAAATCCATCAGGCCCAGCAGGCCTTCCATCAGGCCTATCAGCAACAGTACCACCAACAGGGCTACCAGCCTCACCACCAAGGTCAACAATATTACCCTCAAGGTCAACCGCCGCAAGGTAACACATTGACACAGAATTAATATAAGTACTACGTACAGAAAGGAAACTCCCTGCCCCTCCCCCCCGTACTTCTCCCCCGTTCTTGTGTGTATTGTGACGCTATGACTATGAAAACGCACACATTGACGTGTTACTGACGTGTTCACGGATATACAGTTTCATTAGTAGTAGTAGGTATATTTGACGCCCTGTTTCTATGAAGCGCCCGCCCTAGACATTGATTCCACTATTAAAGCTGTAGCATAATCTTTATCTCATATTCCTTTATCCTAATTATTATTCTAAATGCGAAAGTGAGTTTGTTACCCCTTCACGCTTTATCTACTGAACCAATCTTACTGAAATTTCGCATACACATAGAAGTACTGAGAAGGAAATAGGGTACTTCATCCCGGATAAAGGCATTGTTCTCGTGAAAAATTCACGCGGGCGAATCCGCGGGCAAAAGCTAGTGTTACTTTAAATCGTGCCCCAGGGCTTTGTACCCGTGGTTAAATTCGACTGGTAGTTTCAGAGATTGGCACGTTCAAATAAACAAACTTTTCTGTTTTTGCTTCGGTTTTGGTTATGTGTGGATATATCATTGTCAGTCAGTATTAAATAGATAATATCAATTTGCCCTCGACACGAAAATATGTCAGTTAGTTTCGAAAATAGGTAAAAAACTTTAGTTTTATAGATATTGTTACTATCAGTAACACCCAGTGAATTGTATTATAACACTAGAGTAAAGACTGACCAATGCAGCTTCCCATAAGCTTTCGTGTTTTTTTTTTCAGGCTATCAACAGGCACCTGGGCAAGCGCCTCCACAAGGATTCCAACAGCAACCTGGGCAACCTCAACACTACCAACCACCGCAGGGTCAACAACAATACCAACCACCGCAGGGTCAACAACAATACCAGCAACCACAAGGCCAACAACAATACCAACCGCCGCAGGGCCAACAACAATACCAGCAACCACAAGGCCAACAACAATACCAGCAACCACAAGGCCAACAACAATACCAGCAACCACAAGGCCAACAACAATACCAGCAACCACAAGGCCAACAACAATACCAGCAACCACAAGGCCAACAACAAAACCAGCAACCACAGGGCCAACAACTAAATCAGCAACCACAAGGCCAACAACAGTACCAGCCTCAAGGTCAACAACAACAGTATCAGCCGCCTCAGGGTCAACCTCAAGGACAGCAGCAATATCAGCCTCCTCAGGGTCAACCTCAGGGCCAACCGGCTCAAAACTCAAAACAACAAAACTTAAACCAACCGCCCGTCCAAGCTCAAGGTCAACAGCAAGGACAACCACAGCCGATACTTAACCAACCTCCTGTCCAAGGTCAAACTAAAGGACAACCTCAGCAATCCCAAGGCCAAGCTCCGCCTCCTCAATCTCCACAGGATCAACAGCAAAATCAAGGTCAACCACCCCAACCATCAAAGGTTTAAGTTGTAACTAGCCTCTCTATTAGCATCTTAGGAAGTAACATACCTAAATAAGTACCTACTACTCTATTTTGAATTTGTGATCTGTATTTCACACATGGTGCCAAAATTTATCACTCAAAGTTTCATGTTGTAAATTATTGTATCTATCTTGTTCAATGAATTTACAGACTTAAATAAATTAATAAATATCTACATAATAGCGTTTTTAATTTTCAAAATAGTAAATACATGTATGTTTTACCCGTAGAATCTAATGTAATATGTCTGGGATCTTGACGAATGCATCTACGAATTCCTCCTACTGCTAGCTATACCCTCACAACTTATCCGTGGTCACACCATTTTGCCACACCAGTGTGACTATGGTTAGTTTTATTTATCCGTAGTCACACCAGTGTGACTACGGATAACTTAACCTGAGTATACAACTTACTAGCGGGCCGTCCCAGCTTCGCACGGGTGGACATGCATAACATACATAAGAATCACGTAAGGGAACGATGTAGACAGAGCCAAGAGTCGTGAGACTCGAAGGCCACGCTTAGCTGAATAGTGGGCTTTCTGATGGAATGGAGATTCAGACAGGTTGCTAGCCCATCCCCTAGAGTGGAGTAATCCCCATTCCCTCTATACAATCTTCGCTGAAAGAGAAGCAGCTGGCACATTGTTGACGTGTATAAATGTATAGCTTATGGCTCGGAGATAATGTAGCATTCTAATGGTGCATGGCATTCACTTGTGAAAATATCAGTCCCTGATAGCCCGTCAGTGCAATACCTAGACTGTATAGACAGATTTAATACGAAGAATTTCAGACTTATGAATTAGATAGGTACCAAATTAAGTATATCTAGTGCCTAATAATAAATTGTTTTGTTGTTAATAATTTAGTTGGGAATATTTCCTTAACAAGCGAGAAATTTCCAAGAAAGTTATTAGGTTGAACCCGGAGACATTGATAAGAAGACCTAACCTACAAACATGTCATTGTAGGCCTCACATTATTTATTTTGTATGTAGGTAGGTACATACATGGATAACTGGGTACTTCCCGTTGAGACAATAACATGCAGAGTGAATCATGATCTCAATTTGAGATTTTCCTGTTTAGTACGAACAACGCTTGTAAATAGACCTACATAGGTGGTCTTATTTGTACGATTATTGTCACCCGCAGTGCCCGTGCGGCTATAAGTACATATCTTGTGTTTTTATACAAACTTTTACATCATTGCAGTCTTCTTGAGAGTAGATTTTTAAAAAAAGTAGTCTTTAGAGAAGATCTTATTATTTCAAAGTCACTAGTAGAAACTACAGATAGGTAGATATTTATTTCTCGAAATATGAAGGTAGATAACTATCATTTTTGCTCTTACCTACATGACATGAGCCAACACCGTATTAACCATTATTTATTTATTCGTATGGCATTTCGATCTTATGTATTTACCATGTATAACTAAAGGTAATGAATCAAATCAAAAACCAAATCACCTTGCAGGTATTTGAGCGTAATCGTAAAAAAATAATCGGTTTTCTGCTGCTCGTAATAAAATTAAAATCGTAGTTGTTCCGAGGTATATTTCACGCGTGATGATATCATGACTGCGAACCATTGTGATCGGTAGTTGAATCACACCTTCACACCACAACATGCCTTTGTATTCGATGCTTAAGCAGGACTTGAGTGATAATAAGACAAATAAGCCCAGGCACCGTGTGGGCTGAAGTCATTCTTAGAACTAACTGACAATATTTGTATGATAAATAGTATGATATAACATACATATCCATAAAGGTAATTATGTCTATATACCTAGAACAAAATACATGTGGACACAATATAAACTGCCACGAATCTAAATAGGTTATGTTCCTACATAGGTACCTATTGTTAGCTATACCTATATTGTAGGTGGTACATATTTTGTTATTGACAGAAACTAAAAGAAAATGTGAAAAATCCGGATCTGTTGATAATAATGTGAAGTCATAATACTAACTTAATGTAAGTACCTACGTAGGTAGGTAGCATAAAACATAAACCATTGGTGGCTGGTGGTGTTTTGTGAGTCTTGGTCAGACCCTGATGTCACAAACATCCCTCCTGTGGTCCTGTACTTAACTAATAAATACTTAATCGTGCCACTTTCGAAAATTGTCTCTATTTGTCCAATGAAATCGAATCGTTTTCGATCTGCCTCATTTGTTCCATTGCATATAGTCCCATGGAACTAGTGATATTTTTAAGTCTCACTAAGTAGTTCCATTGGTCTTGGTAATTGAATTTGATAAATCTTCTTAGTAGTTTCATCATCAAAACAAAATAAATGCATAATAACAACAATTTGTCAATTTAAACAGGCACTTTATTTTAACGGCATAGGTAACGCAATCTAAAATTTGCAGTTTCAGATGCATAATAAAAGAAGATAAAGCATAAATACATTTTTCGATGGGATATAATAGATACTTTTTATACTCATAAAATGTTGAATACCTAAGTTTGGAAAGAGCTTACAAGTCTGTTTTGTAAAGGCTGTTAGCGGTTAACCGACAAGTAAATTATTTTCAAAACAAACTCGCAATGATACGGCAATGATATAATAAGAATTGCAAGTGAATGATTTGTGAACTGCTGTCCTGCTTCAAGGTCTCGGAAGCGGTGACCACTTTAAACATTACATGAAGGTCACTCAAATAATGAGAACTCGTTTAGGAATCCATTACAAAGATACAAAAGTAAATAAGTTTAACTTATAAAGGTCAAGTTAGACTACGACCTCAGAAAGTCAGAAATCGAAATAATTTAAGTACCTAAATTTTTGATTCCTTTACATGTCTTTGTGTACGCGCTCTCGCGATCATAGATAGACTCTCGGTCTACTCAGTTTATTATCTAAGTACCTAGGTACTAAGGTAATAGGTTAGGTGAAGTTAGGTACCTAATATTAGGAAAGGCTTCATACGTACAGTCAAGAGTCAAAAGTGCAGTCAAAATCTACAAGGCATTATGATCATTAAGGCTAGGCAGGCAATATAAGGTCTTGAGGTATGGTATGAGTGAGGGTATGAGTGTCTTCGAGGTATGACTGCACTTATGAAGCTTGACTGTACATATAATTATCATAAAAGTGGAACTCCAGATAAAATCCTAACTAAGTAATATTATAAATGCGAAAGTGAGTTTGTTTGTTTGTTTGTTTGGCTCTTTACGCTTTATCTACTGAATCAATCTTCCTGAAATTTCCCATACACATAGTTGGAAGTACGGAGAAGGACATAGGGTACCTATCATCCCGGGAAAAAGCACTGTTCCCGTGGGAAATTCATGCGAGCGAAGCCGCGGGCGAAAGCTAGTATTATATATATATATTACCTTACCTATATATATAGATCTTAAATGGAGATTCCAATCCTATACTGATACTGTAAACAAAACTTAAGTAAAAAATTAATTTATTTATTTACCTAGTTCATAATATTAAAGTCATATATGTATAGTTACTTACCTATATTCTGTTTAACACAGCTTTGTTTACCTAACATCTTATCTTGTTCTCGTGTGGTTCTTGGAATTTAGTTTATTATAATTAATTTATAATAACCTCAATATTTCAAAAACAGTTTGATATAAAGGTAATATTTTCCTTCAACAAGTTTGACATGCCTACATGATTAAGGTGTTACTCGGATGAATAGGAGTAGGTGGTATGTTTTGTGTAGAACCTATCGAACCAAAATTATAATGTAGATAGGTAGGCAGGAAGTATGCATGGGATTTTAAACGCGATGCCAAGCCAATATTGATACCTCCAAAAAGCAAGAGCATACTTATACTGCTGGATAATAAACATGACGATTGATGGTGGATAGCTATAATAATATAATAAAGCTAAGATTTTGTATGTTTGTTTGTTGAACACGCTTATCTCTGGAACTACTTACAGGTCAGGTCCGATTTGAATAATTATTACCTACGTAGCTCAAGATGATAGGTTATCCGGAATCTTTCTCGAAACTCACTCGAGTGCGAGTGAGGCCGCGAGGCACAGTTAGTAATTGAACATATCTGTAAGTATATGGTATCTATGTGCATGTAGGTATATAATTTTTATCACGTTTTCCAAAACGGCTAACTACTCAAGTCCTAAATATCGAATATTCCAAGTCTGGAAAGAATCTTCCCAACTCACCAAGATTTTGTAAAGTCTTATGGAAAGTGTTTATAAATACTTATGTAAATTCAATGTACATAAGCTCATTGCAATATTAGAGATCATTTAGAGGTATTGTGGATAAGTAGTTCTAACAGTTCCATGTTAGGTACTACCTAACCTAACTAAGTATACTTGATTGTTTCACAAAATGGCGGACTTATTAATCCACGTGGTTTTATTTTATCACGCAACCAAATTGGTGATTCTGTGCAGGTAGGCGGTAGTTCTCGAAAGTTTATTAACAGAGAAAAATATAAATCGATCACTAGTGATGTCTATGTGATCTTAACATGGGGTGTAAAAAAAAATGTTTTCTCATTTAGGAATTAGAAAACCTTTTTTTTAGGAAATAGAAAAGTTTTAAAGGGAAAACTTTAAACATTATATACCTAAGACTTACTTGCTCGTCCCGTGTGAATTTTGGGATGAAAAGTACCCTTAACTAACATGTTATAACCTGGTACCAGATTATTGTAGATTGAGAAAAAAACATAGATACTTACATCCAAACTTTCGCATTTAGGTATATAATAGTGGGAAGTTTTTTTATCGCGTTGATGTGTTTTAACCATCTAAGTCAATGGTTAGGTAACTATTTTTTTCTACTAAAATAGATAGGTTTACCGATACGATCATATTAGGTAAGTAAGTACGTAAAAATACTTTTAATTTTGACTTGTGGAATCCGTAAGTGCCAGGCGAATCGTCTTTCTTACGCTTTAACATTGACAATGACCATGACTGGGTGGAATGACCTTTCCCACCTAGTCTGCTCGGCACTTAACCAAATTAATATCATACCAAATACCATACACTACGGTAAAGGTAATTCATGGGTATAATATTAGTTTAAGGCAAACAATATGCTGGCAACAACTGGAGTATGGCCCAGTACAGAGAAGGATGGCGAAGCGTAGACGGAAGGAGGCCTATACCCAGCAGTTGGTCACGAAAGGCTGGTCATTAGGTGATTCAAGATTCAGATGACAGAAAATTATCTTTTAACATCAATTTATTATGGTACTTTTGTGGCCGTGGATCGTCTAATTTATAATACTTATTATGAGATTTATTCTAAATTTAGTTCAAAAGTTTATCGCATAAACACACTTACGAGATTAACAAAACCAGTTGTTACATTGGTTGATAAAATTTTTGATACCTAGACGGATTATTTTTTTAAATGGTTCCGTATCTACTTATGGTATGCTTACCATACGTTTTAGGATTTTATTTGTTTGAAACCTAACTACCTAAAATGTGTGCCTATATGCCGCTCCGTTCCCGTGGTTCTTCGTAAGGAATAGACAGACATTATATAAATATCATACTTACATGAAACTTTTCAAATCGGACTTGTAGTTCTGGAGATTACTTGGCACGTACTTTGGCAAATAAATAGGTAAGTACTTAAATTATCTTTCTGCCGAAACGAAATTACAAGAGAAGGATAAATATATTTTAGAATTAATTAGGTTAGTATGTTTATAATGTCAAAGAATATTAGTAAATCCTATCCTAATCCTAACTAATTATGCGAAAGTGAGTTTGTTTGTTTATTTGTTTGTTACATCTTCACACTTTGTTCTACTCAACCAAACATTCTGAAAAGTTAGAAGTACTAAAAAGGGACACCTTACATTCCGGGAAAAAACACTGTTCCCGTGGAAAACTCACGCGGGGGAAGCCACGGGCAAAAGCTAGTGCTACTATTAATCGTTGAGCCCCAGGTCAAGAGTTAGTAACATAATAAGTTTGAAGTAAGTAGTAAATTAATATTGTTACTTTTTTGCCGATTAATAGAATAAAGAGAGAATTTATCTTCTTTCGTTAAAATAATGTAAATCGATCGATCCCTAGATGGGTCGATTATGCGGTCATCACTATTTTGTTGACCTTTAAAGAGGAGACGCGCGGCCAGTCCGCTCATTCGCCACACACGCTCCGTGGGAATAAGTCTTCACCATTCAAGTACCTAGCAAATAATATATTTTTTTAATCTTAGTATTAGTAGTAACCATGAAGGTTCTTATAGTTCTCTTGGCCGGCCTCCTGGCGCTGGTCCACGCCGACACCCCAGCCAGCTCCAAAGTCGTCTGCTACTATGATAGCAAGAGTTATGTCCGGGAATGTAAGTGTTCTTTTTTTTTTAATTTACAGCGAAGCGATTTTTACTTTTGTGTTTATTTTTATTTTTTTCTGAAATAATGTCAAACATTTCAATAAACTTCCATTTAATCAATCCCTTTCTAGAATATTCCAGAAACACGTACATAATGTAGATAGAACGCATTGTTTTAAAACTACCCTCTCTTATATCCATGCGGTTTATAAAATTAGTTGCAACGTGTTCTTTCATATTGTTTGTATTTTAAATACAGTTTATATTTAAGTAGGATGCTTTATTCTTAGTTTAGTGTCTATTAAGTTTATTCATATTATACTAGCCGCGACCCGGGGCTTTGCTCCCGTGGGAATTATGTGCTATTCCTGGTATTTTTCTACCAGTAAACCAAATTTCATCGAAATCTGTCCAGTAGTTTTTGCGTGATTGAGTCACAAACATCCTCACAAACTCACATTTCTAGAATATTCCAGAAAGACGTACTTACATAATGTAGATAGGACGCATGTTTTAAAACTACCCTCTCTTATCCCCATGCGGTTTATAAAATGAATTTTAACGTGTCATTTCATATTGTTTGTATTTTAAATACTGTTTATTTAAGTAGGATGCTTTATTCTTAGTTTAGTGTTTTTAAGTTTATTTATATTATACTAGCCGCGCCCCGGGGCATTGCTCCCGTGGGAATTTCAGGATAAAAAGTACCCTATGTGCTATTTCCGGTATTTTTCTACCCGTATACTAAATTTCATCGAAATCTGTCCAGTAGTTTTTGCGTGATTGAGTCACAAACATCCTCACAAACTCACATTTCTAGAATATTCCAGAAAGACGTACATAATGTAGATAGGACGCATGTTTAAAAACTACCCATCGTTATGTCCATGCTGTTTATAAAATGAGTTGCAATGCAACGTGTTTTTTCATATTGTTTGTTTTTAAATACGGTGTATATTTAAGTAGGATGCTTCATTCTTAGTTTAGTGGTTATACGCTCGGGGCTTCGCTCCCAATTCCGGTATTTTTTTTCTATCCGTATTCCAAATTTCATCGAAATCTGTCCAGTACATTTTGCGTGATTGAGTAACAAACACCCTTACAAATTTACAAACTCACATCCAAACATTCGCATTTATAAAATTATTATATGTATATAGATTATTATTAGTAGGATTACTAGCTGCGCCCCGGGGACTCGCTCCCGTGGGAATTTCGGGATAAAAAGTACCCTATGTGCTATTCCCGGTATTTTTCTACCCGTATACCAAATTTCATCGAAATCTGTCTAGTAGATTTTACATGATTTCATCGAAATCTGTTCAGTAGATTTTGCGTGATTGAGTAACAAACATCCTCACAAACTCACATCCAAACTTTCGCATTTATAATATTACTAGCTTTCGCCCGCGGCTTCGCCCGCTTGAGTTTCCCACGGGAACCGTGCCTTTTCCCGGGTTTGACAGGTACCCTATGTCCTTCTCCGCGAAATTTCAGGAAGATTGGTTTAGTAGATGAAGCGTAAAGAGGTAACAAACAAACAAACAAATAAACAAACCAACAAACAAACAAACAAACTCACTTTCGCATTTATAATATTAGTAGTATTAGTAAGATATAGTAGTAGGATTAGTACAGTAGTATTGTTAAGCCAATGGTTATTATTAGCTACCAACTAACAGCTTTATGAATTTCGCAGCTTTCTAGAAAGTTTCAGACAGGGTCGCGTGGTTTTAAACTTCACATTTGTTTAATATTTTCCAATTACGTAATAAATTATATTGCAGTTATGTAAGTTTTACATTTTGACACTGCATAAAGGTAAATACAATTAGTGAATTTCACAACACTCAAGGCAAACTCGTTTCGCAACGTCTCAAACTTTTTACGTAATAAAACTTTTTAGGTAATAAATAATGTTTGTAGGTACCTGTCGTTCCTTTAAAAAGAAAATCAAATAAGTATCGTATGATATTTGGGTATATATTTCACTTAGGTTTTATTATGCGAGTCATTTTAGTACGTAGGTATGTATAAATTCGAGTAAGCAACTACCTATTATGGAAGTACTATTTACAACTAGGTACTTTGACGCTTATCGATGTAGCACAATGGTGATTTAGCTGCACTAATGCAAAGCCAATGTTTTCATAACGAAACGATCGTGTAGATGAATAAGTAGGTTCCTAGCTATGTAATTCTGTTACCAATATGCTAATGCTATCTTTGTAAAATAATTATATACTAGCTGCGCCCAGGGATGTCGCTTCCGCGGGAATTTCGGGATAAAAAGTACCCTATGTGCTATTCTTGGTATTTTTTTACCCGTGTACCAAATTTCATCGAAATCCGTCTAGAACATTTTCCGTGATTAAGTAACATCCTCGAAAATTCAGAAACTCACTCACTGTAAATAGCTCAAGATAGGATTTTTTACGTTTTTCACGGTGGCCACCACTATTATGGAATTTTTAGTAATTTTGCTTGAACTTTTTATTTACGAGCCATAGGTAGAGATCAGATTATATTTCAGTTTAGAAGTGACACCCTTATAAATTGAAAGACA
Source organism: Ephestia elutella (assembly GCA_018467065.1). Lineage (NCBI taxonomy): Eukaryota > Metazoa > Arthropoda > Insecta > Lepidoptera > Pyralidae > Ephestia > Ephestia elutella. The sequence continues at coordinate 9,320,776 of CM031564.1, forward strand.
CATTAGAACCTCCATGCACTTTATTGATTGAGTCTATAATTTCAGACGATCGTAATATAATAGGCTTATAAGAGGAATGTTTCTAAAATATGTCCTCTTTTTACCGGCCAAAATCTGAGCAGTGTCCAAGGTCCCAAAATAGATATGACTCATTGTGATTCTGTCTACACTCCGCTATATGGCCGGAGCATTTACCTTAACAACATAAATGGTAGTAAACGTTTTCAGTTAACTACCTATTTTATCTTTTACTACTACTTAAAGTAGAGATGTATTGTCCTTTTAGTCCGATGAGATAATTAGTAATTCGTTTTTCTATCAGAAAATTTAATTTATTGGTTACTAGCTTTTGCCCGCGGCTTCGCACGCGTGAATTTCCCACGGGAACAGTGCTTTTTCCCGGGATAAAAAGTAGCCTATGTGCTATTCCAGGTCATTATCTACCTCTGTACCAAACATCGAAATCCGTCCAGTAGATTTTGCGTGATTGAGTAACAAACATCCTCACAAACTCACAAATTCACAAACTCACAAACTCACATCCAAACTTTCGCTTTTATAATATTAGTATGGATTTATTTTTAAATGGTAAGAATAAATACAGAAACAAAATGGCGTCAAGGTAACAGTCCGTGCTCTTGACATGGCGACCTCGTCCGCAGCGCAGCTAAGGTTTCTTTTAAGGAAAATAGCCTTTGCAATTTATGTTATTCGTTAATATATATATAATATAATAATATATAGTTAATATATATGTAGTTATATTTTTTGCCTGCGTGAATTTCCCACGGGAACAGTGCTTTTTCCCAGGATAAAAGGTACCCTATGTCCTTCTCAGAACTTCGAACTATGTGTTTGCGAAATTTTAGGATTAGGATAGTATAGCTATGTATACATATATGTAATTCAATACCCACATTTTGTCGATGAAGAAAATCTTTCTTTCATTTATTTTATTCTTTCATAAGATTGGCATGTATTTAACTTGTAGGTATTAAATTAATGAGTATTGATGTTATTACTCGTATACCAGTAATTTCAACCCGGTTGTACTGATGTCATACTGATGAACAAACAATACAGATAGTAAATAATTGGTTTGCAGAGAAACTTATGTTGACATGGCCCCAGATAACCTTTGGCTTGTTACATACTTATTCTTGCATACCGAGAAATTAAACATTCACTTTTGTATAATAATATTTGTACTTGTATAAGGAAACATGCCTGCATATTTAAAAAAACTCCTCTTCAATGTCTAATAATATCTATCTAGGTATAAAGTATATGAGGGCGAAAATGAAAACTGCCTTTTTTTAATTTGGAATGTCTAGCATATATTATTGGAATATGATACTGCAATATTTTTTACGTACATGTATGCATTTTTCCAGCTAACGCGCGAATGCTGCCTTTAGACCTCGACCCTGCTCTTTCCTTCTGTTCATACCTCGTGTACGGCTACGCCGGCATCCAGCCCGACACATACAAGATGGTACCACTCAATGAAAATTTGGACACCGGCAAATCACACGAAAATTACAGAGCTATTGTTAACTCGGCCCACAAATTGCCGAACCTGAAGGCTCTCCTATCGGTGGGAGGTGATGCCGACAAAGAGGACGAGCTCAAGTACAACACTCTGGTAAGTTATTTTATTTCTAGACTAGCTTTGGCCCACAGCTTCGCCCACTTGAAATCCCCATGGGAACAGTGCTTTTTTCCCGGGATGAAAGGTACCTTATGTCTTTCTCAGTACTTCTTATGTGTATGCAAATTTCAGGAAGACTGTTTAAGTAGATAAGGCGTGAAGAGCTAACAAACAAATTAATAGACGTACTCTGGTTTGATAAAAAAATAAAAAAGCTGATTAATATTTTTCGACTGGTTCAGAAATAACTGAGTTGAAACAAACTCTTCAGAATTATTATGTTAGCCTACATAAAACCAGTTTACTTACATTTTATTTGTATTATTTAGTGATGAAGTCATGCTTTTGTATGAATCAGTCTTGAAGGTTTTTTAGTATGTATACAATATTTGTAATTGCTTTGTCAAGTTCATTATTCATCTCTTTTTTCTTACTAGGAAGTGGATGACAATTTCTTCATAGAAAATAAATAACGTCGAAGTAAACCTTGCTTCATAATGCGATTGCAATAGCATATTCTTTCCTGGATGCGATGAGGCTTGTTATCGTGTACGGAATGGAAATGACTCCTCAGAGCAAAATATGGTTGAATAATGCATATCACATTTTTACCCAGAGCTATATTTGCTTAGTTTTTTTTCCAACCGAAATATTTTGCTGTGTTAAGTATTAAATAAGTGGATACAAGTACTTGTGTTATGCATAGCATCAACAAGACCGAATAAATTATGCAAATGTTGTCATGATTTTTTTTGGTACAGTTACTAGAAAAAGGCATTTTTAGAAATTTGAACAACGTTATTTTTCCGTTACGGTGCGTCACGTTAACTTTGTCATATTTTATTCACCATAAACTTTTCATATTTCAAACTGCTACATAAAATTACAATGCAAAAGATTTCTTGTTTTTTTTGTAAATTAATTCTATAGTTTCGAATTACAGTCATTAGTACAATGCATCATTGTTGTCGCTACGCTGCCTTCTAGATTCTTCTATGTGTGTAAATGACCGTATGTTTTTGTTTTTCAGTTGGAGTCTCCTCAGAGCCGTACGGCTTTCGTGAACTCTGGAGTGCTGCTCGTCCAGCAGTACGGCTTCGACGGCCTCGACCTCGCCTGGCAGTTCCCCAGGATCAAGCCCAAGAAGATTCGCTCCACTTGGGGTAAATCATCCTGTTCAAATTCTCCCGTTACTGTTTGACTGAGCGACTGACATAGACAAAACTACTGTGCGTAGGAAGCTGAAATTTGGCATGTAGGTTCCTTAGCAAATGTAGGAAGCACAAAGAGAGGATTTCCCGAAATTCACACAAAGTCCTGGCCTCAAGCTAGTATTTGCTATACTCTTACACTTTTTCATGTTGGACTTGTCTTTTGAATATGGCTGTAGCTGATTACGTAGATATATTAGTAACGTCCTAATCTCTTTCATATTTCTCCTTATCTGTTATATTTTCCTCTGTGCAGTTAAGCTCTGAAATAGCTCCGAGATCATAACGCACCACAAAACAGCTATTTTCTTGCCCTGTGGGTGCTATCGCCTTACAAAAATATGACCTCATTTTTATAACTACAGGAAGTTTATGGCACGGCGTGAAGAAGACTTTCGGCACGACTCCTGTGGACGACAAGGAATCCGAACATCGCGAGGGATTCACCGCGCTGGTGCGTGAGATGAGGACCGCCCTCAATGCCGTCCGGCCTAACATGCAGCTCTCCGTCACTATTCTACCCAACGTTAACTCTTCAGGTAACCTACTTAACCACTCTAGACTTCTTTAGTTCAAAAATTAAAAATAGGTTTTACTAAATGGGTCTAAATGATTTTCTCTATTAATTATGTAGCTTCATCTTATAAATTCATATGAGTTTAACTTGAATAACTGTAATTTTCTTCGGTCTTGGCCACTGTCACCTTTCTTTCTACTTCTGTGCCTAATCATGTCGTGAATTGATTTCAGTGTACATCGACGTGCCGTCAATCATAAACCTAGTAGACTACGTCAACATTGAATCGTTCGACTACTACACTCCGGAGCGCAACCCCAAAGAGGCTGACTACGCTTCGCCGACCTACACCCCACAAGGCCGCAACGCTCTTCAAAACACTGACGCAGCTGTTACATACTTGTAAGTAGATTTCAGTACAGTAATAATAAATCAGTATATATTTTTTTACAGTATCCCACTAATATTATAAATGCCAAAGTTTGGATGTGAGTTTGTTTGTTACTAGCAAAATCTACTGGACGGATTTCGATGAAATTTGGTATACGGGTAGAAAGATAGAGGTGTGATTTGTCCTTATATATTTATTTTAAACATTTTTAAACAGTTTTTTGTAAACGTTTCAGCTTGCAGAGCGGCGCGCCTAGCGGCAAAGTCGTCGTCGGAATCTCCACCATCGGCCGGACTTGGAAGCTGGACTCCGACAGCGAGATCTCTGGCGTGCCCCCTCTGCATGCTGACGGTCCTGGAGAAGCAGGTCAGTATTTAAATTCCATTTTTATTAGGTATATAACATTTTGACAATCTTGCCCGAGGACAGAGATGGGGGTCTACGGCGCGGCGTAGCGAGCTTACCCAGAAGCAGCCTATTCATTGTGTGTTCAATGTTTTCTTTGGAACACTCACTTTATATTTACTTACTCGAAGTCTGCGAAGGTATTTTTTTTTACATAAAAAATACGTACTTACGTGGTCATTTTAATTCACTACTAGCTTTTGCTCGCGGCTTCGCCCGCGTGAATTTCTCACGGGAACAATGCTTTTTCCCGGGATGAAAAGTACCATATGTCCTTCTTAGTACTTGTCACTACGTGTATGCAAAATTTCAGAAAGATTGGTTTAGTAAATATAGCGTGAAGAGGTAACAAACAAACAAATAAACAAACTCACTCTCGCATTTATAATATTAGTTAGGATCTTAAAAAAAATATTTTCACTGAGTTTATATTTTTTTATGCCCACTTCCAGGTCCTTACACCAAGACTGAGGGTCTCCTGAGCTACCCCGAAGTCTGCGCTAAGCTGATCAACCCCAACCACCAAAAAGGCATGCGACCACATCTTAGAAAGGTCAACGACCCAAGTGAACGTTTCGGTAAGTTAAGTTAATATTTGAGTATATATATGTCTATGTTGATGCTAAAAAACGTAGTTAATTAGAAGTGTATTGTCATTGATCGCATTCCTAGATAAGTGATGTGCCGTTCCCGAAATTTTTAAATTTCACGGATCTGAGAATTTTTGGAAATTTTCAAAGCTAGAAATTTTCGGGAATAGGCAATTTCTCGGCGGCACATCGATAACCTAGATAGAGGAAGCAGGATGAGAAAGAAATAGAAGCTTCGGTAGATATCTGAGTTAATGATTGTTTCTTTAATGCCTCATTTTGTGATTTGCACAGCTAGTGTCTGGACACTAGCTGTGCAAATCAGAAAAATCTGCTGCGATTGACGAGAAAATCAGTCGGTAACTGGTTACTGACTGATTTTCTAGTCGGATACAATTCGAATAGGAAGTCAATCGTTTACCAGACAAAACTAGCTGTTAACTCACTGTAGGAACTGACATTGTATTAACAATTAATGTTATGGGTGATGTTCAACCTATGGTCCACTTGTGTATGGGTAATAGGGACCACGTGGGACAACGTTGGTGGCGAGAAATCAACGTCAGTTTCTTTGCTTTTCAGAAAAAAAGGGAATAACGGGTAAAAAGGGAAAAAAAGAAACTCCATTAACTAAGGATGCTGATTTGTCTAATTCATTTGGTTGGTACCATTTATAGGTTTTGTGGCTTCTGCTTACTAACTATTTAAAAAAAAAAATTTTTTTTGTTTTTTGTTGACAATGTAAGATTTATTAACACTGCATAACAAAACTTGTGCTAAAAATGAAACTAATTTATTTGTTTATTTATTTGTTTGTTTCTTACCTCTTCAAGCTTTATCTACTGAACCAATCTTCCTGAAATTTAGCATACACATAGTAAGATCAATACTTCTTACTATGTGTATGCTAAATTTCAGGATGGACATAGGGTGCCTACCTTTCATCCCGGGAAAAAGCACAGTTCCCGTGGAAAATTCCGCGGGCAAAAGCTAGTTAAAAATAAATATTTTTTGAATCCATGCTTATAATCTTATCTTATCTTGCAACGGGGTCCGTGTTCACGGAAGCACGTCGAGTCTTGGACCCTTTTGTACTTACCCCCAAGCCTTACTCACACACAGCGGGATTCCTGAAGAAGGACTGCATAAGCTTCAGGATGTCACCTGCTGCGATGTGCCTGTAGTCCTCCAGTTCCGGATACGCAGTTCCAAAGAGGGCCAGTCGCTTGTTAGCCAGCGAGTCACAATCACACATAATATGCTTCATAGACTCCTCTGCTTCTGCACACACCCGACATAGCGGGCTTTCGACAAGTTTTAGTTTGAACAGGTGCCCACGACATTCGAAATGTCCGGTCAGGGCTCCCATTAAAGTTCTTGTCTGTTTTCTGTTTAGTTTACAGATCTTTTTGTACCACTGTGTGTTGCTAGCACCAAGTGTTGCCTTAGAGTGGATGACACCACCTAGTTCGCTCCATTCTGCTCTTTGTTTACTTTCAACATTTGCATTAATTGCCGTAGTTACCATACCATATGACAGTCCTACAAAAGGCTCAGCTCCGATTAGCGGATTGCTCGATCCTCTCCTTGCAAGCTCGTCAGCTTTCTCGTTGCCCGCCACCCCAGCATGACCCGGCACCCAGACTAGTCTCAGCCTGTTGTGCTGCCCCAACTTGTTCAGCGACCTGACACAGTCTAAGACCAGACCAGACCCAGTCCTATCAGAGCTGATGGCAGCGAGAACTGATTGGCTATCAGTAAGAATGTAGATGGTGCGATTTCTCACGCCCTCCTCTAGATTCAGTTTCGCACAGACGGTAATCGCATAAGTCTCCGCTTGGAAGACTGTAGGGTACCGTCCCATGCTCTGATACAGTTGTCTGTCCTTTGAATAGATTCCTGCGCCTGTTCCATCGTTAGTTTTTGACCCATCCGTGTACCAGATCAAGCATTCTTCTTCTGAGGGTCGAAATTCGCCCTTCCATTCGTCTCTCGTGGGGACATATGTTTTATAGTTCTTTTTGAAGTTGTACACTGGGAGTATTTTATCACTACCCATATCCAACATCCTTTCGAGTCCGTGCGCCGTCTCCATTTGCAGATGCCTTGTCCTTGGTGCTTGCCTGTTCCATAAACCAGCAGTTGCTAGTCTGTATAGTGCTTTACAGGCCTCGCCTTCGATGTGCAAATGTAGCGGTGGCAGACCTAGGATAACCTCCATTGCTGCTGTAGGCGTTGTGGTAAAAGCTCCGGAAATCATACAGCAGGCAATCCGCTGCAGCTTCCTAAGAGCGTCAACACATGTTACCTGTTGGACTTTCGGCCACCAAACTAGTGCACCGTAGGTCAATATGGGTCTTATCATCATTATATATACCCATCTTATGATATAGGGTTTAAGGCCCCATGTTTTACCGTAGGTATTCCGACACATGCCAAATACCCTCGTGGCCTTTGTTATAATGTTGCTAACATGTGTATTCCAAGTAAGCTCTTTATCTAGTGTTACGCCTAGATACTTTACCTCCTTGGACAGTTCAAGCTCCGTACCATTCATCTTGAGGTTGCGCAGACCCGTCAGCTTCCGGAGCCTCGTAAAGGGGATAACGGTTGTTTTTGTAGGGTTTATGCTGAGGTGATTTGAGTTACACCAATTCTGCACATCCCTTAAAGCTCTGTTCATTATCCCTTTTACTGTGTCAGGAAATTTCCCATTTATTAGAATGACAATGTCATCCGCATATCCAACTGTTATAATCGGTCCTTTATTTAGGGTGACTATCAGGGAGTCCACTACTAAACTCCACATCATTGGAGAAAGTACGCCTCCTTGCGGACAACCCTTCGTCGTCAACGCTGACAGCCTACCCCATGTGCTCGGACGTTATAATTCTGCTCCTGAGCATGTTCTCCATCCATCTACAAAGGGTGTTAGGAACACCATGTTCCGTCGCCGCTCTGCTAATAGATTCGAAAGTAGTTCTGTCGAAGGCTCCCTCTATATCGAGAAAAGCTCCCAGACAGATCTCCTTATTCTCAAGCGCTTTTTCAGCCTGACTCACCACATAATGTAGAGCTGTCTCAGTAGACTTGCCAGGCTGATAAGCACATTGCATTTTGTGAAGTGGATTCTTCCTAAGCGGACCATCTCTAATGAATCTGTCCACCATTTTCTCCAATGATTTCAGTAGAAAGGACTGGAGACTTATAGCCCTGAATGACTTGGCCTCATCATATGTCGCCTTTCCTGCTTTTGGAATAAACGTCACTTTCACCGATCTCCATGCTTCGGGTATATACCCAAATGCTATGCAGGCCCTATAGAGCCTGCATAGATGAGGACTAAGTATGGAGATACCCTGTTGCAAGAAAATTGGATAGATGCCGTCGGGCCCTGGTGACTTAAAGGGTTGAAAGGTCCCCATGGCCCATTTTAATTTTCCGTCGTCCACCACTTTCTTTGCCACTTCCCAGTCTCTTTTGAAGGTTTTCACCTCCCAAGATTCCAGGCAGTTTAAATCCAGCGGATCAGTTCTTGTTTCAACACAACCTGGAAAGTGAGTCTTAAATAAAACTCTTAAAGTTTCCTCACCAGTTTCCGTCAAAACACCATCGTCGTCTTTCACGGCCGAAAGTGGGTTAGCCTTGGTAATGGATGTAGCCTTCGCCAATCTCATACCTTCAGGTAGTGTACTGATAGTGTCAAAATGCTTATAATACTTATGACGTAAACTTTCCAGGAACATACGCGTTCCGGCTCCCCGATGACAGCGGCGAGGGAGGTCTATGGGTGAGCTACGAGGATCCCGACACTGCTGGCAAGAAAGCCAATTATGTCAAGTAAGTTATTACCTACTCATCACTAACTACCAAATCCCTCTAAAACGTCTTGGGCAGTCATTTTAGTGGGGCTAATCCTACTCATATTATAAATGTGAAAGTCTGTGAGGAAGTTTGTTACTCAATCACACAAAATCTACTGGACGGATTTAAATGAAATTTGGTATCTTCTTCGTATGCTCTTGACAGTGCAGTCGTGGTCAGGCATGAAGCTTGGAGACGCGCAGCACTGTAACTCTCCATTACTCCCGAACTGATGCCTGGCGGGCGTTTTCATTTAGAGATGCATTGGTGAGGGCTTTTATTTGGTCGGTCCAACGCATCGCAAATTTGGTATAGGGGTAGAAAAATACCGGGAATAGCATATACGGAAGAGTACATCTAACATTGTGATCTAGCGATGGCAGCAATATTACACTAGCTTCCAGGTTTCCTCATTATGTTGTCATTGACCGGATGTAGAAAATAAACCTATTAGAGGTTATTGTCCAAGTCCATTGTCAAACTTATCCGATAGGGTAGCAAAAAAGTTCATGGAAGCAGATTCATCAAAATTATCCTAAAAGTGGCTTCAAAATCCGTTGCATATTAAAAAATTATACATTGGTATTGAGGGACTGACGCAGGGGGTGATTGTTGGGTCTGGTATGTTGAGTCTCATGTTCAATCTCATCATGGTGTCAAAATAGAGGGAACAAAATAGATCGAGAGCCTTAGGAGAAGAAGAGGCCTTTGCCCTGGCGTATTGTTTTTTTTTAATGCTTAAAATAAATAATTTTTTTTTAATATTAAAATTAAAGTAGGTACCTAAAACTAATTCTTTAATCGAAGTTTTTTTTACATAATTTGATTATGATGCTATTGAAACATTTTATATAATCTGTACAATTATTTAATTCCAGGACCAAGAAACTTGGAGGCGTGTCCATCGTAGATTTATCAATGGACGACTTCCGTGGCCTCTGCAACGGCGAGAAATATCCAATTCTTCGGGCTGCTAAATATAGGTTGTAAGACGTAGATACTTTGTTATCGATATAAGCTATTGACACACACTTTTATTAATTCATAGATTTCAGTTGTATTGTTGAAAAAGTTGTATTGTTCTAACTTAAAATTACAGTTGTATTGTTCTAAAGTAAAACCATAGGATTACCTAGGCCAAATGTTATTTTTTCTACGAATTTTGCCAATTATTTAAAAAAAATGTAAATGCTCGCAGTATGGGAGCACCTTATGACTATTGTCCTTCTTTAAATTTGACGATTATCCATTAGGATTTGTCTCTAGTGTGTTTTTTTCTACTAACATTGTCCTTCTTCTTCTTTAAATTTGACGATTATCTATTAGGATTTGACTCTAGTGTGTTTTTTTCAACTAACTTAAAAAAATGTAAATGCTCGCAGTATGGGAGCACCTTATAACTATTTTCCTTCTTCTTTAAACTTGACGATTATCCATTAGGATTTGACTCTAGTGTGTTTTTTTCAACTAACTTTAAAAAAAGGTAAATGCTCGCAGTATGGGAGCACCTTATGACTATTTTCCTTCTTCTTTAAACTTGACGATTATCCATTAGGATTTGACTCTAGTGTGTTTTTTTCAACTAACTTAAAAAAAATGTAAATGCTCGCAGTATGGGAGCACCTTATGACTATTTTCCTTCTTCTTGAAATTTGACGATTATCCATTAGGATTTGACTCTAGTGTGTTTTTTTTCAACTAACTTAAAAAAAATGTATATGCTCGCAGTATGGGAGCACCTTATGACTATTGTCCTTCTTTAAATTTGACGATTATCCGTTAGGATTTGACTCTAGTGTGTTTTTTTCAACTAACTTAAAAAAAATGTAAATGCTCGCAGTATGGGAGCACCTTATGACTATTGTCCTTCTTTAAATTTGACGATTATCTATTAGGATTTATCTCTAGTGTGATTTTTCAACTAACTTAAAAAAAATGTAAATGCTCGCAGTATGGGAGCACCTTATGACTATTATCCTTCTTTAAATTTGACGATTATCCATTAGGATTTGTCTCGTGTGTTTTTTTCAACTAACTTAAAAAAAATGTAAATGCTCGCAGTATGGGAGCACCTTATGACTATTTTCCTTCTTCTTTAAATTTGACGATTATCCATTATTGATTTGACTCTAGTGGGTTTTTTTTTAACTAACTTAAAAGAAATGTAAATGCTCGCAGTATGGGAGCACCATGACTATTATCCTTCTTCTTTAAATTTGACGATTATCCATTAGGATTTGTCTTGAGTGTTTTTTTCAACTAACTTAAAAAAAATGTTAATGCTCGCAGTATGGGAGCACCTTATGACTATTATTCTTCTTCTTATTTGTTCTTCTACTTTACATTTGACGATTATCCATGGATCTAATATATCCTACGAATATGATTATACGAATTGGGGTTTGAACGTCCATTTCGTCGTCACGTCACGTCACAAGCTTTTGTGTTCTGTGATATAAGTAGATAAAAAAAAACATTCGGCCTAATTTTGGAACAGATTAATTTTTTCATTTTTGTGCTATCAAAACAGACTGTAATACTTAATTTAATATTTTAGTTAGTGCTTTTAAACGGACAATGTAAGCATGAAAGAACAATGAAATAAATAATAGAACAATTAAAAAATGTTGTCTTTTTTTCAAATTCATTACCATCCTACACTACACCTAACATTACATTACTATCACCCACAGAAGTAAATTTTTTTTTTACACCACAGAGTACTTACTATACAGGGTGTTTTTTAAATCATTGGCATCCTTTCTACTGGTGAAAGTACTCATGAACATGAGCAACTTTTTGTATGGAACCGACTCAATCCGATGGAAAAAAAATCAGATGTTCCATACATTTCGGGTGAGTAGGTATTGGAAAATAGTATGGAACAGCAGATTTTTTTTTCCATCAGATTGAGTCGGTCCCATACAAAAAGTTGCTCATGTTCATGAGTACTTTCACCAGTAGAATACAACCATCCGCCCTATATATTAAACATCCTATTAATATATCCTATTGGAGGATCTGGCTGTAATTTAAAAAAAACTAAATTATAAATTGACATTGCCAGTACCCAAACAACTGTTTTTAGATTTTTTGTCCGTCTGTCTATTTAGCTGGACGCTAAATCTTCCTATAAGTTACAGAGTATCACATAAAATTCTAGGGAATAGTTAGTGTTCCGGTTGCGCGCCATTCACATTTTTATCAAAAAGTTAATAGAAATGTTTAGTTTTTCAAAAATTTAAATTAGTCACGAAATCGAAAAGGTAAAATACCTTTGTGTTGGTGATTTTAAAACATTTTTTATTATAAAACACGGATGTTATCTGTATTCATATGAAATTTTAGAGGTAACTTCGGGATTTTTTTCTATCGAGCAAAATTTTTCCCATCGTGTTTTGGAAACAGTCCTCCCTTTAAACATACGTTCTACAATACATATTGGAATAATATACCACCACCCATTAAAGATTCCTTATCTGTTAAAAACTTTAAAGTAAAACTGAAAAGATACCTTTTAAATATTCAAAAGTTAAAATAATAGCAGCCTACTTTAAAAAAAAAAAAAAAGTTCTGTATACATTTTGTAAAATATAAACGCTTAATGTAGCACAAAACGATAATGGTCATTTTGTTTTGTTATTTTATTTTATTTTTATTCTGTATTAATTTTATTTTTATTATTTTGTTTTTAACATACCTATGGTACCCACGGAAGACCAGCGTCGTTGGGTAACACCACGACATATGCTGAGTGGGGACCAATTTGGTTCATGTACAATTAAATATAAGTACTTATACGCTATTGTGATTCCGTTTGTAATATTGTACTATACCAAATAAACAATTTTTCTTTCTTTCTTTCATATCAGAAATTTCAGGGCGAAAACTCTTCAATTCTTTAAACAGCAGCTTATAGAAAACAGCCAATATTGCCGTTTTCACTTACTAAGAGCCCTTAATTCCCTTGGAAAAAGGACTTGATTCTGGTACTCAAAAAGGGCTCTCACCTAGGTACCTATGTATATAAGTCAATCATCTGGGACATGAATCTTGTATATAAAACAAGCTTTTGGCTTCGGCTTCACCCGCGTGAATTTCTCACGGGAACAGTGCTTTTTCTCGGAATGAAAGGTAGGTACCCTATGTCCTGCTCAGTATTTTTATCTAACTAATAGCTTTTCCCGCGGCTTCGCCCGCGTGAATTTCCCATGGGAACAGTGCTTTTTCACGGGATGAAAGGCACCCTATGTCCTTCTCCGTACTTCTAACTATGTGTATGCAAAATTTCAGGAAGATTGGTTCAGTAGATGAAGCGTGAAGAGGTAACAAACAAACAAACTCACTTTCGCATTTATAATATTAGTTAGGATAGGATATGTACATATATATGCGAAATTTCAGAAAGATTGGTTCAGTAGATAAAGCGTGAAGAGGTAACCAAAAAATAAACTCACTTTTACCTTTTACTACACTTGTACTATGTTTACATACCTACCTGTGTCAATCCGCGGGAAAAGATACCTAACCTACCTATTGGTTTGTATTGTTGTTGGCACTTACGATACGAAATTATTGTTATACTAGCCGCGGCCCGGAGCCTCGCTCCCGTGGGAATTTCGGAATAAAAAATACCCTATGTGCTATTCTCGATATTTTTCTACCCGTTTACCAAATTTCATCGAAATCTTTCTAGTAGATTTTGCGTGATTGAGTAGCAAACATCGTCACAAACTCACATTCAAACTTTCGCATTTATAATTAGTAGGATTAGTAGAATGCTACTTGACTTATTTGTATCTAAACAAAGTATCGCGCCAATGACCTTAAGGTACTGTGCAACATAGTAGGTACAAAAGTAGGGTAGACCGGGTACAATTGTACCAGGGGACGATTGAACCATCGCAAATATCTTCTAAACTAAGCGTCGTACTGTTGTGTGACTGAATCAAGCGCGCCTCCGAACGCGGGCCTCTCAACCGCCAGTCTCGCGCGAACGTGGCACGAAGCGGACGAGTGTCGCGGCGAGGAGAAATTTCTGCACATCAAAAGTAAGTTTTTTGATGTAATATTTTTTAGTTATATCAGAAAATCTAAGCTGTATTTTTTACTTGGTGATAGTTTAAACGCTTAGTATAATTGACGACAATGCATTTTAATAGTTTTTGTGTCATATAGTGCTCGTATTCACAAGTAATTTACCTTTGTTGTCAAAATGACCTTGTGGGGACAATTGTTACAATTTCTTGGGTATGGTTGTACCGGTACAACTGTCCCCGTGGTACAATTGACCCCATAAGACCGTTTAATTATGTAAATCTTCCTATTTATTTATTCGGGTCAAAAATTTTAAAAGGTATGAGATTATAGTTTACAAAGTATAATTTGCACCGATTCGTCATATCGCCTGTCTTGTATTCTGTCGGAATATTTATATTGTGATTATAATATTATATAAGGAAAAATATTAGCCAGTTTCTGACTATTGTACCAGGGGATAGTTGTACCAAGGGGACAATTGTTACATGTGCCTTTCCATACAATATGATAATTGATTATTTGCGTGTTTTTTTGTTGTTTATCACAATTATAACAGCAATATAGTAGCTTCTATGACTTAATTAACCATGTTTTAAAGTCCTTATTATAGAATTTGTTGCTAGAGATGAAAAAAAATATGTTTTATGTTTTTCAAGTTAACGAAAGTTATTTCAGTTAGTTGTGTGAATTTTTTTGTCTTTTAATTTTAGTTACATTAAAGTTTGTACCGCCGAGTTAAGGTCATATTCAGAAATACATTTTCTTTGCTTAAAAACAGTGTTTTATTTCCTCAAAACTTTGGTACAATTTACCCCGTAATGGGGTACAATTGTACCAATTTCCCAATTCTATTCAAATAAAAAAATAATATGTTTATACTGGTTTCTATAGCCATAAGAATGGTTCTACCCTCTAGCTAACTAACATAGGTATCGTTGAGTATTAACACTATTTAATAAATATTAAAAAACAACTAGCAATTCAGCGCCAAAGGCAAAATGGTACAATTGTCCCCGGTCTACCCTACTTAATCATTTACGATGCAAACGTTTTTTTACCACCGTACCCAGTTGTAGGTAGGTACCTACTATTTCTTTCGATATTCATCAAAGTACCTAGGTAGAACACATTTAAATAATTTAGATAATAAATCTTAATACATAATCAAGCTATTACCTTGGGTAAAAAAAGAGGTGGAGGAGCTATGATTTGTGTCAAGGATTCGCTTGGAGCTCATCTCCTCGATGACTGGGTGTATTCATCGGCTTCCATGGAGGTGATATGGGTTACTATCCCTGCAAGTAGTCTGGGTACCAATATTGACCTACACGTTGCTTGTGTTTATATTCCCGGGAATTTATTCATTGTGTGACATCAAAGGTTTCAAATGATGGTGGCTTTTTTCTTTTACTGGGAGATTTCAACTTGCCTTGCATTTCATGGAATCCAGAGGGTCCTATTTTTCTAAAGCGCGACAAGGTAGAGGACACGTAGAGGAACAACAAGCTGCAAGTCGTTTAGTTAGCACCCTAAGAATGTTTGGCTTTAATCAATATAATCTCCTACGTAACACGAGTAACAACATTCTTGATTTAATATTCAGTAATTTTAGTTTAGAATACAAAAGGATTTAGTTCCTGAGGACTGTCATCATCCAACCTTTGTTAGTTTGTACGGATGTAACTATAAAACCACTACCTGTGAATAAATGAACTAAATTTAAATATAATAAAGGTAACTACGATGGCATTATCAAATATCTGGAATCCGTTCCGTGGGAATCCTTACTGATGGAGGGAGATGTCGACACGGCTACAGAAACTCTTTATCATCATATATTTTTTGCGATGAATAAATTTATACCTAAGGTTGTTTGTAATGAATCACACTTACCCACCATGGTATAGCAAAACATTGATTAATATTATTCGTGAAAAATCGCGAACCCATACCAGGTGGAAAAAGTTCAAAAATCAATTGGATTATTCTAAATTTGCGCTGTTGAGATCAAGACAACATAAAATTGAGGCTGAATGTCATAAAATGTATTTATTGAATATACAGGCACAAATCAAAAACAACCCTAGAGCTTTTTGGAGATACGTTAAGTCTAAGAGAGGTACATCGTCGTATTCTGCACAGGTAACTTTCAGAGGAGATAGATACAACTCGGGTGAAGCAGTCTGTTCGGCATTCAATGAGTTCTTTTCTAGTGTCTTTGTTCCTCCTGCTGATACTTATACATATGAATTTGAGTAGGTAATATTTTGTTATTTGCTTTAGTAGCAAAAATGTCAAGCAACACCGATGATACTGATGAAAATTTAACTCCACCTGACATTCTAGAAACTGACGAATAGTCTTTCTTTTGCCAGAAAAATGAAGAAAAGCGTACGACAAAAGGTTACCAAGACTTTATGTTTATGCTACTTATAGCCATGAGATTAAATAAAGTAAGTAGTGTATGCAACTGTATACAATATTAGGTATTAAAACACTCGTGTAATCTTATATGACATTTGCATAAACTACTATTATGGACTTATTGGTAGAGTTAAAAAAAAATATTTCTGTGGTTATTTGATTCAAGCTTCGAGCAACAAGGACTTCCGCGCGCGGCCCGGAAGGGAGGCGCCATAGATGTCTTTCCCCTCTGGCAAAGCTAAGGCCCAGGTGGACTTGAGCGTTTATAAAAACTGTTTGCATTCGGACTTTTCGCTAGACAGAATCTATCAGTCAGTGTGAATGACACATAGGCCGCAATACAAAAAATTCTGAATTGTTCAATTATGTGCTGCAAAAAGAGGTCTGGGACATCTATTTTACAGAAAGATGGTGTTACATTTCTCTAGTAAGTAAATTCTTATCATATGATTATAAATTAAACAAAAATTCATACATTTTATTATAATGTCATTGTTGGATTTGTTTACCAACATCAGTCCGGTCGCCTATAGAAACACGGATTTGTCGAGTGATAATTCCGTCCAACATCTAGATTTAGTGATGTTACTTTGCTTACATTGTGTGTTGTAATCCTGTATCGATAAACTGCGATAGATGTAGTTTTAAATTGTTGTATGTTGTAACGTGTATTTTCTTATTTTTTTACAGCTTTCCTAAAAATACCTACTTAGAGATGTGTGTATGGAAAAACTAGTGCAACAACTACCAAACCTGGGATGCCAAAAAGACAAGTCCCGTTTGTTTAGCTCATTATAAGGCATCTGATTTCCACGAATGGTGTTAGTCAACTCGGATGAACAAGACTAAATTGACCAAGAGAAAATTATTAGAAATAGTTAAGTTATATTTAGATAATTTAAATTTTATAAGTATTCCTTTCTTGTATTTGTGGTACTTAACTAATAAACGTGATAACTTTGCAACTGTGATTTTATTTATTACTAGCTTTCGCCCGCGGCTTCGCCTGCGTGGATTTCCCACGGGAACAGTGCTTTTTCCCGGGATGAAAGGTACCCTATGTCCTTTACCTTATTTCCAGCTATGTGTATGCGAAATTTCAAGAAGATTGTTTCAGTAAATAAAGTGTCAAAAGGAACAAACAAACAAACTCACTTTTGCATTTATAATATATAGTTAGGATTATGCTAATTCTGCGAAGTGCACACTCTGCGAAGTGCACCAATTGCGAAAACCACCTTTTGTTCGAGTGTACGTTTTGCGAAGTGCACATTCTACGTCAGACTTACAGATAGAATCACTAGTATATAAAAAATGCAAATTACTGCAAGAGCCCCGGGTATGTCATTCATAAGAACGTATCCATATTTCCATACCTCCTTAGCAATAAATATTATAAATGCGAAGTAATACTGTTATACTCACGGGTAAACCACTCCACAGATTTTATTAAAGCTATTGATTTTAACAAATAAATATTTCTATTTCTATTGATTATATAGTTTAAGGCCCGAGAAATTCGATAATTTATAATTCATCGATAATGCAGAATTACATTTTTGCCATTCACTATTGAAAACAAAGTCAAAAATATGTTAATGTGTGTTCTGTCTTATATTCGTACACAAAAATCTGACGGATGGTGACAGATTTGTCAATGTATTGTTTTATTTTTCATATGTGGTGTCGTAATTTGTCGTAATTACAGATTTTCAATATGTATGTGTGTACCGAACAGCGCTTGCGTGAATTTCCCTCCCCCCGCAAAAAATGCCAGAAAGATTTGAATTTAAACATGTCGCTATGGCTTCTCCCTCCGTAAGGAGTCCGTGTTGCTCTATGGATTCAAGCATCGAGATATTATTTAATGAGGTTTTTTCATGGAAGTAATAAGTACTTTGTACAACTATTACTTCCATGGGTTTTTTTCTTTCGTCATTGATTATAAGCACAGAAGTATTTTTTTTTAAAATAAGTATTATATGTCTGTGATTATAAGCACTAAAAAAATTATTTCTGTGATTATAAGTGATTTTTTCTGTGATTATAAGCACTAAAAAATTTATTTCTGTGATTATAAGTGATTTTTTCTCTATGATTAATTATGTCACAAAAACTGTCATGTCTTTATGCTAGTCAATATTTTAACAATTAATAATAATTTATTCACTTTTTCAAGCAATATTAATATTTTCGTGCCATCAGTTCAATTTTTTCATTATTAATAACATGTTTGCCCAGCAACTGATAGGATTGTTAGTTCGCCCACCAGCACGCACGCTCTATATACCAACTGCAATTTTCGCAAAACATTCGCCAGTGTGTCCTGTATCTAAAGGCAAAGGAGGATCCAAAGAGGGAGGAACTGCAAAGGGTGGATTAAAACGACTCGAATACTGTGACAAAGTCCGTTTAGCATTTCTACCTGAGGAATGGTTTCAATTTTTCCATTCAAAGACGGGAGTCTCCGGACCCTATGTTTTTGGCTTGGCTGTCATTAACTACTTGATGAGTAAAGAAATGTATGTCATGGAACATGAGTATTACTTAGGTATATCAATAGCCATAGTGATTGCCGCAGTGCATAAAAATCTCGGACCTGACATTGCTGCTGGGTTGGACAAAGACGTTGATGATTATGTTGCTGAAATGTCAAAAGGTAGAAACGATGAAAAGGCGATGTTTGAAGACGTAATAAAAAATGCAAAGGATGCCCAATGGAGAGCTGAAGGACAAAAACTCTTAATAGATGCTAAAAAGGAGAATATTGCGATGCAATTAGAAGCAATTTATAGGGAGAGAATGATGCACGTCTACAAAATGGTCAAAGGTCGCATGGACTACCATTTGAAAAGATACCAAGCGGAAGCAAGGATACATCAGAAATGGATGATTGGGTGGATACTGGAAAATGTACAAAAGTCTATAACACCGGATTTTGAGAAACAAGCTTTAGACCGAGCTATTCAAGATTTGGCAACCGCTGCTAGCCAGGCGAAACAATAGATTGATGAACTGTTTTCAAAACAGTTAAAAACAAAACAGTGTTTTGTTTACATAATTATCTTTATTTTTATTAAATTCTATTCAGCTACTTTATCTACTTCAAATATCAACGAATTTAACGTTGATTTTTAAGGAAATATGTAAGTAGTTAGTACTGGCGTAATTTGATGTTCAAAATTATTCTAATCTTAAGATTAGAAAGATTTATTAATGAATAAAAGTAAATTAGATTAAAAATGCTGTAGGTACTTGTTTTATTATTTATATCTAAGCTATTGTAGAAAGAAAACTTATTAAGAAAAATCTTGTACTCCAATTACTTACTCGAAAATATATAAATTGGCACCGCACGACGTAAACATTATAATAGGACTAATTGAATGGGCAGTTACTAAATATAAATTAGTGGTTCTGTGAGAACAGTAGACCTCTGGAGCCCTTACCACCATGAAATAGCTGATATTTTACCGTGTCCCTGGCTTAGCAAAGGCATTTAAGAATTTTGAAACCAAACTACCAATGCTGGAAAGAAATCAAAACGTCTAATCTTTTACCCATTGTGGTTGGTCAAAATCAAAACCACTAAAAAAATTACTGAAACCTCCCTTTTTTTGCCGCTGGTTACCCTTCTCTGAGATAAGAGTTGACAATAGATACATTTGTTAGTTGAAGCAGTAGGTAGATGCTTTACATTCATGGTTAGAGGTTGTATTGTGTGTTTGTTTACTTGTTTATTTGTGCACAATTGAATGTTCCTATTTTCTATTTACAGTTAATACCTTGTTCAAAAAAAAAAAGAAGTGTAAAAGCCTTGTAGATTTTTAATTTTGTAGTATATTATTGGTAGTACATACATTTGTTAATTTAATTTTCATTTTACGAGCGCGTTGTCAACAATATATTTTAGCTGAGCCGAGAGTGATTTCTGTACTTTACTGGTTTGTAAAAAATGTACAAGGAAATTATATTTGTTATTTTTGTGATATATCAGAAAGATGTAATTTGCAATTTGTTGGAATTGGAAAAGCCAGACACAACAGCGGTACCAAGTAAGTTAGAGAGAATTTTCGATTTTTCATTATACTCGAAGAGTACCTAATACCTAATTGGAGAGAGTTCTGTGGGGATGCTCCAAATTTTTTACCATGTAACCACGGAAGTTATAAAGAAAAAGGTTACGTTTTATCATTGATGTTGAACAACAAAAGTACAATATTCCAGGGCAAGTTAATTAGGTACCTAATACGATATGTACTTAAATAATTAAGACGATTACTTAGCTTTTGCCCTCCGCTTCGCTCGCGGATATTTTTTTTTCTTATTGTCTGTCCATCTGTCCGTCAATTTTTTTTTCCATAGGAACGCTTAAAGGTATAACGTTGAAATTAATATCGAATACGCGAATCCACGGTCTCTTACTGCAAAAAAATAATCAAAATTATACGTCAACGCGGTCAGGAGATATTACCGAAAATGTTGCGAATTTTCGCATATTTTGCGATTTCAGACAGCAATCAAAACCTATGGGGTACTTTCCGTTGACTTAAATTTATGAAATTGGGCAAAAAACAAGGTCTAAAAGTACTTGTACAGGAATATATCTGAAAGTTGTAATATGTTGTTGGAAGCTTAAAAAAAAGTGGTACAAACTTATTTTTGCGCTCGATGCAGTATGGATCCTAGGGATTGAAATGCGAAGTTAAGTTTGTTTTTGAAACTAGTTGCTCTTTTAATTAGAGCTATAATGTGAGATGTTTTGAGTGTACGGAACCCTCGGTGGTTTGACTCGCAATTGGCCGGTTTTTTTAGTTCTCACCTACACTCCCAATTAGTCATACAGTCAGTCAGTGACCAATTTTGTGTAGGTAGGTATTAATATCAATCTACAGGGTTATTTTGGAACTACTGGCCAAATTTTTACAATATGCTCTTCAAGTACTTAAAATACAACTACGTCCGAAAAAAAATAGTAAAAGAATAACATAAAATTTTATCTTTCCATACTAAGTCCCATCAGCTGATCGACCAATTTGTATGGAAAGCAAAAAAAAATTTTTCATTTTTTGACATAGATTTTTTTGGAAACAATTTCATCAACCAAATCTGCTGCGAAAATTTGGCCAATGGTTTCAAAATAACCATAAAAATATGTCTACATAAACAAGTTAGAGGCGCTCCGAGGCTCATATTATGTGCTGTCCAGGTTATAACCTGGCCTACCTGTTCCAGGGTATATACCCAACCATATATTATAATACATATACCCAAACATTCTACCCGTCTCGCTCGTGTACTAAATTTTATCAAAACGTCTTTCGGGTTTATTATGTTTGTTTGATAATGTTGTTGTGTTGATGAATTAGAGTTTGTTAAATGCTTTTCATAATTTCCCAAAAATCTGTGTATAAAGGATATTTTGGGCAAGATAAGTTTTCTTCTAATATATTTTATATTAGGGACGAGGTATTTGAAAAAAATATAACCACACGCCGCCGTTGTCATAAAGAAAGGCGAATCATATTCAACAATTAGAAAATAAAATATGTAATACCTAGTCTTTCTTAAACCTTCGCACTTTAAACACCTATTCGGATAAAATGTGTGGTGTGTTTTTAGTGGAACTCAAGACATTGGATTATGAATATATGTGCAAGTTTCAGCCAAATGAGTTTGATTGTGGCCAAAAACATAGACGCAGTTATAACTGGTAAGCATGTATTCACTTCAAGCTTGTTACTAGTTGGTTAATATTATAAATGCGAAAGTAAGTTTGTTCATTTGTTTGGTTGTAACCTCTTCACGCTTTATCTACTGAACCAATCTTCCTGAAATGTCGCATACACATAGAAGTACTGAGAAGGACATAAGATGCTATTCATCCCGGGAAAAAGCACTGTTCCCGTAGGAAATTCATGCGGGCGATGCCGCGGGCAAAAACAAGTCTATAACTCAAAGGTGACTGCCTGACATAGTGATCTATCAACGCACAGCCCAAACCACTGGACGGATCGGGCTGAAATTTAGCATGCAGGTAGATGTTATGACTTATGCATGCGCTAAGAAAGGATTAACGCGAGCGAAGCCGCGGGCAAAAGCTAGTTCTCATATAAAGACTTTTCGGAAGTTTATAAAGAAAATTTGGTGCCGGAGCCTGCTTTAAGACATTAAAGAACCTGTGTTAGAAAACCCCGCTCCTCCTTAACTAGAAAACTATCTTCTTGGCTGTTAGTTTAAAATATTTATTTGCATTTTCTTTGTCAGGTATTACTTTGACATTAAAATGGAGGACTGTAAACCTGTATTTGTGGTAGGAGATTGCACGGAAAACCGGAATGCATTTTCGTCTTTGAAAAACTGCAAAGAAACGTGTCGGGGTAAGCTGCCTAAATTCTAAGATCCAAGTCCTATATAAGTGCCCAACTAGAAAAGTCGAGTATAAGATAAATAACTTGTAGTCTCATGATCAGAAATATTACTTTTTTTTTTATTTAAAGTCCAATGGCTGATGAACTTTTAAAAAAATAATTATCTACTATAGCTATCGTCATAAGTTTGACCCAGTATATAAAGATTCGTTTCTAATTTTTAAAAGGCGAAGGCATAAATAATATTCCGTTCTTTCGTAGCTTAGAAAATCGGACTAATTTTATTTAACAAGTATTTTATTTATAGAACCTGGCAATATTGCTATTAAAAATAATTTGACGGCGAATGTTTACTGTCGCCTCCAGTTTGATTTTGGAGATTGTGATGAATATCATCCTATGTGAGTATACGAAGTGTCAAAAAGTGCATGTAAGTAATAGTTAAAATAATGATCCTTATCAACGTCAACGCAGTTTCCTGAAGTGCGTAGATATGAAAATTCTCGATTTATTTCGAAACATAAAAATATACTTACTTACTGCTATGTAAAAATTATAGTGTAAGAGGGTGGATTACCTGTCCAGAGAAAAGTAAGAAAAGTGATGCCTAATTTTTCTAAATGAGAGCGGCAAGCACCCAGTGCGGTGGTTGATTATACTACAGGACAGATAACTCACTCCTACCTAATAAAGAAGTACTGAACGTGTACCTATCAACTGAATGTGTAATGTAAAAGTATATCAGTGTATTTATCATTGCTAAAGTTCAGTACTTTAGGTAAGCTCAGTAAAAAGATAGAAATTAACAAAACTTAAGATTCTAGACAGATAAATCTTTTATTGCTGCATAACCGATACAATCATTGAATATTCACTAAAATAAATCCTAAACTCCAGTACTCAAAATTTCAGCCATTTGGTTATCTCGTGTCCCGTGGGAATATATTAGATACTCGTTGTACAGTCGCGGTGTTAAAATGAATCAAAAGTGATATTTCATTCAATAAACGATCTTCATCTGCTCGTTATTTACAATTTCCCGTGTACAAATACTCCCACCCTGAGTCCCTTTTTGTCCTATCTCGTGTCCTGTCTATTTATACGTCAATAGAAAATGCTCATCAGGTTGAACGACTTTTGCTAAGGCCCCATTTCCATTTATTTTATAGAGTAGCTGGTCTCTTGGAGTTTTTCATCAGATGTTCCATAATCTTCAATTTTTTTACGTCAGCAGAACCATTTCCATACTTCTTGTAGTTTAACTGTTCTATTTCGGTTCTTCATCAGTTGTTCCAGTTTTCAAAATCAATTATAGCCTAAATGTTGCCTAGGCATAGCTACACATCAAAAAAAGTTTCATTCAAATCGGTTCAGTACTTTCAGAAATTAGCGTGATCATATATGCAGACAGACAGACAAAAAATTCAAAAAAAATTTTTTTGCTTTCTATTATTCTTTTTAAGTGTCACTCTATTCATTTTAGTCAAAAACACTAAATGTACAGACAAAATATTTTTACTCTCTTATTATATGTATAGACAGATAATTTTGATTCATAATTAGACGGTTAATCAATCACCTGCTTAAAGGAATTAATCAATGAGTTAAGTATATCAACTTAATTGTATTTTTTTTTTGCATTAGTATCTTATTGGATGTTGTTAACTTATAGGTGGTATTACGACATGTCTACAAGAAGTTGCAGAGGATTCTCATACAGCGGGTGTGGAGGGAACCAGAATAAATTCGAAACCACGCAAGACTGTACCACCACTTGTTTACCAAGTGTCGAATATAAACCCAAGCGGTTTTAAACTTTTAATAAAAATTAAAGCCAATATGACCTATGTAAAAATAATTTTTCTTTTAATGTATGCAAACGTAATTAATTTCGAAGTCGTACGTCGAATATTTCTTGTGATAAGAAAATATTTTACGATAATTAAACATCAACCAATAACGATCGTTGGCCATCAGTATAAAATGTATAGAGAAAGTTTGATTGTTATTATGTTTTTTAATACAAGAACAGTTGTTGGTTGGTTATTGGGGGAAGAAAAAGACCCTAAATCTACGGCTGAACCGTGTAAGTGTATTTTTTATAGCTTACTTACTAAAATTAATAACATGTATTATAATTAAGATCACTAGTAAACTATGCTTACTTATTAAAAATGCTCCTATTTATCATTTGGTCCATAACATAGACCAAATGATAAATAGGAGCATATACACGCGTTTCGGAGGCATATACAAGAGATTTGGCAAAACTCTCGCCATATACAGATACTTTCGTGGAGAGCTTTATGCCATGCAAGCGGAACACCATGGCACGAAGTCTGCTTTGAACATATTAGCAAATAATCATTAAACCCTGAACATGAAAATATTCTATGAACAAACCCCATCCTGGACGCGTCACGGGTTAAAGGCATTGGGTATCTCTTTGGTATTATCGCATAATTTACCATCGTTTACAAAGTGGATTTAACAAATGCCTAAATTTAAAAGTTTAGCTGGCTAATCTTAAGTTTATGTTTACACGTTGTTTACACCCATCTTTAGGTGTAACATAAAACTAACAGATACAGTTTCACGTTTTTATCCCTTACGGACCGAGCCAACGGTCGTGAGACAATACTAATAAGACTAATAATTACGAATTTAATATAATATGAAAAAATATCAATAAAGAAAAGTTAAAAATGTTTTTAATCCTACACTATGTATGTTTGAAAGACCGAAAATCGATGATTTCAGTGGACGTTTCCGCTATGAGTTTTGCGGTGTGGTGCAAGTTTCAGACAAATGTCTACGATTGCGGTAAAAATGAGAGACACGCCTACAGGTATTATTTCACAATATATATCTGCCTAGTCTGTTGGCCCAAACGATATTAAGAAAATTAATATGGTTTGAGGCAAAACAGGCATAACATGTAGAACACGGATTTTGTGAAGGCAAAACGTGAAGGGTGAATGTGGAGTAAATCCCGTGTGTCGCTTCGCATTTGGCGAGTTCAGAACGGAATCAAAATCTATGGGATTGATTCTTCCCGTTGGCCTAGAATCATGAAATTTAGCAACAAGTAATCTCTTACAGTACTAGTATAGATATCAATTCGAAAACTGTAAATCCCT
Organism: Ephestia elutella; assembly: GCA_018467065.1. Lineage (NCBI taxonomy): Eukaryota > Metazoa > Arthropoda > Insecta > Lepidoptera > Pyralidae > Ephestia > Ephestia elutella. The sequence goes on from CM031564.1 coordinate 9,346,380, forward strand.
GTGTAGTTTAAACTAGGTTGAAAGACATATTTAACTTTGCCGTATAGCAAATGGTGGAACCCTCGGTGTGCGAGTCCAAATCGTACTTTGTCTGTTTTATTTCGTCTTATGACGGCAGAATATTTGTCTGCAGGTTTTACTATGATATCCTAAATAAAGGATGTAAATCTACCACTATAGGTGACTGCGAACATAACTATAATAATTTTTGGGACTTGAAAGAGTGTAATGATGTATGCCGAGGTAAGAAATAGTTGGTAACCTTCGCATTCATTTACTGTTCTGACTTTGTTTAATCTGAAGAGTTATAGGCATAAAGAAACAAGCTAATTTATTAAAAAATAAAAACACGACTGACAACTCACATAGCCTATGTTACTCGGGAAATTCAAGGAATCTAAAAATACCTCTCACATAAAAATCTGTCAAGCTATTCAGGACTTATGGTGGAATAAAAAACTTACATACATACATACATGAATCCTGAAAACATAACACTCCTTTTTTGATCAGTCGTGTAAAAAATATAAGTCAAAATATATTGCTTGGCCGTTTCGTTACTACAGGAATTAATTACTTATAATAGAAAAATAATGAACAGTATGTAAATAGATTTTTCACCTTACGCCCATGTGACGAAAGCGAAACGGCCAAGCAACATATATTTGACTAAGGTGTAGAATTCGTGAAGGCTCGTAGTGTTAGGGTAGTAGAGTTTGAAACTCTGCTCTACATAAAATTTGATAAATTTTTGACACTGCGAGCCATATGGTCATAAAAATGTTTTTGGAGGGCTTTCATTTTTGGCGCCAGAAGAGCATCTATTTTATTTGTATAGTTCTTTTTTAGGTGCCGGGGGGCATAGTACCTTGCTTAATTTGACACCAAATGTATATTGTCGTATGCAACCAGACTTCGGGGCGTGTGACAATTATTATCCTATGTAAGTATGCACGATTTTTATTAAAACTTTTCTAATCTGCTTACAAAGTTCAGAATAAAAGAAGACTAAGAAGTTAAAGTAAATCTTTTTCTGTCTATTAATTAAGTGAAAGAGGTTTTAAAGTCTTTTTTTATAGGCATTTATTTTCTCCTGCAAATGATTTTTTTTTATATTTTATCATATAACACCATTAAAATTAAAATCAAATATTCTTTATTGATCTAGGCCTTCAAAAAAGGCACTTTTCAAATTGATAACTAATTATGTATTATTTAAGTCTCAAAGCTAAAAAACTACTAGCATTTCGGAACGACCACTGCTGAGAAGAAATGCCGCAAAAACTCATGAAACAGTCTTGGTCGCCTAACATGCCAGAGGGGCGAGATATGTGATCATCGAGATAAGTGACCGCAAAAAAAGAATGTGTGCACTCAGATGCAGAAAAACCTAGTGACCTGAGATAGGATTTTGTGAACATTATTTTCATATATCTTGATGTATATATGTTACTGTAAAAGCTCGAACTACGGTAAATCCTAAGATTTAGAGTAAAGTCTTAGGATTTACCGAAAAGAATTGGTAAATGTAGGTAAGGATTTATGAATATGGGACGATTTTTTCGGGCTTTTTCTAACAAAGAGATTCTTATTCATTTATTTCAGTCAAAACCTAAGATACATATTTTTATGTAGGTATCACATAAGAGAAATAAAGTAATAATACTTCTAATATTATAGTAATAATTTACTAATTTGTCAAATTTAAATTATTTTCGAATTAATAATTTCTTTAGGAACTAGTCATTTTAAATCACCTTTAAATTATTTCCTAAATAGTGAAAAATAAACCAAGTAAAAATATAACAATGTATTTTTCAACATTTACCGTGCCTTTAATGTAAACCCTAAGATTTACCAAGTGCGTGCTAAAAGTGCGCATCGCAAAACAGTTCGGGGTTTTACCATTAAGAGTTGGTTAATCTTAAGTTTTACACGAAAATCTTAAGATTTACCGTAGGTCGAGCTTTTACAGTAACATAAACACATTTTAATTAATAAATGTAATGTTGTTATTTTATCACAAAGGTGGTATTTCGACGTGTCTACGAGAACTTGCAAAGGATTCTCGTACAGCGGGTGCGGTGGGAACCAAAATAAATTCGCATCCACCTCGGACTGCACTATGACTTGTCTACCGGATGTCGATTATAAACCTTGGTAACAAAATTGTTTTTATTTCTACTCTGTCCAGTATTTTGGCTGAGCGAGCGAGCAGTGTTCCAAATAGACTTAGACGTAAACTCTTTTCTATAGCTATGATTTGAGTCCTATGGCTCCCATGTGGGGCAGAGGGCGTCGACAGTGTTTCGTCAGGTTCTTGCCGTGTGTCTTGTTGTGTTCTTCTTCGCTGTGTTCTTGGGCTACATACACTTCGGGCCAGGTTAACCCGATTGTCTTGAGCTCGTTGCAATTGTGCGTCGCCAGGTCTGCTTAGGACGGCCACCTTTGCGCTTAGCCTGGGGGGTCCACTCCAGAGCTTGCCTCGGGATATGTTAGGGATCCCTTCGCAGTGTGTGACCAACCCATGACCACTTGCGGCGCCTAATTTGGAGGTCTATTGGCATTTTCCGGCATCTTTCCCACAGCTGTTCAATATTGGAAATTCTGTCTGGCCAGAAAATGCCAAGTATTTGACGCAGGCAGCGGTTCAAAAAGGCCTGGATCGGCGACGTGATCTTTTTGCTGACCTTCCACGTTTCACATCCATATAAGAGGACTGTTTTTACGTTTGACCGAAATATTTTCAGTTTCACTCTGTGGGTTAACTTTTTGGAACGCCATACGGGCCGAAGTTGTGCAAAGGCGGCTCGAGCTTTTATTATTCTAGCAGCAGCATCCTCTTCCGCTCCACCAGTCTACACTTCCGAGATAGGGGAACTGTTGCACCTGCTGAATCTGGTCTGTACCGAGCATCAGCGGTCGCGGATTTTTCCCCGTGTGCATCTCTTGCGCCTTCTTCGCGTTGATTTTAAGCCCCGCTTTTTGCGGCCTCTCGCTGCAGATCGTCCAGTTTAGCTTGCATGTCGACGTGCTTGTGACTGAGCAGACACAGGTCATCAGCGTAGCCTCGGTCGTCCAGTTGATCGGACAACCCCCACTCTATACCGCGTCGCTTGCCGTCGTTCACTATGAGCATTATGCCATCCAGTACGATCAGAAACAAAAGGGGCGAGAGAAGACACACTTGTCTGACTCCGGTGTGAACTGCGATATCTTGGGAAGTCAATGTTGCCTTATTTATAAAATTTATAAAGTAAATAAAAAGGGCATCTTCAGATGATAATAAAGGCTGTCTCAACAAGAGTGCACTTTTTAAATATGGTGTAAAATTCATGCAAGTAATCAATCAAAAATTTGACACCAGTCACTTATGTTTATTGTGAAAACTAAATACAAAATAGGGAAAGTTACGCCGAGACTGCTCGCAAACTTCACCAAATTTTCAGTCGAGAAAGTGCACCCAATGTGTCAACCATACGAAGGGTGGTTAAAAAAATTGTGCTGAAACTGGGTTGATTGTGAATAGTAAGACTCCCTTGGTTCCATTTATCCCTCCAGCTGTCTTCTTTACAATCCAATAAAAATATCACAACTTTCTCAAAGAAAAAGTAGAAAAATTCGAAAATGAACAAGTGCACTCTTGTTGAGACACCTTATATAATAATAAAGATAACGTTACACGTTTAATCAGTTGAAGAGATTAGAACTAGACACATTTCTATGAAATTTAGTACACCAGTAGAAAAATACCACGATTAGCACAAACGGTACTTTTAATTCTAAAATTTCGACGGGAGCGAAGCCCTGGAGCGCGGCTAATCCTACTAATATTATAAATGCGAAAGTTTGGGTGTGAGTTTGTGAGGATGTTTGTTACTCAACCATGCAAAATCTACTGGACGGATTTCGATGAAATTTGGTATACTGGTAGAAAAATACCGGGAATAGCACATAGGGTACTTTTTATCCCAGAATTCCCACGGGGGCGAAGCCCCAGGTCGCAGCTAGTATATAAATAAATAGTTAAGATTAGGAGCAAAGCGAACCCTTTCCCAATCCATCGATATTCCACCCTAGCCCTTTTTAATGATAAAACGCCAAAAATATTGCTTGAATCATGATAGATGTACTAAAAAGATAATTCATACCTAAGTGGGTATTTATACTACATACATACATATTATCACGCCTTTTTCCCGTGGGAGTAGGCAGGGACTAGCGATTTCCATACGGTATTTATACTGTGCCATAGATACGGTATTAAAATATTAAAAATAAAACTGCTTACAAACCAGATATTTCCAAGAAAGAATTATGGTTTACTAGCTGTCGCCCGCGGCTTCGCCCGCGTGAGTTTCGCTTAGATAAAAAATCTCTCTTGGAGCTTTCATCAGATGTTCAGATTTTCAATTTTTATACGTCAGCAGAAAATGCTCATCAGGTTGAACGACTTTTAATAAGGCGCCATTTCCATATATGTTATAGTGTAGCTGGTCTCTTGCAGTTCTTCATCAGATGTTCTAGATCTTCAATTTTTGTACGTCATCAGAAAATGCTCATCAGGTTGAACGACTTTTGTTAAGGCACCATTTCCATATTTCTTATAGTTTAGCTGTTCTGTTAAGGTTCTTCATCAGGTGTTCCAGTTTTCAAAATAAATTATAGCCTATATGTTGCCCAGGCTTAATAGCTATACAACAAAAAAAGTTTCATTCAAATCCGTCCGGTAGTTTTTGCGTGAAACGCGTACATACATACAGACAGACAGACAGACAGACAGACAGACAGACAGACAGACGGACAGACAGACAAGAAATTCCAAAAAAATATTTTTGCTTTCTATTATTCTTTTTAGGTGTCCCTCTATCCATTTCAGTCAAAAATATTAAATGTACAGACAAAATATTTTTACTGTTTTATTATATGTATAGATAACACGCAGCTGGCCTTTATAAAGTTATTGTTTGTGAATAACAATTTTGGTTATTTACGAAATTGGCTAACTGTTAAGTTAACTTTATCTTTGTTTCATAGTTCCGCGTAAACAATAAATAAAGGTCCTAAGCTAACAAATAAGAGGTGACGTTGGCTGGCTTTTCTCGCCGAATATTGGAGATTGGCTTCCAATAGATTCATGCTCAACTGGAAGTAAACATTCAGTCAATAAAGAAATCTATGGTTTCTTCAATGACTGAATGTTACTTCGGTTTCAATGGAAATTATAAATCCTACTATCCTACTAATTTCATAAATGCGAAAGTTTTTATATGAGTTTGTGAATTTGTGAGTTTGTGAGGATCTCAATCAAGCAAAATTTACTGGACGGATTTCGATAAAATTTTGTATACGGGTAGAAAAATTCCGGTAATAGCACATAGGGTACTTTTTATCCTACAATTTCTACGGGGGCGAAGCCCTGGGGCGCGGCTAGTAAATAATAATTCACAGAAATTCTGATTGAATAATGTCTCATAAGTTTTTATTTAGAAATATTCTGTGCTTCTGTAAAATATCTTAGCTGTATGTAGCTGCAACAGGTACCTACTAAAACGTTGTTTACATTTTCAAGGGAGAAAATTCTCTTTGCCCGACGATTAACAGTGAAGGAATTAACATTCTAATTGCTATTTATGCTAATTCCCCACTTACGGAATATTGCACTATTAAACCTTTACTGAATTATGGAACGAGGATATTTGTCATATAGTAGTGTGATTTATTTCTTATTTTTAACTTAAAGGTGAAATAATGTTAATATAAAATTAGTTTTAAATTAATAAATTAGGAATACACATGATTAAACTGACCAGTCAATTCCAATGAATTGATTGCTCTAAACTTGGGGAATGGAGGAATTTGGAACGTCGACTGAAAAGTGAATGCTTTTATCTATAGTAAAAAAACATTATGTTTGTATTTCAGTGAAAAGTATTGGTAATAAGGAAGTTATCCTAATATCCTATTACTTTATTATTTTTCTATTTTTAACGTACGTTATATATCTTTGTCAAAATATCCAACAGTAAAATAATTTTACCGCTCCCAAAATTTTCAGAAATCAAAGTAGCGGCCACAATGCGGCGTTAACTGAAATACAATTGAGCTGTAATTTTAATCTCCTGTCTGTTAGCCCAGTTTAATATCCGCCTGTGGTTGGCCGGTCTGCCACATAAGTACATTATTGTCAGTCCGTTCGTACATAACATACCCCAAAACCAATTACGTGTCGTGGTTTACTATAAAAATCCTACTTTTCAAGTTTCACAAATATTTACTCGTACAAAATGTATGGAATAGCTATTTTTTCGGTAACATAATAAATGTATTGGCCTGGCCTGGCCTGAGATCGAATCCGGGATCTCGTGTTTCAGAGATATGTAAGTTACTATAGTCTTTGTGAAACTGAATTACAAAACTCGTAATTTGAGAAGATGTAGTCTTCCTAGGAATACTGTGCTGTATTTTATAACCATTTATAAAATAGCAAATGTTATCAAGTTCAGAAATATCGAGAGCCTGGAGATTTGCAACAGGTGTTCTATTCGCATGGAAATATGGCTTCAGCTTCAGGCGAACTTCACAAATTATTTTTCAAACATTTCTACATCTTCCTTTTCGTAGTAATATTTTATTTTGTTAGGTATTTATATATTGATCAAGCACGATATGGATTCGTGCACAAAACAATACGTGTCTTTTATGGAGATCTAAATGGCAGTATTTGTGTTTATCACAGAAATCTATTTATGTCAATAAAATTGGACGCTAATACCCGTGATCGCTGAACGTAAAAGCTTGAAATATTTTAGATAGTTTTTATAAAGCCTTAGTGAGGACTTTAGAAGACTTTGGACATCCCTAAGGAGGTCACCTCCTTAGGGATGTCCAAAGAATAAATGAATAAAAAATTAAATTTACGCGAGCGATGCCGAGGAAAAACGCTAGTCTATTATAAAGCTCTTACTATCTAAAAAAAGACAAAGTTAATAGGATAATAAATACACTATATTGGAGGCTTATGTGCTTATGGTGGACTTCACTATCTTTGTGTAGGTACCTATATATAAGTAAGTATTATTATACACATACGGCACATCCTTAAGGATACTTCGTTCATAAGAAATACAGTCCCGAAGACATAAAAATAGGTATTTTGTAAATCAGTTTTGTAATCTACAAACAGCGGGCAAAAAAATAAATTTTTCGGAGATTTCTTAGCTTCATCAAAGTCTAAGCGTTACTTAGTAATTTCAGAAGTGTTTTCTCGTAACAACGGGGGATCAAAAGATCTGTCAGGAAACATCTGACTAAACAAAATTGGAGGCTGTTTCCTACTTCATAATGAAGCGCGTTAGTTAGGAACGATTATATAGGGCGGGAGGGTTCTGTACCCTTGAAGTTTACTCGTAAATTGTGCTCTTGGGACCTTTTTGCTGCCGTCAGTCAGAAGAAAGGAAGACTAATAGAGATGGCTTCGTAATGAACTTTATACTTATATCACGGGGACACAAATGTGATTCGCTTCTGAATAATTGTGGCGTATTGAAGCTAGGGGCTAGCTCAATCTGTGTGATTTGTCTGTATATTTATTTATCTAAAAAAGACGCTATCATGAAAGTAAAAAATAAGGGAGTATTTTTAGGGTTCCGTACCTCAAAAGGCAAAAACGGACCCTGATCACTTTATTGTCCGTCTGTCTGTCAAACTTTTTTTTCTCAGGAACGCTTAAAGGTATCAAATTGAAATTAATACTGAATACTCTGATCCACGGACTCTTTAAGTAAAAAAATAATCAAAATTATACCTCAACGCGATCAGGAGATATTACCGTAAATGTTGTGATTTTTTGCATATTTTGCGATTTCAGACAGCAATCAAAACTTATGGGGTAAGTTCCCGTTGACCTAAAATTATGAAATTTAGCAAAATGCAAGGTCTAATAGTACTTGTAAGTACAGGAATAAATCTGAAAGTAGTAAATATATGTTGTTGGAAGTTTAAAAAAAAAGCGTTACAAACTTATTTTTGCGCTCGATACAGTATGAATCCGAGGGGTAGGGATCGAACTGAAAAGTTAAGATTGTTTTTGAAACTAGTTGGTCTTTTAGTTAGAGCTATAATGTGAGATGCTTTGCGTGTACGGAACCCTCAGCGCGCGAGCTTGACTCGCACTTGGCCGGTTTTTAGGGTTCCGAAGTAAACAAGGAACCCTTATAGTTTCGTCATGTCTGTCCGCCTGTCCGCAGTTTATCTCAGAGACTACTAGTACTTTAAAACTGTAATTTGGTATAGATATACATATTTATTACGCGGAGTTAAATGTAGAATGAAATTAAGAAAAAAAAATTTTTTTAGGGGGCCTCCCCTGCTCCTAAAGTGGGAATGTTTTTTTTTCTCTTTCAATTATACCATCGAGTGGGGTATCATTTGATAGGTGTTTTAAAAATATTATAGGAATCCGTTTGCGAAATAAGTGCTAAATTTTATTAGATTTAGAGAAAATGGTGGAAATGAAAAATTATAATAACTAGCAAATATTAAAAAAAATACAAGGAAAATTATCACGGTTATATAGACTTTACACGTTAATGAGTAATAGACGATAAACTTACAAAATTGATTTTAGTATAAAAATAAGTATTCGTAGGAACAATTTTTATTCTTATGATGGTATATATTTAGGTTATTTTCATTAGTTATATAAAACTGGAAGTAAAAATAGGTTAATGTGTCCGCAGGGTCTCTATTGTTTCCCCTAATTTTTTGTACTCCTAATGTAGTTTGGTGCACAAACTTTTAGTACAACATTGTTTCGTACATTATTATGAATTCTAATTTAGTTTAGCCTATTTTTGATTCACCTAAGTTTTTATCGCCGTATATTTACTTTTCAAATAAGTCATTAGGCCTAATAATTGATTATTTCTAATATTCACAAATACTAATTAATATTTCGTACAAAGCAATTAAGTACAAAATTGTAACACCTAATTATTTCTGTTATAATAATTTCTGATAATTATTACAAAGTATTTAAATCTAATAGGGGGGGGACTAAAATTAAACATTGATGGATTTGTGTTTGATAAATGTCGAGAAGTAAAAGAAAGTTACATTAGGCATGTGAACTAAAGCGTGCAGCATGCAAGCAAGCATACAGCATGCAAGAAAGCCTGCAGCATGCAAGCAAGCATGCCGCATGCAAGCAAGCATGCAGCATGCAAGCAAGCATGCAGCATGCAAGCAGGCATGCAGCAAGCAAGCAAGCATGCAGCATGCAAGTATTTCTGGGTGGCTCCACCAGAAGACTCGCTCCGTCGGCCCTTCGATTCATTCGTGCACTCGACCTCGCTACGCTCGAGAGGTCGCCGGCTCGCTTCGCTCGCCACCTCCCCCCTCGCTGCGGTTCGGCCTCGTGCCCTCATTTCTCTCAGGACCTCCTTCGCGAGCTTCTGGTTCCGCGCGAAGGAATAACACTCTAGTATAGGGCAAACTTGAGCCACGTGGAGTCGGGGTGCTCTAAGTCGGATCTGTGACTTATCAAGATATTAGGAATTATTATTAGTAGTGCATTACTAACATCATTCTGAAAATGATTGACGACAGACTGGACTGTTCTTATCTCCGGCACTGTTGTGATAGACATGTCACAGTACCCATGCCGGTGAGAAATAGCTAATACTTAGTAATAATTAAATTTACTAATATTCAATTAGTTATAATTATAAGAAGTGATTATTACAGTCAGTAATAATTGTCTCAAACAAATTTATACGAGGATATCGTTACGTGTAAAAAATTAAAAGCCAAACGATTTTAGAACATCTAATAATAGAGACTCAAAAATTGCATCTAATAATTATTAGGCTAAATTATTATTGTGCAAAAACATCAATTAGGCGAGACAATAATTGTGCATAACATGTTTAGGCCAATAAGGTTCGGCGAAGTGAAATTAGAGACAAAAATTTTAAGCGAAACAAAGGGCACCCGTGTCCGCATTTTTACAGGATAGGTACCTTCGGAACCCTACATTGCGCGTGGCTAGTAGTCCATATAAACTTCGTGGTTATTTAATATTACAAATCTATTTACTTGTGTCATTGAATACTCCAATGACTACTATTTTATGCCTAATAAAATAAAATAAATTCCATTCTCAGTCTGTCAGTTTATTTGCATACAAAATCAACTGACAACTGACAACTCAGTCTGTTAGTTTATTTGCATACATTTTATGCAGTCATCATCAAATCTCAAAGAAACCATAGACATAGAAAAAAAAATCATATTAAAAAATTTTTTGCTAGCTCTATGAAAGAAACATTTTATGAGAGATTGTTCTTTGAGATTTAATTATTGGATCTAGCCTTTTTAAAGCAACCAGGTAGATAACAAAAAAGCAGTGATGGCGGAAGCAATATGGTGCGTTTAGAACGTCGTTGAAATATTTAAAGAAAAAGATGAAACTTCCCACAGCGAATTTTTTCCAAGGGTTTCGGGTAAGAGCGAAAGCTTGTACACTTCACTCGATCTCACTTCAGTTGAAATTAAAGGCGGCATCAGCGTTTTTCTGCTGAGGTCGCTATTGTTGGCCGCACAATATTACATTATGCTTTTAGGTAGTATATAGTAAGTCTATGGCTTTTAGGTATCTACTACATAAGTGACAGTAAAGTACGAGTAAGTTAATGTAAAGTAGTTTCTTCTCTATAAGTTCTGTTATTATTTATCTATTTAACAGAAGAGGGAAGAAAATTTGCTTATAATGAGAAATGCCACGTATCTTATATCAAGTTTTGTTCCCAAAATTTGCATGTATGTGTGCGTGCAGTACAGGTAAACAAACGTTTTATCTATCTATAAATTCGGGAAAGTATCGCCAGAAACCCAAAATTGACATTTTATCGCAAACATACATTGACATTTATATTGACATAGAATGACATACATTTATGAAAAAAAAAATCCAAAAAAGAATAAAGATTAAGAATAAAGAGAAAACTATTACAAGCAATCAATGAGGGATTTTCCTTGACACAAATTAAAAAAAGAAATAGTTCCAGATGACTTCATAGATGGCGCTTAGTAAAAGGCGAGAGAAAAAATTCCATACAAAAAGCAAAAAATTTACGGGAATGGCATTTAAAAAAAAAAACTTATTAAAAAACATAACTAACAAGCTAATTATTAAAAATAAAAAACACGACTGACGAGTTTTTACTCAAAAAGTACATACAAACATATAAGTTATATACATTTTTGAAATCGCCTTCTAAAGCCCTTCAATTTGATACCCCACTCGATAAGATTGATTAAATTTTATTTTTTTGGTCTGCTATTTATCGCATATATAATCCGCCATTTTGTTTTCATGGTGACGTCATATAGCCTATGTCACTCGGAGGAATGCAAGGAATCTAAAAATACCTCTCACATCAAAATCGGTTAAGCCGTTCAGGACTTATGGTGGAATAAAGAAACTTACATACATACATACATACATACATGAACCCTGAAAACATAACACTCCTTTTTTGGTCAGTCGTGTAAAAAGTATCTATATTGTGATTTGCGCAACTGTCAAACTGTTATGTGATTTTTTTTCTGCCTCTGGTTGACAAGAAAAAGCGCACCATATAGGTTCAGCCATTATTACGACTCGGCTTTCATAAAACGCTATCTGTTGAGACTTTTTTGTACTGATTTTTTATTCTTAATTAGCTGTCAGAAAAATCGCTCATTAACAAGAAAATTAACTAATGTCTCTGACTTATTTGCCAAATGACCATAGATTAACTTTATGCATTTTACTTAAGTAAATATTATTATAAATTAAAATTTGAAAACATTATAATCAAAAATTAAATTTTAAAAGTTAAATTTCAAAAGTATATTTTTACTTTAAATCTGTTAAATATAAATTCCTTACATTGTGGAATTACTTATAGACAAATTCAAAGTTGCCTACGCATTTCATTACCATAATAGGTGGGCAGTTTATGGTGCAACGGGAAGGTAGTATCGGCCATAAAACGAAGAAAAGAGACAAAAGATCTCCAGTTGTTTTGTGTTATGGTCGTGGGCTTTATCACCTGTTGGCTCATCCGTCGGTTGACCAAACGAATGACTCACACTCAAAGGAAGCTTAACAAAAGGTACACTAAATGATTATTAGGTACTTCTATCCTATTATTATTTATTTCCGTAAAATCTCGCTAACGAATGGTTGTCAAAAACTCTGCCAAAGTTTGCGTAAAGTTAACGAAAAAGGAAAGTCTGTAAGTTTCAAAGCTCTCACGTAGTACCAAGCTCCAAATTTTTCTCCCTGCAAGAGCGGTGAGATAACAGATGAAACAATGACGTTATCATGTGGAGTGTCGGGGTGTCTCGACACGGGCGCCGCGCCGGAGCGGGGGCCGGGCGGCGCGCACTCGGCCCGTCACACCGCGTGATACCTTCCGCGGAGAGTCGCGTACCCGCCCGACCGGTCCCAGCTGCCGAACTAACTTATTAAACTCACTTTTCGCCACCGCAAACCTATCCCTCACATAAATACCTCACTCTTACTCATACTACCTACTTTAAATCGACTCCACTAATTGTTCTTTCGAGTGAACACTAGATTCACGCGTTCGAAAAACTTTACAAAGTTTGTTTTCAAGTCCGTGTGCATGTGTGAGCTTAAAGTCATGGCTGGACGAAGTCCCCTCTAAACCGGTAAGTAAAACGGATATTACTGGATATTATGCATTTGAATTTTAACATTCTTTATTTATTTTAGAAAAGATAATATAAGTATTTAGATTGGTCTTACGGCGATGGGTGAAGAAGAGTCTGTTATGCTTATGGCGTATGGGTGTTCTATCTTATGGTCATTGACTATTTTGTGGTCGGGTTGCATTCCGAGTGCGTCTGGCCGGTCGGTTTCCACAGACGCAGCCCGCGTCTATAAAGGCCTTGTTTAATAACGTTTAATTTCTTCGAAGTGTCGCGCTGTTTGAAGCTAAACACAGAGTTTACAGTGCTTGGCTATCATGTACCGAGTGTCAGGTTACACATCATTGTGTGGCTCGAAACTGCATTAAATTCTCATCATCTTTGTCAGCTGTGTCAAGTTTTCAAAGAACACCAAAGTTCTCTCATTGGAGGAAATCAAATTAGTCATCGATTACTAGACGGAATTGTATCAAGTTAACAGACTTTACAAAGTGTTTAGCGCAAGTTCTGAACAATGAGTTGAGCTTTTGTTGTACTTGTTGCTGAGTAATTAGAAGGCAAATAGTTACTGTTGATTTCTAAGTAGATAGGTATGTAGGTTAAACCTCGAAGTTACTAACAACATTAGATGTGACAACGTGTTGATTACAGATTTTCAAAATGTATCTGTTTGTATAGATTAATTGACTCAGGCCTTTATATCCGTACATTAAGGATCAGTAGGCGTGTTAAGAGGCGAATCCTCTGGATTACTATATAGTAGATCTCTGACTCGGAATATTACGTAAACTGTTTCATCACTTTCATCCTCAACGACAAACAATACATCCATCATTGTCGGGATGGGACAAAGTTAGGAAAAAACACAAAGCTAACCGACGTTACAAGATATCAGTGAGGTTAAAATGGAATCTTGAGATATCAGCTAAATGAAAAAAAGATTATCTACTTACCTACACAATATTCGTGTCAGCTGTTTTTATGAACAAGATTTCCAAAATCAGGTTTAAATATTAACTTCTCTTCTGCATTGCAAACGCCCTGCGAACAATTAATTGCTATAATTCGAAGGTTGGTCTAAGATGAATTTGACTGACAAGATACTGATAGATTTTAATGAATTTCCAAAAGGAATACAGCTAATCAAATTTCGCTTAATATTTTTACGTAAGAAATGAAAGTAATTAAAATAATGGTGAAGCCGACCAAAGATTTATTAACAGAGGAACAAATGGAAAAGGAGTTAAGTAATTAATGGACCTTCAGACGATAAATAAGGAGCGTTTGGTAAGTATAAATTAAACTATTTTTTATTAGAATCTACCATAAATAAGAACCAGCTAAATACATAAGAATAAATTTGATTTATGTATAAAGGCTTGAATCTAATAAAAATATTAAAAATATTTGAATCATAGATTTTACTGGAAGAGCTCTGTTTTAATCTCAAAGAAATGGTAAAAATGAATATAACCACAAATTTCGCAGCCTTTGTCAAAATGTATACTTACCTAGCGTTTTGTAATTTAAGGGTCTGTCACCCCTTATCACCGGTGGGGCGTCATGTTTAGATCCCTTATCACCGTTAACTTCCTTCTGGAGTATGCTGTACTTGCCAATTTGTCTACGTTCGCTAGACGTTAATGTATAACAATTTATGGACCATAAGGCACTATTGATGAATAAAATAACTATCGTGGTAAGTGCCTTGTTGCTTTAAGCCTCTCAGGTGGGGAAGACAGATGGCATCCATAGTGTTCCACCAATGGACTGCTTCTCTTTTTATCATCATTATCAGCAGTCATTTTAATATCCCCTCTATTGGGGTACCTAGCCTTTATCTATTTCCCATATAACAAATCAATTTGTTTGTAAATAAAAAAGAAATCTGCAGTTATTCTAAGCATATAAATAGAAACATTAAATAAGGTAAAAAAAAATAATAATAAAACCAAGCCTATACATATGTATATCGTTGCCTGCCAGTGATCAAAATTTTAATCTCCCAACTTTGTAACGACAAAACCTTAGAAATCAGAATAATGATATAACGAAGGCAAAAATGTAACATCCGAAATAATTTCGATTTTACACTGTTTTTGAAGGTAGTAGGTATCGTTAGTGCTTAAACTTTTTTTTTATCAAAAGGTCGAAGTAATTTAGTGGACATGATTAGTAATCGAAAAGATTAGTTCCAGCCGTATGAAGATTGCAAGCTAAATTTTAATTGATGTTAGTTTTTTTTATTTACTGTTATTCGTTACGCGAAAGCTGTTGTTGGATACTGTTGAATTTTTAACGTGGGTATTTTATAATACTACAAAAGATTTGTGAAGAACGTGAGGGAACATAACATGTGCAGTGAAGTCTGTGAATAAATTCCTTTCAACGACGCAGGTTCTATTCAAGTATTACCAGACTATGTAGCAAGCAAGAATAAACGATTTTTGTTAAAACCGTATACCTATTTGATCTATGAATTTATGATTCAAAAGTATCGCGCAAATTGCGCTAACTCAAGGTTTTAGTGAGGTCAAACAAAAATAAAATAAAGAAATTAAAAGTAGGTAGGTAGTAATATCCAAAGAGGTTTTAGTTAAACGCTGCGTTACAAACTTAAAAAGCTTATTTTATAAATAATGATTGTCAGCTAAGAACAGAATTCCTAAAATCCTTAAGTAAGTATTTAGAAGGAGACCTATCTGGTCTTATCTGTGAATAGGAATAATGTTATACTCGTTATACTATTGAGTAATTTTGTCTAATTGGTTGATCTTGTGGCCATCTTACGATTATGATAACTTGCTTTGTCTTGAAGATGCACGTCATTCGTGAAAATGTGTCATACCACGGACATTTATCGTAATGACACGACACAGTAAACACATATATACTTGGTACGTATATTTTTATGGTATTTATCAGTTCACGTGCAACATGCGGATATGTTTTATCGTGAGCAGGTTTATAATAATGCATCACTTGCAGCCGAGTTGATCATTAGTATCTTTATGAACCGGCAATTTTTGCTGAAAGACCTACTACATGAAATATACGTTTGGTTAGACTTCATGTTAATTTGTTGAAACTAATAAATATGCTTGTTTCAATGGGATGAGTAATGCAAATCCGATCAATGAGAAAAAGAAAAAATGTTTTTTTTTTTAAATCAGTCCAAAAAAAGGCAAGGACTTGAAAACACTAACGATCATGTAATCTGGGGTGGTTAAAAGGAGAGTTAGAAGATATTCCAACGATAAGGGTTTTAAACTGGGGATTCCTCCACTCATAGGCGATGGGCTAGCAACCTGTCACTATACCTGAATCTCCATTCCATCATAGAGCCCACTATTCAGCTGAGCGTGGCCTTCGAGTCTCACGACTCTTGGCTCTGTCTAACCCGTAAGGGATAAAGACGTGATTCTATGTATGTATATAAGAAAATTCTTCCAAAATATGATAAATAAATAGACAACGCCTGTAAATTACTTTGATGTCTTTATAAATTACACTTCACTGGATTTTTAATTCCCAAGCAGAGAGTCCAAATTATTAAAACAGTACGCTCTATTGGGCAATGAGATCAAAAGAATTTGCAAGAGGTAAATTTGTGGGAGTGTTTCTTTAGGGGGAAAGACGAGTTAGGCAGACACCTCAGTTTTTTTAATGTTATTAGTTACTAGTTGTCGCCCGCGGCTTCGCCCGCGTGAGTTTCGCTTAGATAAAAAATCTCTCTTGGAGCTTTTCATCAGATGTTCCAGATCTTCAATTTTTATACGTCAGCAGAAAATGCTCATCAGGTTGAACGACTTTTAATAAGGCGCCATTTCCATATATGTTATAGTGTAGCTGGTCTCTTGCAGTTCTTCATCAGATGTTCCAGATCTTCAATTTTTGTACGTCATCATAAAATGCTTATCAGGATGAACGACTTTTGTTAAGGCACCATTTCCATATTTCTTATGGTTTAGCTGTTCTGTTAAGGTTCTTCATCAGGTGTTACAGTTTTCAAAATAAATTATATCCTATATGTTGCCCAGGCTTAATAGCTGTACAACAAAAAAAGTTTCATTCAAATCCGTCCAGTAGTTTTGGCGTGAAACGCGTACATACATACAGATAGACAGACAAGAAATTCCAAAAAAATATTTTTGCTTTCTATTATTCTTTTTAGGTGCCCCTCTATCCATTTTAGTCAAAAATACTAAATGTACAGACAAAATATTTTTACTGTTTTATTATATGTATAGATAAGGTCTGAAATTAGATTTTTTTTTGTTAGTCCAACTTCATTTATAATAATACTGTTGTTTGATAAAATGTGTATATTGAAAATAGTAATTATAATTATTTACGTTTTATGTTTCTTAATGTAACATAAATCGTAATAAAGTATCTTTAAAAGTGAAAAAAAAACTTATTTAAAATCCAATACCTTACTATTTATTTATTTAAACTTTCTCGGACACTAAGCTTAAACAGTGTAACGGTTTTATGCGTTAACTGTAAATTTAATAATCTATCATTCCCTTTTAGGCATTTTATTTTATTGCCATTTAAGTAATAAAATAAAATATTTATAAACAGTGAAAAGTTTAATCATTAAGTTCAAACATAAAAGCGATAACTAGGAAATCGTTAGTCAGTCTGTCATTATGTAGGAAAAAAGTATACATTAAGTCAATGATACATGTTTACTTTCTTGACGCATTTAATTTCGTCGGTTGTACATGACGTACGGAGATGAATGTACTAAGTTATCACGTTCATCTTTATTTTGAAATTTCCCGGATAGATGACTAAATGGATTTTTGTCCATTTAGTCCTAATAGTAGAACTGAAAGTTGAAACTGAACGTACAGATATCCCTAATAATAAAATTATACTCGTACAATCTAACTTATTTTAATGTTGGTAATACACCTATGCCTATATAATATAATACCAGATATTATTATTTGATATATTTATCGATTAGATAAAATAAAAGTGATGGGGGAGAATTCTTTTAGCAACATGTTGGAATAAATGCCCATAAAATTGAGCAAACTACGTTCTGAATACCTACGTTTCTGATCGACTGTTACGAGAGCTTTGCTAAGCGGTACCTACCATATTTTATTTTGTTTACTTTCCTAATGCATACAGAATAGTCACTTTGCATACAGAGTGCTTGTCATCTTCGCTTGTACGATGTTTAAATTAAAACTTTTGAGATCTTAACTACTGGAATTGAAATATGGGTAGCAAAGCTAATTGAAAATGTATGTTAAAACTAGCTGGTGCTCGCGACTTTGTTCTCGTGGAGTTTATTAAGTCGAATAATAAAATTTATTTGCATCGTCAAAAGTAAAAAAATAAAAGTTATAAAAAACATTGTAATTTGTGTCTATGCACAAAAAAGGTTAAAAAATTAGTTACTTAGTTTAAAATTTAAAATCTTTTCCATTTATAATATCAGAAGCTTAGAAAGCATGATTATCGCAGGCAGCCGCCTCGGCCGCTGGTCATGGTCATCGCTTATGAAACTACTTTCGTTGCTGACCGTACAGTTCAAAAGACTCAAGCTGGCTCGTTACGTCACTATCGTCTATTTTGGAGGCCTTGAACTTGATCACGAGCTATCAGACTAACGTAAATAGAAATTCTCTTGACGAATTTAGGATTTGATATATTTGTATAATAAAATACCGGCCAAGTACGAGTTTTATTTGCGGAGAAAAGGGTTCTGTACTAATTTGCACGTAATCATTTTTGGAGCACTGTTTCATAAGCGTGCGTAGTAAATCATGAGGGAAAATAACCCAAAAATTAACCCTTACTTATCCGCACATATATTTTAAGTTTTTTTGAGTTCCAAGTCAACGGGATCGCAATTTTTTTTTTGTTAAAAAATTATTGTTAAAGTATTTATCAACTTTCGCATAGTTTTTAGTACATACAGTTTTTAGTAATCTGTGGACTTTATTTGTATAGTAACAATACATACGTGACCTCCATCTTAACATTATTTGAGCTCACAATTCTAGTTAATAGATCTGACGAAGCATTTTTTGTTTCCCTATTTTTATCGGCGATACATTTATTACTACCTGGATTCGGGCCGATGATGGCGGGCGATCAAAAAAAGGACATGTACCAAACCCTCATAGCGATATCTTCCCTTCGCATCGGCACAAGTATGCAGTCTATGCAGAGCTTGGGTAGGTAATTCGTTCATTTCGTAGCTAGCTTTACATTCCTTTTCTGATTAACGCTAACCGAATCGTTAAGCTCTGAGTTCTGGGCCGCCTGACTCACGAAATCGGTATTTAAGCCTGATGATATCCATTTTTTTTTACTTGCATGGCGTTGACGACATGGAAGTGCTGAATAAATTTATAGAAATCCGGTAACTCTTCTGGTGAATATTAAGATATCGCTAATTTTTATGTCTTTCCGACCGTTTTCATTATATAATGTGTGATTTTTCACAAAATACTATTTTAAGTATAGCTAATTTAAATTATAATTTTCATTTATAATAATAACCTTTAATTTAGTAAATGGTGATATTTATTTTTTGATTTTTGTGCATCTCAGAATCTCAGATCAGGTTGTAAAAAGACCTGGTCGCGGGTTGTAGTCCTGCTCGCATGGAATTTTTTCACCATATCTAATTTATACATATGAGAGTACTTTAGTTAATGGTGAATTTAATATATGTTACTAAGTTTGAAAAGTCCATTATTAGTTTGTGAATTCCTGCTTCAGTCAGCCAGCTTTAGTCAGCTTTGTTACTAAGCCATGCTTCGAATGAATTAGCTGAAACATATTATAATAATCAATGGGTCTAGTTGAATTACATATTTCTCATTTGAAAGGAATTTGGGCTCATGAATGTTGCATGCACTAAAATTTGCGAGAACACTGAAACTAGCTGTACCGGCTAACTTCAATAGTTTCCAATTTATGCCTCGAGGGATACTATGAATTAGTAATTAAACTTAGCAGTTTTGTTTCCCGAAACTAAGATATATTTAGTAGTCATTTTCGAGTTTCAACCATAATAGCGCTTTGATTTTCTTGAAGTTTCTTCGGTTAATTTGCTTTAAATTGTGAGCTAAGTCATTACGGGTGTTTTTTCATATCGAATTTATTATGTTTTCATTCAAAACTATCTGTGATACTAAAAATCATGTCCCACGTTTCCTTATCGAATCGAAGTGAGTGTAAAGCGTTGAGTACAAGTTACAGAGGAGAATAGATAAAGCCACAAGTTTGTGGTTTGGTGGTTGAGTATAAAACTTTAGCTCTGAATTACTCTCTGTGGTGCACGTGCAAAGAAACTGGTTCCACGGCGGGGGCGGGTCGTGCTGGTAACTTGGATACCACTACCGGCAGCCAGGAACGGTCTCCCGGTGACTAATACATAAATGATTTATAAAGGTCGCCATTCCAGCGCCCGCCTGAGAATTTAATTGGACTTCGGAAACATTGCGGACTGGAGTGAGGATCAAACAGTGCATAACGTATGGGCTTAATGTACATTCGTAACCAGTAAGCTCAAACACTCAGCACTAGCGGGCACGTACAACCAGATAACCACCGTGGGTAGTACATGTGTCGTAACTTTGTTACCTGAATCTATTGAATATGAACCAAATCAAAATTTTTGATCGAAATGCCCCAATGCGACCTGGCGTTCTTTGATAGAAAAGTAAGCAGCACGAGTATAAATAAATATTGCTGTTCAAAGTAAAATAAATTGGCGTAATCTAAGTAAATTCATGCTCCTTTTTTCTGGAAATATTAAGTTAAACGTGTTGCGGAAGAAAAAGTAAATTCTCTTGACATTTCCCTGCAACATTTTGCAATTTCATCTGAAGCGGTGATAAACTAAATAAAATTGGCACTGCTTCGTCGGAAAATGCCATCTAAGGAAATATATGGGGTACGTACATCCTGCTCTGCACCCTATATTACTAGAAATGAATTATAATTTTACTTTTGCTTACTGCGTTCCGGGTAACAGGATTCATGGGAACATTTTTATGTTTACGATATTGAAAAGGGGTGTAGAAAATGGGATCCTTTCATTTCTCATAAGGTTAATAATCATAATATGGTTTGTCATAAAGCCTTTCTCATAATTTTTTTAACATAATATTTTATTCAAATAATATTTATTGTAATAATATTTGTTTAGTCATAATCATAGATTGCGGCGGGGGTGGCCCTTGGGCCACCCCTAAGCCGCGAACATAAACAACAAAAAAACAAAAACTTAACAATTCTTACCTTTTTTTCTGCGTGGATCCGTACATTATGAGTTCTCTTTTCTCTGTACATTATGAGTATTACTATTATATGATTAAATTATATTATGATTATTTATGTTTATGATAATTTGTGTTTATTACAAAACAATTATGTTAAAATAATTATTTAAAAAAATATTATTTTAATTTATATTAATTATGATTATGTGAAAAAACATTATTTCGAACTATATTATTACAAATATTTTTATGACAATCATTAGAGACCCGTAGAAAATATTTATAGTTTATTATGATTTAATTAGAAGATAAGGTAGGGGGGCACCGCTCTTGTAGAAATTTTGGGATAATAAATTTTTTTTCCCAAAAAAATGAACCGACTTCCATTGTAAAACTTAAAACCATGAAATAACTTAATAGGCAGATTAATCAAAAAGAAAAATGTATTGGCATGCTACCTACCTACTAAAATAGGTGAAGTCGGTGCCAAGTGCCCTTGCACTAAGAGGTACAGTATGGATATTAGGCATTTTAATTAGTATACATGAATCTAATGTTAATTTAGATGATTAATTTTTAATTTGGCACCGACTTCACCTCATTCAGTAGGTAGCATGCCAATACATTTTTCTTTTTGATTAATCTGCCTATTAAGTTATTTCATGGTTTTAAGTTTTACAATGGAAGTCGGTTCATTTTTTTGGGAAAAAAAAAATATTTTATCATTTTTAGTGCACTTGGCGCAATTTTGTTGTCATGAAAACTTAAACTTATATTTTCACTGGCCAAAATTTAAGAAATCGAAACGTTTTATGTCAGTTTGATTTGAAATGTCAGAAGTTGTCAGAATTCCACGTAATTTTTGGCACACAAATAGACCAAGAGCCCGCGACGACCAATCTGCCTTATTTAAAAAATGCTGAATGTTTCTCTGTGTGGGATATACGTGTAAAAAAAGATTAGTGACTACTCATGAAGTTTGAATCTTAGTTGCTTATGCAGGTAATATGGATAGCAAAAGTGAATTTTATAGGTCGAAAGCACCTTTGGGGACCTCTCAAAGTATTATTAAATTTAGCTATTATAATAAAACAAACATGACTATAATTTAGTAAAGTTACAATGTCTGGCATGGGTTTGTATTTGCACCAATGGCTTGGCATTGGATGGCATGATTTCTTATATTATTCGGAATAAAATCTTTAAAAAAACTCTTACTTTAAGGAAATTAATCTATCACTTTAAATATGATTGCTACAAATTATCTGCCTAAGCAATCATGATCCAACTTTTTTAGTCGCTAATCGCTATTTCTGTGTTAGGTGTTAGGGACATGCATAAAGAATCTTGAGTTGTCATAAAATAAGGAAGGGCATGCTATCGCGGGCTTTTGGTCTATAATCCAATGATTGAATTTTTATATTTTATTAGGTATCTTTAAAATTACCGAACAGATTCTGACGTGGTTAAAATGGGACCAACTTGGGAATAAACTATTTCGAATAAAACAATAATTTCGGAAATCAGTCCACTATAGGCGAAGAAATCGGCGAACAAACATAAAAAAAAACATACATACATCGAAACATATAACCTCCTCCTTTTTTGGGAAGTCGGTTGAAAATTTATTATATTTTATCTCTGTACCATAGACGTATTATTTACGTACCTATAATGCTCTGTACCAAATTTCATTGAAATCCGTAATAGATTTTCTGTCAAACATTTTCATACACATCTAAACTATTGCATTATAGTGTAATTTATTAAGTTCGGTTAGATATTTTATTTTATCCTTTTAAAAGCCGTCCAATTTGCAAAGGAAGGCATCATATGATAATGAGAACGTTAGGTAGCTTAGGAAGTGAGAACTCCGTCTATCTTCAATGCATTTCAATTGAGATTCATTTGAATGCATTTTGCTACTCCTGCGGTTAGATTTGAGATTTGATTGTCAGGGACGAAGACTTTGGAGAAATGGCTCATTTATCTACCCTAGAATGTAACTACTTGTATGTACTACTACTTGTATATGCTACCTCTACTTATTTGGGTATAATTTTACACAGCTATTATTTTTAATCTTTTTACAAGATATTTTTCCCGATTTTTCTTTATCCATTCCTTTTCTCATGTGTTGGTGTGTGGTGATTTCTAGTGGACCCTTAAAAAGGAAATTTCAGAAATATTTTTGAAGAAGGTACAATATAAAAACTCATTGTCCTATGTTATTTAGGTTATTTTACTATTTTTAACAAGAAAGTTTGTAGAAAGATGCATGTTTCTTTTTCCTTTACATAAAACTAGTATACTATTTTGTGATATTTTTGCTTTATTTTTTATGACGATATGACTTGAGCGATACAGACGGACGTCTAAATCAAATGCTCTAAAATATCCTTTTTTCTTAAAAATATATTTTAATAAAAATAGGCCTCTGTTCCAAGCGGTTCTACTGTTGGTTCTTAAAATTCCCTTGGTTTGTATACTTAAAATAAATTGTATAAGTTATTTAAAAATTATATAAGTATGCCACTGCAAATTCCTCGCTCCATTAGCACCCCTGACCTTTGTTATTGCCGCCACATGTAGCTTATCTTAGATTTCTTTTTTAGCTTCGGGTTAGTAAACAATATATGTAGTTTTAGAATTTAATATTTTATTATCATATTCATAGTAAAATAACCATTATATTTACATAATAAGTAGCTTGTCATAATATTCATAACTTTGTACCGTATGTATTTATCCTGCTTATTAGTTTTTGAAGATACTAATTAATATTATTTGTTTGTCCGTTACAATGACCTCATTAATATTAATTGGTGTCCTGAACAAAAACGAATGAACACGTAAATAGGTATAATCTATCTATTATTTCTAACTATAAAGACCTGAGTAATTATCAAATCTTACAGCATATTTTCAATTTTGGGTTTGGTGTCGACTAGTTACTTTCGCATTTTTATCAAATTTTATAGGCGTGACGACGTATTAAATTTATAACACGTTCTCAGATGAAACCTTCTCTAGTTTTTCAAAATTGTAACTTGCGATAACCGTATCAAATTTTATTGAATAGATTTAGGGTGATGCATCTGTAAACATCCAGACAGACAAACAAAACTTCTAAAACAAATCATTTTGGCTTCTATTGGCTCTATAAAAACTACCCAAATTTTTTTAATAACTCCTACGTACTACATTGAAATATAACTATATATTAATGTTTACTACATTCGTGATTCTGCAGTTGTGCTGAATTCATATTGTGTAGGAATCACGAAAAGGAAGAATAGCGTTTGTGTCATCGATCTATCTATCTCAGCCGAGAGACATCCACTTCTGGACAAAGGCCTTCCCCAAGGATTTCTATAACGACCGGTCCTGCGCTGCCCGCATCCATGTGCAACCCCTTCACCAGGTCGTCGGTCCACCGAGTGGGAGGCCTGCCAACACTACGTTTTCCGGTTCGTTGTTGCTACTCGAGAACTTTTCTGCCCCAACGGCTATCTGTTCTACGAGCTATGTGCCACTGCCACTTAAGTTTGGCGATTCTGCGGGTGGATTTTGTTTCATCGATAATATATTAGATAAGATTACAAAAAATTGGAAGTTATGCAACATTGATAACAAGAAAAAAAACCAAGAGATATCGAACTCGTGGGTGCTCGCACATCTAGTAACTCATAATTTAATTAGGCTGCCATTTTGTCTTAGCAAAGTGCTTTCAGAGAAACATAATGTACATGCTTTTAGCAGACTGCAACAGCTAGAAATGAATCTCATAGCCCGTAGGTTTTTTTAAATTAAAAAAGTCTTCGATGAAAAGTAAATTATTTAAACAAGTTGTTCTGATTTTTCTCCCTTCTGTAGAGGTAAAAAACTTTGTTCCCGAATGTATATTAAATTTATAGCATAACTCTGTTATATTTTTATGAGCCTTACCTTCACCTCTCACCTCACCAAACGCGTAAAGTTGGGTACATTTTTCTCCTTTGCTTGTCAACTGATTTCCTGTTAACAAAGTTTCGGTTCTTGCCTGTTAACGTATGTGTATACATATTGACTTTGTTCATGAAATATCACATGAAATTAAGTCCTTGATAATATTTGTATAAAAATATAATACCTACTACTTATAAAAGTTTTTAACTATTACTTACTTGATGCAACCACAAGATAATATAAAGCGTCACGAATCAATACCTATCGAGTTTATATATCTCCGAAGCTAATTAAACGTTTTTGCCTCGTTCCGAACCGAAACCAATAATGGCGATAATTTTCTACACCGACCATTCACTTGTTTGGAATCACGATGTCCGTGGAGCCTAGTGCACAATTAGAAGCAGCACAGAAGTGGAACATCCACTATATAATCATCATCATCATCATCTCGAGACAAAATGGTAAGATTAGATTTCTTTTGACCAATATTTGGCCCCTTCCACCGCCCTATAGTTGGCCTCATTGAGATCTTCCAGGAACAGGAGGAAAGGCAATTGGGGCATATTAAAAGATAAGATATAAACAACTAAGTATACAACTATGTATATTTAAGATGTTGCATTTATTTTTTGATGTATTGAATAGTGAAGTGACTTGGGGAGTAAATAGTCTTCTTATTTATGAGCTCTAGTCGGTGGAGTAAATGATAATAATTGTAAATACACGCTGACACTGCAATTAAGAATTCAATTTAGTTTGTTACGTACGTTTGTTTGAGAATCTACCTATTTACAGGTTATCAAAGAGTTGAATGAATCGATGTTTAAATAAACGTGATTAGTCAACTATAGAATTTCTCATAATTTAGTAAGATATGACCAATCCATTCATTATGAGTACATAAACGTCTGCAACCTTTATGTTTTGTGCAAGAGTTATTTCGGATACGTGATCCTCTGAACGTGCTAACCCTATTTACAGTGATTCCAAAACTTTTTCAGTATGTCTTATATTAGGGGTTGTAATAATGTACGAAACGAATTTATTACCGTTATTTTTCGTCGAAATAAAAGCACTTCAACATGAGTTGAAAACGTAAAAACTTTTAAATATACTTAAAGCTATACAGGTAATTGCATTTACGATAAGTCTGCCTTTACGCTCATTTTTATTTTTCTTTTTGTTACAATGTATTTTTTCTATGGTGCAATAAAGAGCTGATCTATTAAAACTAGTAAGATGATATCCGTATATGTACGCAGAATTAAGATACTTTTCAGTACCTATGCCTTCTGTTTAGTTTTAATATTTCACACAAATGAACATAAAATTAGGTAAGTAGGTAATAAAGAAAATGCATTACATAAAATTTTATAGCTTATTCGTTTTTATTATAGCTTGTGTTGTGTATGTTTAGCCCTCTTTTTACCAACTCCCGCATTAGATCTCATGGAGACCTCCAGACCTCCAACTAATTGTTGGGGACAACACAAGCTGAGGCACTCCTTTGTCTACTTTCGTGCAATTTAGATATAAGACATAATATTAAGCTTGCAATTGTTAGTATGGTAATTTTTATTTATTTATTACGTTATTCAAAAATTCAAAAATGATAATATACCCCAAATATTAAACTTTATGTTACTATATAATCGTATTATGAGATAGACAAAGCAAGTTCTGTATCTGTCTGTCCTACCTCCCACTTTAATCCTTCTTAGAGGGGATGCTATAATCCTCTTTTGATAATAATCACTGTTTCAGAACACCAATGATTGATTACACTCATAGGACATGAATTATTTAATTAATATCTATATGATTGCAGGTACTATATACAAAAAGTAGGACGTGTCATTTTCAAAATATTGGCGTACTTCAACAAAATCTTTTTTGCATACAAATTTAGTTTTCATAGTTTGTGTTCGCCGATCCCGATAAGCACCTACTGGACGAAATGACTTCTTCTTATTATTTAAGAGCTGTGCTCTTGTCGGTGGAGTATACGCCACATCCCTCTATTCTTGGCTTTACATTTAAGAGTTTTAAATTTGCAGAATTACTTACTCGATTTATATGCCCCACGGCTTTGCTCTCGTGAGATTATCGATACGCTATAACCCAAAGAAGAGTTTTCTTTTGAATATTATTCATGGATAGCTATCATAAACAAAAAATAATTTTCTTGCTAGTTATATGGTACTGTTGTGAGGTCCCGTTGGTAGTTTCAAATAACACGCACTTTTACACCACAACCCTTTATTCACTTTTACACAAACACCAAAAATAAAATTGAAAATGTGTGACTCCCGACGATTACAAATTCTAACTCTGCTTAAATTTATAAAATTAATCAAACGCAGGTAAAACTGCTGACGAGTGGAATACCAACGCAGTTTGACCCAGTTTCGCTAGTATTAGAATATAACAGCCTCCCCCTTTTGACGGAGCTTTATCGACATCATGATGAAGCGAAGTCAGTGTCAAGAAATAAGCACTTAATAACATTGATTACTTATGCAAAGATAAATATTTAGGATGTCGTCGGGATTCAGTGTTTACAATAGTAATTAAAATATAATGTAACATGTGTTCGAATTTTATTTTTATTTATTTTTTTTACATAAGGTTAAAATTTAAATATTAATATTTCTAATAGATTTATGAAAATCGACCTTATGTGTCTGATGCGACGAAGGAGTTAAAGATTTTAAAGACTGTTTGTCGTCATCAGAACTAGAACCTGAAATAGGAGTCATTTCAACAGCATTGGATATCTGTAGCTTATTGTTTACATGCTTATTATTTTGACGCTGGAGACATCGATTTTTAAAACATATAAATAGCTTATAAATAGCAAATATGAGTAAACAAACAATTAAAATATACGTAAATGTTGAATAATAAGTGCCATATTTTATAAAATGAGACAGACTTTCAAGGTTATTAATTTCAGTTTCTATATCGTTTAATTTATGAGAGGAATATCTTAAATTATCTAAATTTATTTTACTTAAAGATAAAGGTGACAAATGTGGTAAAGTTTTATTCAGAAATTCCTTATTACAACAATTGTCAGCGGTTATGTCGAAATGTATGTCCAAAGATGACTTTGTCAAAAACTTAGAACTACTAGTAGGTACTAGTTGCATTGCCTTAGAATACCCTATACAATTTCCAGTTAACTCGACTAATCCAGTACCAACAATAGAATAGTCATTTACGTCATCATCACATTTAATTGCTAGTTTGTTGAGGTTAGATTGAACATAAATCCATTTATTATTTAACAATTTGTGCCATATGTCTATATCACCGAAAAGTAATTTAGAGTTGCATTGAGGAGGTAATGATGTTACCACTTCAGTTAGCAACTTTGATTCGCAACTGGGGCTTGTAATACTAGAATACAAGGTGATTAATTCACATATGGAATAATCGTCACTAATTTTTTTGCATTTGTCTAAGTTATGTAATACAGCGTAATACAATCTGTCATCACTTAAAGCAGTGTACATGCTGGAGGGTTGAATTAAAGAAAATGTTTTCGCATGTGACTCGTTACTGTGAGGCGTTGGCAAGGGTATATTTTTATACACAACATATTTATCATTACTAATCAAAGGGATTTGCAATACAAAGATAATCTTATTATTATAATAATAACAACTAAGTTGGGAAACATCTATTATTGAATGTATAGTATGAATATTTAATTGTAGCGGCAAATCTAAATGCTTCTTTATTTGATTGTTATGTTTACTTAGTTCATTATAGAGACTTAAAGGACTTAGTACACTAGGATGTAAAATATTTACCTTAGAAAATAATACAGCATTTAACGTAGAATCTAGTACATTAGAAATGCTCAGTAAAGAGCTTTCAAGTAGATTTAGTAGATTATTTATCTTAGACATATGATAATACAAATTATTAGTTTTAGTAGATTCTAACAACATTTCTTGTATAATGTTTATTTGTGAGTTTATTTTAATTTCATTCTGATTTAATTTGTTAATAGTTGAATTAAAATTATTTATAGTAGATTTTACAATATGTATGTTTTCTTTCATTAAACGGTAGATATCAGATTCACTCTTCTGAAAAGATTCAATCGCGGCATCATATTTGCGTGCATCATCCGCGTCTAGAGTACCAAAAAGAATTTTAAGATCTCTCCACCAAACTCTAAGGATCTTTTTACCTTGGTTGGCGTTTGATCTGCGACAATATGAGATAAAGATTGCAATTTGACTAAGTTAGATTGTATTAGTATCTCCAAAGGGTTAGAAAAGTCTTTGCATTCAATGAATTCCTGTGATTGAAGTTTGTTACAAAATATATTCAACAATTTATGAAACAAACTCTCGATTTTATTAAGGTAAGGATCCAGTGATACAATATCGATATGAGTTACAATTTTCCAATAATCGTTATAGAAACGTATACGAGTAGTAGGCTCGAAATAAATTCCAGGGCTATGAATGATTTGAGTTATCTTCGAGTCTGCGTGGCTTCTGTAGCAGAAAGCTCTGAAAATAACATAAAGTAATAGGTATAATTTAAGATGTAGCAGGCTTGATTTCATTAGTATGATATTTAATATGTTTACGCCCTACTTGTAAGGTTACGTTATTTTTACTATGAACCTTAATTATTTTGTAAGGCCCCTTCCATATCGGAGAAAGAGCCTTTCGTAACCTGTGATGGTGTCTTAAATACACCATGTCACCTGATTTATAAGAGACGTCACGAGAATTAGAGTCGTAATATTGTTTTGACTTTTGTTTACTATTTATAATGTTTTGGATAGCTTTTTCTCTGCTAAAACGCATTCTATATTGTAAAGCACGAATATATTCACTATAGGTAGTATTATTACTTGTGTCATATAAAGAATTTGGTATTGAAGGTTTATAACCGTATAACAACTCGTATGGAGTGAACTCAGTGGTACAATGTGGATTAGTATTATAAGATAAGATGGCAGTAAATAAATAGCAATGCCAGTCGTTCTGGTTTTCATTGACAAAGGATTTTAAATATTCTTTTAAAGTGGCATGTGACCTTTCTAAGGCTCCATTCGTTTGAGGATGATACGGAGTCGTAAATAGAGACTTTACTCTACATATTTCAGTTAACTGCTTAAATAAATCTGAAGTGAAACAGGTTCCTAAATCAGTGAGAATGGTTTTTGGAAATCCGAATAGAGACATAAAATGAATAAGATTTCTTGCGATTTCTTCACTAGTGGCAGTTACCATAGGATAAGCGCTTGAGAATTTAGTAAGATCATCTTGAAGAGTTAGCATAAATTTGAATTTTTGAAGACCAGATTCTGGTAATGGACCAACGATATCGAGAGCTAGACGTTCAAATAGTCTAGTAGAAGTAGAAGTGATTTCCATGGGAGCTTTATTAGATTTTCGTAAAGGTTTATTAATTTGGCATAGCTTGCAATTTTTTACATAATTTTCAATGTCAGAACGCATACCTTTCCAATAATAGGCAGCTTTAATACGATTATACATTCGTGTTGACCCGGGATGACCCGCAATAGTTGAGTCATGGTTTTCTTTTAGTATTTTGGGAACTTCGACAGGAGTTGGATAAATTAATAGATTTTTGTAAATATAAATTTTAATGTAAGTATTATGAAAAATATAAGAAATCATGTTATATAATTTAGTATATGGTATCTTTGAAAAAGGATCCGTGAAGTCGGGCATAGCAAGTTCAGTGACCTCAGGATTTTCGGTTACAATTTTGTCTCTTAATTTTATTAGTAAGTTGTATATATCCTTAAATTTAGTTTCTTCATAGTGATGAATTTTTGTATAAAGGAAATAGTAAGTTTTATTTTTATCATTTACCATTTGAATACTAAAAGGTTCGCGTTCGGAATTTAGTAAGTCAGCAGAATCATCGAGCTGCGTTAGTATTTCTTCGCAGTGCGGCATAGAGTAATCAAAATCTAAAGAGACTGGACAAACGATTGATTTTAATTTAGTTAAGTGTAAACTTTGACGTTGTTCTTCAATAATAGTATTTAGATTAGATGTTTTATTGGTAAGTTGATCTTTGAAATATTTTTCATAAGGTGAATTATTTAGGGTATTTATATTAATAGTAATTACAGGGCAGCGGGATAATGCATCAGCGTTAGAGTTAAGGCGTCCTTGTTTATATATAATTTCATAATCATACTCCTCGAGTTTGAGGCGCCAGCGAATGAGTCTACTGCCTGGATCTTTATTATTAAATAACCAAACTAAGGGCCTGTGATCGGTTACGATCTTGAATTTACGCCCAAAAATATAAGGACGGAATGTTTTGACAGCAAAAATAATAGCTAGGAGTTCCTTCTCCGTAGTTGAATAATTACCCTCGGCTTTATTCAGAGTTCTTGAAGCGAAGGCTATAGGTTTATCTTTACCTATATCACCTTGGGAAAGTACTGCTCCTACGGCATAACTAGAGGCATCCGTTGTAATTATAAACGGTGCGGAAAAATCTGGATATTGGAGTAGAGGAGCTGTAGTAAGTTTGCTTTTGAGAATATTGAGAGCAGTGTCTTGTTCGGATGTCCAACTAAAGGCAACATCCTTTTTTAGTAGAGATGAGAGAGGTTTAGTTAATTTAGAAAAATTCTCAATGAATCGTCGATAATAGCCTACGAGGCCTAAGAAGGATTTTATTTGTTTGACATTCGTAGGAGTTGGGAATTCAGTGACGGCTTTAACCTTATCAGGATTGGGAGACACACCTTTATCGGTAATAATATGACCCAAGTATGCAACTTCGCGACGTAAAAACTCACATTTGTCGGGTTGCAACTTTAAATTAAATTGACGTAATCTATCGAATACAAGTTTTAATTTTGTAATGTGATCAGTGAGATTATGAGAATAGATGATACAATCGTCTAAATAGACATATGCGTGAAGACCTTGGAGACCGGAAAGAGCCGTATTCATGAGTCTCTGAAACGTTGTAGGGGCGTTTTTCAACCCGAAAGGCATTCTGGTAAATTCGTAGTGACCAGAAGTGCTTGAATTAGTATTTACACTGAAACCTGTCTTCTCAGCATCTTTAGGATTCATCTTAATTTGGTGAAATCCGCTAGATAAATCTAGCGTACTAAAATATTTAGAATGACCTAGTTGGTCGAGAATATCAGTAATGAGAGGCAAGGGATA
The DNA here is from genome assembly GCA_018467065.1 of Ephestia elutella. Classification (NCBI taxonomy): domain Eukaryota; kingdom Metazoa; phylum Arthropoda; class Insecta; order Lepidoptera; family Pyralidae; genus Ephestia; species Ephestia elutella. Next base: position 9,378,514 of record CM031564.1, read on the forward strand.
ACTTTCGGAAACTGTGATATCATTGAGGCGTCGATAATCTATGACAATCCTCCATTTACGTTTGCCAGACGCATCTAACTTCTTAGGGACTACCCAAACTGGGGCGCTCCATGGTGAAATAGAGGGGCGAATGATATTTTGGTCAAGCATTTTACGAATTTGGGAATCTACTTCTTCCTTATGACATTCAGGGAAGCGATATGACTTGACATGAATTGGAGGCGCATTACCTGAGTTAATAGAATGTTCGATTGCGTTAGTGTAAGATAATGGTTCATCTGGAAGATGAAAAATATCTGTGTATTGAGAGCAACATTCCAAGAGAGATTTTTTCTCTTCAGAATTTAAATGAGAACAGCGTAATAGGTTTAATACTTTTTGAACTCGTTCAGATTTAGAATAAGAAATTGAATTTATATTTTGATACTTGTAGGTATTTAAGTTATAATCGAGAGGTGACACTTCTGCGTGATAATCTTTGATCTCTACGTCAGAGTCAGTGGTATTTAAAACAGAAATATTTATTCTTTTATTAGGTTTAATAGATACAATGCAATTTGCGACATAAACGCCATTGCATAAGGTTTGATCGAGTACTAGAGCCTCATTATTTTTATAAGTCTCGTGCGAGTAATTTGATATAGCGCATTCAATGACTATTTCAGAACGAGCGGGAATAATATAAATTGGTTTAGTGTAATTTATTTGTAAATTATGCTCGTATATATTCAATATTTTTGTATCATAGTTAATGTTCGCTTTAAAATGACTTAGAAAATCACTACCTAGGATGCCATCATAGTCCAGCATGACGTCATCATTGATGACATGAAATTTATACTTAAAATTATTGGTAGATAGTGCAAAGTCCATTTGAAATGTACCTAATGTAACGCAACAAGATTCAGTGTTGTTTATTCCTTTTAGTTTAACCATTTCACGAGATAAAGGAGGTGTCATGTTCATACTTGATCGTTTTAGTAAACTGATAGATGCACCTGTATCTATAAGAAAACTTAAAGGTTTAAAAGAGTAACTCGACTTTAGAAATACATGAGGTAGAGATATTTTTTTTATTTTTATATTTGTCTCGTAAATGGGAATCGTGCAATTGACATGAGTAGAAGCGTTATAAGATTCAGTGATTTTATTTTTGTTGCAGGAATTAGAATATGGTTTAGTATAAGATTTAGTAGGACTCAGTTGCTTTGACTGAGATGTAGATTTGGTAGGACTCAGTTGCTTGGACTGAGTTGTAGATATAGTAGGTGAAATCGTGTCGTTTGCTATATTCGATTTCGGTAGACACGGACCCGAAATCGGAATTAGTTTAAATGTGTGTCGTCGGAATCGAACCGCGACTCATTTACGTCACACACGTTTACCGTGCCGGTGGCGTTACCAGGTGACTGGTAGTCACGTTGTGAAGAGCTAGCGTTTTCGCGGCGCTGCATGTTATATTTGCGTTTACGACACTCATTTATTGAATGACCCAAATTTTTACAATAATTACATGATTTTATGTTTGAATTTGTATAAGAATTAGAAAGATTAGATTTTATATTATTATTAGAGTTAGGGTTAAGGTGATATGTTTTTTTATAGTTAGAATATTTATCTGAAGATTTATTTTTTAAGTAGCATTCGGAGGAAGTGTGACCTGATTTGTTACATATGGAACATTGTTTGGTATATTTATTTGAGTTAGATTTAGACAAGTTAAATAATTTTTCTTCCTCAATTGCGTGTTGTACCGCCTCGTTTAATGTTGAGGGATTCCTGCACCGGACAACCGCAGATATAGAATGATTTAGACCTAACATAAAGGTATTAAGAGCAAGGTCTTCCATAGCTGCTATTCGACCAGGAAGTTCTTTAGTGTCCTTGCAGCTATAATGAATTTCGGAATGTATCCTAGCTAGTATATATTCGATTCTGAGAGAATATTTAGTGACATCTTCACCAAATAATTGTTTACAGTTTTGTAAATCTATTAATAAATGTGTAGAATGTTTTTTCTCGCCAAATGTATTTTTTAGAAATGATTTTAGTTCATCCCAAGTGTCAAATGTTCTTAAACTACAGGCTGCTTGAGCCTTGCCTTCTAATTGGGATAAAATAAATTTACATAAAACATTTTGCTGTTCGGGGCTAGCTAAAGAAATTGCATTGTCACAATTTGTAAGAAATGCGGGAAGTGACTCTCTGTCACCATTATATGGCTTAACGAATTTTGACAAAAATGTTAACGTGACTTTCTCGGATTTTTCGGACATTTCGGAAGTTGATGTTTTGCGAGTCTCTCCAGTGGATTCTGCTTTGAGTGACATCAGGTATATAAATTGTATTAATTGTATAAATTGTATAAAATAAAATTTGTAAAAGTATAGAAATAGAAATAATATAAAATTAGAGTTCAATTAAGAGTCAAATAAGTATAGAAAAAAAAATCACTCACAGAAACACGAAGCACACTTTCACTAGCATGACTTGGTTTTGAACACTGGACTTGACTCGGGGTGTTCACGCTGTCACAGCGGGAACTGGGATACGCGGCTGTCACGTTACCAGCGTATATCATGAGATGAGAGCACCTTGATGAAGATGGTGCTGGTGGTGAGTTAGACTGGAGCCGGTGTGTGTGGTGCGGGCTCAGGTTACACCTGAGGCTGACCGTCGACCTCGTGGGGGTGATGTGCAGTGAATACGTGGTGCGGGCTCACGCTAAAAAGCGGAGGCTGACCGTCGACCTTGTAGGGATGGCGTGTAGTGGATAGGTGGTGCGGGCTCACGCTATTGAGCGGAGGCTGACCGTCGACCAGAGTGCGGTTGATGCAGGCTTGACCTCCAGGTCAAGTCTCACTGTCGATCAGAGACCGTGTAGAGAACCTCGGGTTCGGATGTCAGGACTTCAACGGAAGCCACTTACGACATCCCACTTCTGACACCAATTTTGTTGTGAGGTCCCGTTGGTAGTTTCAAATAACACGCACTTTTACACCACAACCCTTTATTCACTTTTACACAAACACCAAAAATAAAATTGAAAATGTGTGACTCCCGACGATTACAAATTCTAACTCTGCTTAAATTTATAAAATTAATCAAACGCAGGTAAAACTGCTGACGAGTGGAATACCAACGCAGTTTGACCCAGTTTCGCTAGTATTAGAATATAACAGTACGAATGTGCGATTTCATTGATTATAGTTTTATTTTAAATTGAAATGGACCCACATCTGGAATCCCATGTGAAAAGCAAAGCTAATGTATTACGTGACGGAATCGCAAGTAAAATTTGATGTGGCCGCATGCCGTAGCTTGTAACGCGAAGATAAACAGTTTCCCAGTTTCCCTATCTCCTCGTCCACCAGCTATCCTATCGATATAAATAAATAATATATAATTATCGTAAAGGGCTCTTGAAATTTCGATAAAATTTGCAAAGTACGTGAAGTTGGTGGCATCAGAGTATTTAGATATAAAATAACTTACCTAGCAAAATCTGAGGAATGCTCTCGCTTTACTAATTGACATTTATCTTAGTATGTAATCTTAAACCAAAGACTTTTTATCCCGAAATTCCAACGGGAGTAAATACATAGCTGGTGTTTACATTAATAATACATACCCCAGATAATAAGGTTAGGCAGAAGTTGATTTTGTGACTTTCACAAAACCTGGTTATTTTTTTATAGCAATACAAGTTTCAAGTACTTGGCTGTTTACGTACTTATTTTCGCTTCCGCTTATTGTAGTATTTGAAACTTAACACCCCATGTAGGCACTGGTGGAGAGCTAATATGGTATCGAGAGAAATAATGGCCATGAACAAACAGCAGGGACTCAATTAGAAAATAACTCAAACAATGTGTTTCCTTATAGCAACCTGGAATCAGGAACTCATATAAGTATTTAACACACAAGCAGTTCAGAAATGTGGCGTGTTTGAGTCCAGAAAGTTTAACAAACTTTATAAATTGTAAACGAAAACAAAAATCCTGAAAGTTGAAATGTCCAGGAAGTTGTGAAATACCGCTTGCCTGCAGGCAGCTCTGTCGGTACATATACCGATATAAAAGAAGTGAAGTGTATAAAACAATACATTTTTTAGATAACGTAAGCTTCGACAGATAAATAAATTATAAGTAAATACAAAACACGAAGAATGACTTGGATTCGCAATGGAGGGGATTTAAAGCATCACATCATGAGCCATTTTAATAATGAACCTACCGAATAATTATTATTAAATACTATTTGTTATAAAATTTCTATTACCTATCAACAAAAATGAGAAATCGCCATCACTTGTTTACATTTTGATTGTTATCTAAATCTTTTCTTATCATTTTCATAGTCCATTATACCTTTTTGTCGGTAAATGACTGTTACATATGCATACAAATTATCTGTGTAGGCTTATATCTTGGAGCCTCCCTTTGAGAAGCATAATTACAGGCAGAAGGAAGGCATTAGCATGCAAAAGTTGGATTTCACTTTATGTTCCACGTTACGTTTCACAAAAATATGCAAAACTAGAAATTGAAATGTTACCCAAGCTTTGCTTTTCTATTCATGATGTACCGGATAAAAGGGGTGCCTTTTAGTTTCTGTTACCACTTAGCTGTTTGCTTTTATGTATTTTTAAATGCGCTTAGTAGCATGTCAAAGTAGCTTAACGTAAAAATTATTTTGTTACAAACTTTTATTGAACTTGTCGTGTTAGTAAATAAGATCCTACCGAGTGGGAATTTAACATTTTGCTTCAGTTCCAAAGATAATCCAATTTTATAGTAAGCATGACTACGAATAGTTAGGGGTTACGGGCAGTAATGTTCGCCGACGATGCAAAAGGGACTAAAATATTGAGAAACTTTAGAATTAGAGTAAATGAAATTAGTAGCTACACTGCATTATAGATATAACTGGAAGTGAACTATTCTTAGTTTTGTCGTCTTACTTCCACTTCTTCTCCGTATTTTATTTGGTGCGCACTTTTAATAAGTATACCTATGAACACAAAATATACACCATTACTAAGATAATGACTACAAAGAAGTAAACTTATTTTTGGCAATGCTGCTTTATTGTTACTTCATTAAAAGAACGCAATCCTAACAAGCGGATATTTGCTCCATCCTGAATATTGTATATTAGGTACACCAATTATTTATAATGATCCAGCCTTCCGCAACGACGTCGTCGTAGATGAAAAGCTCCTATCATAATTTGTTCGGAAGTAAGTGACACATTTACGTTGGTCAGATAGCCGATGACCTAGATGCCGAGAGTTCTGAGCACTGAATTTAATCAGTGAAATGTCAAATTGACTATCCCACTATCCATGAAGTATAAGGATGGGAAAATACATAAATTTACCCATCGAGATATTATGTACTATAGTTGTATTTCGATGAATTTACCTAATAATTTCACGAATTTGCAAAAAAATAACAGACTGATAGGTATCTACATTAATATATAAAAAAAGAAATGCGGGATTGTGTGTTTTCTAAAATCGTCAAAATTATATAAAAATACTAGAAATGCTTTATGTTATTATGGAACCACGATTTAGTGCAATTTAGGAAATTTATACTACACGGAGAACTTTTACGACTAACAGTCACAATTATCAGTAAATGATACATAGAAACAATTAATTGTCACTACAAAGGGTACCGACACTAAATTATTATCAGAAATCGGAATAACATGTTGTATTATACAATTTTAATCAATGTGACATTATTTAAGCAAAGCGATGAACCTGGCTATAAATATAAAACTCAGTTAATGTTAGACGTCAATCTAAAAATATGCCTTGAAACTGTGTGATTGTAAACGTAAGGAGAAAATCAACAAAGTTTTCTGTTAACTGTAACCATTTCTGAAGAATTTACAGAGCTAATTGAAAACGTAATTGTTCGATACTCGAATGAGAGTGAAACATTAACAGAGAGCGAGTTTCAGTCATTGTTCGAACCATAAAGTTAAAAGAATTATTATTTTTTTTTTCTATGTCTATGGTTCGCACTTGCTCTATACCATGAAAGTAATAAAGTACTTACTACTTCCATGCTCTATACATAGACTTATCTGAAAAGCAATCTCATCTCGAGTTTCAATAAATTGGTATCCTTTATTTGGAAAATCATATTTCATCGATGACGTGTATTTTATATGTAAACCTACTTTTGTTAATTAGATGTAATAACTACATAGCTTCGTTTGCACTGTTGGACGTTTTGCTTCTTAGACCAACTTAGACCTTCTGATCGTAAAGTTTTACTACTAATTAAAACGTTTCATTAAGTGCAACTTTCTAAGATCTAACTTATCTTATTTCTTACTAGCCTTTGCCTGCGGCTTCGCCCGCGTGAATTTCCCACGGGAATTGTGCTTTTTCCCGGGATGAAAGGTGTCCTTATGTCCTTCTCCGTACTTCTAACTATGTGTATGCAAAATTTCAGGAAGATTGGTTTAGTAGATGAGGCGTGTAGAGGTAACAAAGAAATAAACAAACTCACTTTCGCTTTTATAATATTAGTTAGGATATTAGGATATAAGTAGGGACAAAAATGTGTGAAACATGCGAGACATCGACTTTATGTATAGCCCAATGTTAGCCCTTGTCTTCCCCTAATAAGGAACAATATTCTCTTGGGTTCGAAGGGTTGAAAGGGGTGTAGTCTATTTTTGCTATCAATATCATTTTGGTTTTAGCCGATAACTTGTCTTGTTTATTGAAATTTCAGAATGCAAATAACTGTAATATTTTATAAGCGTCCCAAATAAACTTGTGTATATTGTAGGGACCAGTCTTTTACTAATTGTGTTATTTAAGAATACTTACGTCGCACCTTCAGTTTTATAAAATGAAAGAGATATTAAGATACACATAGGAAAATTGATTAAAATATATAAATTAAAAAAGTATAAATATCCTTTGACACAGTCAGTTAAGTCATTAATTTTTTTTTATAGTACTGACTATATAATTTATTTCTTCCCACAAAATGATTAATCTCGAAATTTCCACTGTAGCAAAGGCCCAGGGTGCAGCTAGTATAAATAAATTAAAACAGTAACGTAAAAATCAGACAAATTTAAGCTATAATAACTCTCTATTATCAATGGAGTATAAAAGTTTGACGATGTTCTTGAACGTTTATTTCAAACCATTAAGCCTACAGTACAATAAAAGTAAACAGAGAAATGTTAATGTTACAATTCCAGATACTGCTTGGAAATTTCGGGTAATTGCTAAATTTTATTTTAAAAGTCACGCTATGATTGTTTAACTGCGATAAAGTCAAAAATTTTAGACTCATCCCTTGTGTTTCCGCCGAAGCAAATAAGAACATTCAAAACGTTTTGGCTTGTTTTTAAGAATTTACTATCTTCGACCACCTGGTCAATAGTAAATAAATGTGACCATTTTATTCACTTGTAAATAGGGGGAAATTCAGGGTCGTTTATTAGATGGTTTATTGGTATAAATATAAGAATAAGACCCTGTAAGGGTCTTATTATTAATTATATTATTTTAAAAACAGTCGATCTTCACAATGTAATAGGTAACTTATAGAAACTGGCAGGGCTTGCATACCTGGTTAAAATTCTAAACCAGCTCACTCGATGCGCCATACATTTAAAAAAAGAGCGTTTTAAATCAGTTACGGTTGAGCAAAACCATATATTATTTCTGGTTATGTTCAAAGCGCGATATCATTTCAGTTCCTGTTCAAAATACCGGAAAGACCCAAAATATTTCGCTCTTTTCGACGATCGTGTTCTATCTCGCTCTAACTATGATTATTTCTCACTCTCGCTCGATATAAATCTAACCAATCTACACGTTGAGACTTGCAAATGCGTAAGTGAGATAAAACGCTGAGCGATATACCTGTCCTTGTCACTCGCCCGCGCGGGATTAACCAGGTAATTTCCGCTCGCGAGACCGATTCAAAAGGGTTTTCACTCCGATCGTAATGGCCCGAGCGTTACTGCGTAACCAGGTCAAAACACTTATTTTTTAGGTTTTTTATTAACCGGTTTCAAGCCCTGGAAACTGGATCAAGAATGACATCTAAAAAAAAAATTAATAATTATGATTAAAATTTGTGAAAGATGAGAAAAGAGAAAAGCTATAAATGTGCCAGCGCATACGCAAAATAGATCGAAAGAGGATGAACACGTTGCATTACACACTAAAATCCATTTATTCTTACCAGTCCTATCATGTAAGCAATCTTACAATGTCTTTTTATGATTTTACAACAATATAAACAAAATAGACTTTTTAGGAAATTACTTTCGTTTTTATTAAATGTTTTACTTTAGAATGTTTAGGTTTGAACTAATATTTGATTTATTTTCTTTTTTCAAAATTCAACAAAAAGTACTGTAAAGATTGTTTACATGATAGGACTGGTAAGGATAAATTAAGTTTAGCTAGATTTGCTCATGCGCCTCTTGGATCCTTGGCAAGTCGATCCGACTAGCATCTTGTCCATTACCGTTTCTTCAAAATGTTCATGACTTAATCTGATTCCATTATTAATAACGGCTTTCAATCTCCGTCATAAACTTTATAGCATTTGAAATAAAAGACTAATGGGAATTTAAAATCGCTAATTTTGTTCACAAAAGTTCCTTTTTGAGTTTCATAAGGGATAATCAAAATAGGTAGGTAGTAAATTTTTATGTTAGTAGCGAACTTAAAAAATTTGGGTTAGCTACATAAACTATTTTCTGTTATTTTAGTGCAAAAAAAATATGAGACATAAAAATACCCTTAATAGCGTTTTAGCTCTAATTTTGTATACATTTAAAATTTTAAATAAATGAAGTTCTTTTGCCGTTTTCCATATTTTATGCTTTTTAGTAGAAATTAGCAGATTATTTTTCGTTTGTTACACATTGTACCTACTTACATTGAAGACAAAAATGCATAAGTACTAGATTTGGACACGTCGTGGAATCATCTATTGTTCATGCATATTGTTTTTTAGCAAATCGGCGATGATTGTTGTAATAATAGTTTTACTTAGATTAACTTTTTCTATAACATATTTTGTGAAGTTATTAAAAATATCACACATTCCTTATCAAAATAACTCATAGCACAGGTGCGCACCACTCGCGCCAATTTAAATGACAAAAGCTGCTTCATAAAATTTTACCGTAACCATAATAAATCATTTTCATTGTAAACCCAATGATTTAGATGACAAAGTGTTATTCAATGGTGACCTATTTAGGCCAATAAAGGGATAAATTAAACTGTATGTACTTTTTACACACCTTTTTGTAAATAATTTTCGCAATTTTTTCTGAGATCCAAACAATTCTTTATTCTGACATCTACATACAGAAATATAACTTATACATAATATAACTTATAAATACTTAAACCGTCTATAATTCGCCATTAGCGTTGAACAAATAAAAAAACGACCTATGAATCATTCAGCAGCCAGCTGTCTGGTTACATAGAAAACTAATTTAGATGACATACCTACTATAATGTGGAGTCAAATAATAGTGATTAATGCACATTTAGGGTTTTGTGACCGCCTTAAAGAGTAAAGGGCCTATGCACGTGCCTTATCGCCGGCGTCCGCGAAGGCGTTAGGCACGCTCACTGTTACATAATACCAACAAGTGAGGAAGTGGACATGCTTCTTCACTTAGGGTTGCCATTCACACAAAAACAGTATCTCACGCCCCGATTTTTGGTAAATAACTTTTTATTGGCGATGTGAATGAGCGATTTTTCTGACAGCTAATTAAGAAAAAAAATCAGTATAAAAAAATCTCAACAGATGAAGCTATATTTGTGGGCTTTTTATTATCAGCCAGTTGCACAAATCACAATATTGATACTTTTTAGATGTTTTTTATTAGGTTTAATTTTTTTTAATGCCAATCCCGTGCATTTTTGCTCTTTGACTGGTCTCGCCTTTTACTAAACGCCACCTTTGAATTTATCTGGAACCATTTTTCTTTTTATTTGGGTCTCGGAAAATCCGTCTTTAGCAAAAGTGAATATGCGAGAAAAATTTGAATAAAAAACTCCAGCCAGAAAGGGATCCGTACGTTACCACGTCCTGTAATCTAGGGGTATACAACTATTTTCTATTTTCTTTAAAATTGTAGCCCCAGCAGTTTCGGCGATAAATGGGGAATGCCATTTCCGCTTTATTCTTTAATTTATGTAACTTAAGTATTTCTTTTCTTTAATATGTCTTTTTGTTTTTTTTTTCAATTTACCACCCTCCAATGAGTTTATTTTTTTATTTTACATATTTGTCTTGTGCCGGGAGGCGGTGCGGCGATTTTTCGTGCCTTGTGGATTTTCCTATATACTACATAATTACAATGTACACAGATGTACCAAAATTTTACGTCATCCACAAACAAACAACTAAAACATTATTTCCCATCACAAAGTGATTTAGGAGAAGTAAAACATCAATGGCCACAGAAATAAATAATAAATAAACCAGATTGTGGTCAAGAGCAAACCCATATTTAATAAAAAAAAAAAAAAAAATAACTTATTCATTGTATTCTCCCTTTCAATGATAATCTTAATTGACAGGGGCAGTATAGGTGTCATAGCCGAAAAAACCGGGAAATGAGAGTGATTTTCCCCAATGTGTGGGTGTCACGCCGGGTTATTGCCTATTTCGTATCGATTGTCGGACACTTATGGATTGTTGTTGTTGTTTTATGTTTGTGAAATCCCTGAGGAGCATACTTACAAGAAATGTATGTTAAGGGTAGTTGGTATTTTATTACGATAATGTTTCAAGTTCACCAGGACTGAAGCTGTTGACTGAAAACATGATCTTTGTTCAGTATTTTACCATTCAGTATTTTTAATTTATTCAATCTCCCAAATCTCCCTGGCAATTTTTATTTATAGTCTCTCTCTAAGCATTTTCCTAGTTGCATCCTCAGTGTACGCGTTAAAGCACAGAGTCCGCTTAACTACTTTGTCTTCGGCATAGTTGTGAGATCATTGGTACTCATATTCTCCTTCCGCCATACATAAAAGTACACAAATACACTGTTAATAATATTCCTTGCTTAATAGATAGATCAACACTTTATTGCACCATTTACAGAAAATAACATACAAAGTATGACAAAAAGTATCGCAAATGCAATTTCTTCTAGCCAACCTTTTGGTGGAAGGAGATATAAGTGAAAAATGTAGGGTGCAGTAAACATTATCCTAACTAATATTATAAATGCGAAAGTGAGATTATTTGTGTGTTTGTTTGTTACCTCTTCACGCTTTATCTACTGAACCAATCTTCCTAAAATTTCGCATACACATAGCTGGAAGTACGGAGAAGGACATAGGGTATCTCTCATCCCGGAAAAAAGCACTGTTCCCGTGGAAAATTCACGCGGGCGAAAGCTAGTTATTGATATAGAAAGAAATAAAATAAAAATAAAATAGACATTGATAAAATAAATATGCACACTCAATCAAAACACAACCAGGACAAGGACAATATGTGCGAAATAAATAAAATTAGAGATTAAAGAGTGAGAATTTACCTGCTTTCTGAAGGACGACAAAGTTTGGGCCTTGCGGATATCAGTCGGCAATGCATTCCACAAACGAGCAGATAAGTATTAGTATGGATGAGATATGGAATTCGTTGAAAATTTCAAAATTAAATAAAAATTAAATCGGTATTTTTTTCTGGTAACCAAAATAGGTACAATTTAATTTCACATGTAGATTCAAAACCAAATTTATTATCCACCAAGGCCTTAGAACAAAACGGACTGTTCATGTTCATTAGGAATCATTAAGATGGAGAAATAATCATACTGCATTTGCCTTGGGCTTCATTAGTATTTGATTTGATCTCAATTAACTACATCCAAAACCTTAAACAGAGAATTCTGATGTTTTTGTTGGTAAGAATTAATGTTCTACCTATAATAAAATAAGTAATAGTATTAATTATTTATTAATTGTGAACAGATTTCTTAGGGCATAAAATTTCTGTCAACTAAGAAAAGATTTGTCAACAAACTGTCACCAATTTGTTAAAAATAAATAGAGCAAGTACATGAGTAGTTAAAAGGGTAGCAAAACGGTATCTTAGAATCAACAAAATGGATTTTATATTCTTTTTTATATTTTATAGACTTCACATTTATATGAGAATAGGATGTGTGGTTTCCTAGAGATTTCTATAGTGATAAAATTCAGATTATAGGCCTTTTAATTCATTGAATGGATGCTTATTGTAATTGATATTGCCATAGCATTTCAAAAGTAGTTTGTATAGTATATGAGTTATTCATTTATAATATAATTTATGCTTACCTACTTTCTCTAATTCTTTGATATTAAATAAGAAACTTAAGTTTTAATCATAAATTATACATTCATAAATAAGCTGAAAATTTTATGGTTTGCATTAGAAGCCTTTCTATTGTATTGAAAACTCGTAAAGTTTTGAATACTTACAGTTATATTGAGAAATCCCTTTGAATACGGAGCACCCTTGCCAATGGACCTGTAGAGGCTTAAAACATTTACTTACTGAATATATTTTTTACTAGCTTTTGCCCGCGGCTTCGCCCGCGTGAATTTCCCACGGGAACAGTGCTTTTTCCCGGGATAAAAAGTAGCCTATGTGCTATTCCAGGTCATTATCTACCTCTGTACCAAATTTCATCGAAATCCGTCCAGTAGATTTTGCGTGATTGAGTAACAAACATCCTCACAAACTCACAAACTCACATCCAAACTTTCGCATTTATAATATTAGTATGGATTCACAATTAACTTATAGAAAACTGCGTATTTGTTAAAATATACCTATTTATCTATTCCCTAATTGTTTCCAGTTTACATATAAAAAGCAATTGTGATTTTCTCTGTAGAAAACTACAACTTAACATAAAAATTATAAAAAAAAACCTGATAAAGTTGTGATTAACTTAGCTATTAAGTTTCATATAACTGACAGGACTCATAACTTTAAGCTTAAAAGTAACTTAAAGTTTAAAATATCTTACGCCGAGTTTTTCAGTTAGCGATTTAAGTATAATTTAGAAAGAAAGCAGCTCACCTCGTTATGAAGTTCTGGTTGGGCCAGAGCGTTCAATCTCGCCATGATAATTAGGACCCGAGAGCATTGCCCCTCGGTTGGCCCATATCAGACATACTCGAGAACATTGGTTCCCTCCGTCGTGCTCTCTGTTGAAGTGGAATTTATAACTTACAATACAAGTCTGAAACTGGAGATAAGATATCACTTATTGACGTCGATAACTTACTTCTTATTATATTTACCATTAAAGGGGTAGAAGAATCGGCATCAGAATTACAAACATTTTCTTCAAAGACGACAAACGATCTTGACCTATCACAAATAAGAGTTTTTTTCTATTTCCAATTAATTCTGTAAAAAAAGGTACTCAAAAGTATGCTTTCACTTCATAAGGTTTTGGGCTAATATATTAAGCCCGAATGCTTGTGTAGTATTTCTGTGCTGTGGAGGCTGTGTAAGTAGTTAGTAACACCCACAACAATTTGAGTGCGTTAAGTGCATCGAGTGCAAAGAACGCCAAAGGTCATAGCGTATTTAGATTTTAGTGGATATTACCGCAAACGAATTTCGGTCAAATTAAACAAGTAACGGAACCTCTCCCTGTTCCGTTAGCACCCTCTGGGTGCGAAACTATAAAAAGTTAGCTACATTATATAACTTCGTCTAATAAAGTTAATGTACGCAGACACTGTGTAGGTGTAGGATCGTAGTAACTTAATTATGTGGGTACTAATTTCACTGGCTGAGTGTCTAATAAATTAATGAGGAAAGAATTTACCAAAATATACATAAAATTTAACTTACGAGAGTACCCATTCAGGCTTCAAAGGGTATGCACGTTACGCAGATGAAAGATTAATGTTGTTGGAATCAGTGCAGCGGCCTTCACCGAGGTTAGTGACCTTTAAGCGCTTCTCAGATAGAGCGGTATGACTGCCTGCACTGCCCAGCTGCATTCGCTCAGTTGATAAATAACATAGGCGGTATTTATGAACATTAATATAAAAATTGCCACAAAGATTGAAATACATATTTAATAATGTGAACGACTAAGTCGTACTAGTATTACGTAGTAATTAGATTAGGTTTAGGAAAATCGATATGAATGTCTTATTCATTGACAATTTTGAAATGTTCTAGTAAATTCGTTGGGTAGGCTGGCTGGCGCGTATTGGCACAACCCCTCTGAATGGGTGCGAAGGTTTCCGCCCTTACGCTTCGTTCAGCCCTTTGAAGCCGTGGTATTAATTGAACGCGAGTGTAATTAGAACCATCTCATGACATGTGTACCTAAATCTTTATTAAAACATATACCCATATGATGAATAGTCAATAAGATTGAAATGATGATAAATACTCAGGATCTTAGACTAGATTGGCAATAAATAAAAAAACAGCTGTCAGCCATTCCAGTATTCTCGTTTCTGGTAAGAATTTCAAGGTTGTGTTCAAGAATGTTCCTAAAAGTTTCCACATCTGGAAAGATTCAAATTAAATTGACTGAGGGCTCAACCTATCCACAGCAAGATCTGTGCTCCGCCCCGCAAGAAACTGTGTGTCAATACTATACACTAAAATTTATCTAGGCACCTAACTGTGTGTATGTCGCCCAGCTGCTTATACATAAAATGCCATTCGCTTTATTCTTAGAATCTACTAATAAAATTCGTAATTTTGGCGTACCCATAGGAACGTGAGGTTCTATGGGTCTATTAAAATAAACATCATGTGAATAATCACATGATGTTAATATCTTAAATGCATGTATATAAATGCATCAAGTTATTTCGGAAACCATCTAATTTCAATACATTTTGTTAGACAAAATCACTATTTTTTGTTAGACATAAAAAATTGTAGAAATATAAATATTTAATCTAAAAATTAATACAATCTTCAAAATTGTATCACCAATGACTGTCTAAAGTTCTTTTAGATTTTCCTAATAATAGAATTTCATTGCGCGTTATCGCCGTCTCCAGAAATTCTGCGCTCCATTATTTTCAAATCGTTCGTTCATAAAATTATGTAAATGCGCTATCTCACTCCTACTTGTTTAAGTTACGAATTGTCATCTCTTTTCCGCTATTATACTTTGCAATAATAATTTTCAACGACTGGTTCTGCGTAATTTTATATTTCCTTCCTTCCACTGTTCATTTATCTGTTGCTATACAGAAATGTTGAACTTCACAAATTTTAACACAAAATGTTTTTCCTTTTTGTTTGCTTAATTTAATTACATTAACAAACGAGATCCATATCAATGTTTGTGAATTTTAGATGAGTGTTATTTTGCAATTTCAGGATAAACTTCATAAGCTTGAAACTTTACACGCTGTATTTTTACTGGATACATGAATATCAAAGATGGTTTTTAAAACTTAACATCCAAGCGAAAATGTGACATTCCGAAAATTAAATCACAAAGCGTCATGTCTTAATGGTGGTAAAAAGCAATAATTTTTCTATATTGTTGTCATGATTTTATATATTTTATAAGACCATGATAAAAGTAAAAAGTGATTTTAAAAAGGATCAGTAAATTAATAGGCAAAGTAGTAAATTTGTAAAAAAAAAAAACAATATTGAGTTTTGAATATCTGGTCTGACGATAATTACATCATCAGACCAGATACATAAAAGCTCAATTGTATTAGGCAATTAAAACAAGGCACGGATGAAATTCTGTGGAGCCAAGCGTGGAGTCCAAACCTCTTTCATTTTATTAACAAATGAAGTAGTCAAGATTCGCCAAACATGTTCGTGACATGAAGTTGGGGCGACGTCGTCGACAAATTAATCAAACAAGAACTTTTAAGACAGAGCTCAGTGGTTGAGTAGCCCTCTGGCTGTGTCCAAAGTTTTTCTATTACCGACCAAATTATTAAAGGAGCTTGTAACTTATACGTCTAATATAGAATCCGGTCGATAGACAGACATATGGTTTATTAATTAACCAATCAACCAATCAAATGATTATCTTTAGGTACCGTCAATCAATCAATCATTAACAAACGAGAACCATAAAAATTTATGATACGAGTAGTACCTATATGATTTTAGGCAATCACTCGAGTTGAAATGTTAAAATATATTATATAAATCCTATCCTAATCCTAACTAATATTATAAAAGTGAAAGTAAGTTTGTTTGTTTGTTTGTTACCTCTTCACGCTTTATCTACTGAACCAATCTTTCTGAAATTTGGCATACACATAGTTAGAAGTACGGAGAAGGACATAGGGTACCTTGTATCCCAGGAAAAGGCACGGTTCCCGTGGGAAATTCACGCGGGCGAAAGCTTGTAAATTATAAAATATATTGTTTAAATAAATAAGTTTAATCTCAGTTGTCTTCAATCTCAGAAGGTCTTCGCATTTCCTTGTAGCTTGAACCATTGTCGTCACTTGTAAGATATATAATGAGACATTAAAATTCTGAAAATAAAACCAACAAAATAAAAACAATACCTACTTTTGCGCCAAAAAGAATGCGCAAGTGACTATATATATATATATATATATCGTAGAATATTTATTTTCTTTATATTTATATTTATTATGCTTCTTCTATTTTTTGTGAACATCTTTAGGGAACTAACTTCAGAGTTACTTATTGTGAACCCCTAAGGTGAACCCGAAAACTTTTTTATGAATATATTATTAGGAGATTTTTGACACTCCCGGGTGCTGTTTTCAACTTGGTTTTAATTCCTTCGAGAGGAAGAATCAGTTTTCAAATGTTAATTTATAAATATTTTTACATTAACAATGGAAGAAGTCGATGGACTTATTACAAAATCAAAGTTCAAATCAAAAGTTAAATAAAGTTAATATAAACATATTAATAGACTGCCAAATTTATCTTAGCTTGGAAAAAGAAAAATAAAACTGTTGTTTAACAAATTGAAAATATTCCTCTAAATCTATTCTCTCTACGACCCTAGATAGATAAAACGATTAAAGACTATTGTTAACTCCCTACTTCCTATACTTTTCACTCAGGAAGCCATAAGACAAGCTAGTTATGACAAAAAAAAAAAAACAACTGCTACGTATTTTAAGTTTTGTTACCCTGAATTTAAGCTACTTTTAAGTTACTTTTAGATTTATTGTATCTAACACAACCAGGTGTGAGAGCCCGAGCACTGTGATACAGGCTTGCCTAATACAGGCCCGTCTCCTTATAGTTTTGGTAAATGTACAGTACAAATTCTGTTATTACTAACTTTCTTCACCATGTATACTGTTTTGGAGATTTTTTTTTTCCTTTTTTTTTGTTATTTTTATTTGAGTAGTTGTTCCAATACATGCCTGCTTCTGTTTGAAGACTCTTGAAGCTGCGCCTAGTGTTGTCTGACGTGAGTCATGGCTCGCCCTGGTTTTTTGACCTAAACTTTATACTTTCACCCATAAAACTAAATATGTTAATATGTAAACGATTTTCTCTTCTTTAATTAATCTTCCAGTTTTCTATGATTGTTCATTTCTTCAGTTTTTGTAAGTGAATCAGCATCAAGTGTATATTCATTATAGGTGTTTTGATTTGAACTTGTATTTTAATAAAAAAGACGTACATGAAGCGTCCATATTATATTTACTTCATTGGTTTGATACAAGGGATTCCAGGGAGGTCCATTAATCACGCACAGTTCGATTAATTTCCAAAAAAGTCGAATAAAACACGAACAAGTTTAGAACAAACTATAAAATTGTCCCAAACGTTACGATTGCGGCCGGGACAGTGGCTACTTTGTTGTTGGACCCCCAAGTTATAATGAGACCGGCGTCACTGCGTAAAACAAAATGTAATGCTCTAACTAAATATAGTAAACTCGTATTTACTCCGTAATCGCTTTTACTTTTGGAGCCTGCGGAAACTTTTTCAATTTGGTTTTGCAGTCCAGGTAGGTTAGGTATTCCAAAAGGGTATTCACATGTATAATCCTTTGTTGTTCCTATTATTAATCTGGCGATTTTGTTTAACAATTGAAAACCTCAAAACATTAGTGTAAAATAATCATCAATTTTAGATTAGAAGTTAATTGTAAGTATTGAAAGAGAAGAGAAGAATAGAAAGAGTTGTAATTGAATCGATAACAAAAATATAAACAAATAAATAAATTTATACTTACAAATCACACATTAAAATAAATAGTAATAAAAACGTATCGCAATAACTTATATTCTTTACTAGCCGTCGCCCGCGGCTTCGCCCGCGTGAGTTTCGCTTAGATGAAAAATCTCTCTTGGAGCTTTTCATCAGATGTTCCAGATCTTCAATTTTTATACGTCAGCAGAAAATGCTCATCAGGTTGAACGACTTTTAATAAGGTGCCATTTCCATATATGTTATAGTATAGCTGGTCTCTTGCAGTTCTTCATCAGATGTTCCAGATCTTCAATTATATACGTCATCAGAAAATGCTCATCAGGTTGAACGACTTTTGTTAAGGCACCATTTCCATATTTCTTATAGTTTAGCTGTTCTGCTATGGTTCTTCATCAGGTGTTCCAGTTTTCAAAATCAATTATAGCCTATATGTTGCCCAGGCTTAATAGCTATACAACAAAAAAAGTTTCATTCAAATCCGTCCAGTAGTTTTTGCGTGAAACGCGTACATACATACAGACAGACAGACAGACAAGAAATTCCAAAAAATGTTTTTTGCTTTCTATTATTCTTTTCAAGTGTCCCTCTATCCATTTCAGTCAAAAATACTAAATG
The DNA here is from genome assembly GCA_018467065.1 of Ephestia elutella. Classification (NCBI taxonomy): domain Eukaryota; kingdom Metazoa; phylum Arthropoda; class Insecta; order Lepidoptera; family Pyralidae; genus Ephestia; species Ephestia elutella. Next base: position 9,397,344 of record CM031564.1, read on the forward strand.
TACAGACAAAATATTTTTACTGTTTTATTATATGTATAGACTAGCTGTCGCCCGCGGCTTCGCCCGCGTGAGTTTCGCTTAGATGAAAAATCTCTCTTGGAGCTTTTTATCAGATGTTCCACATCTTCAATTTTTATACGTCAGCAGAAAATGCTCATCAAGTTGAACGATTTTTGCTAAGGCGCCATTTCCATATATTATGTTATAGTGTAGCTGGTCTCTTGGAGCTTTTCATCAGATGTTCCAGATCTTCAATTTTTATACGTCGGCAGAAAATGCTCATCAGGTTGAACGATTTTTGTTAAGGCACCATTTCCATATTACTTATAGTTTAGCTGTTCCGTTATGGTTCTTCATCAGGTGTGCCAGTTTTCAAAATCAATTATAGCCTATATGTTGCCCAGGCTTAATAGCTATACAACAAAAAAAGTTTCATTCAAATCCGTCCAGTAGTTTTTGCGTGAAACGCGTACATACATACAGACAGACAGACAGACAGACAGACAGACAAGAAATTCCAAAAAATTTTTTTTGCTTTCTATTGATCTTTTTAGGTCTCCCTCTATCCATTTCAGTCAAAAATATTAAATGTACAGACAAAATATTTTTACTGTTTTATTATATGTATAGATTATTACATCTAAACACTCACAAAAAGGGTACCAATAGATTAGAAGCGTTTGAGATGTGGTGCTAAAGAAGGATGGACAAAATCAGTTGGATAGAAAGGAAAACTGACGAGGATGTGCTGAGGTTCGTAAATGAAAAGAGGAGTCTACTCAGTGTAATTAAGAATAGGAGAGGGAGAATGATTGGCCACTTGATACGATACGATGACCTTTAAAAATATAATTGAAGGACAGGTGAAGAGAAGAAGAGGTCCAGGGAGACCGAGAAAGAGTTATGTAAGCTAACTGAAAGAGAAGGCAGGGGCGTCATGTCGAATAAAGACCTTAAATATAAAGCCGAGAATAGAGAGGTGTGAAATATACTCCACCGAAAAGAGCACATAAATAAGAAGCAGATATGTCTTATTCGATTACTTTATAAGCCGAGCAGCTCAAGAAAAGGTCAAATATGCAAATAAATGAATAACAAATATGCTTCACATAATTGGTATGTTGTAAGACTACGAATGAACTGGTAATGCTATTGACTTCACTATAAATCTAATAATATAAAAGAAATATTTTGCCTTATTAAAAAAAATACCTGAAAGATGTTGTTATGGGGACCCGTTTTCTATTAAAGACTGGTGAAGTTTTCTAACGTAAATGAGAAAAGTTTTTGAATATTACTCAGGTGATTTATTCGTCTGTATTATATTCCTGTTAGCAATAAAACACATTTAACAAGGTCATATTTTCCCGAAGAAAATTAAAAAATGGACACTATAACTCCACTATTGAGGTGAATATAATTATAAGAGTTTAATATCAAAAAGATATAAAAAGGCAGATTTGTATATTTATTGAGTAATATTAATTTAATTTTTTTAATAACAAACCCCATTGCCGACCACTGTAATTATGCTAAATTGCTCATCTATCTATACATATAATAAAAATATTTTGTCTGTACATTTTGTATTTTTGACTGAAACGGATGGAGGGACACTTAAAAAGAATAAAAAATAAGCAAAAATATTTTTTTGGAATTTCTTGTCTGTCTGTGTGTATGTACGTGTTTCACGCAAAAACTACTGGACAGATTTGAATGAAACCTTTTTTTATTGCTATTGAGCCTGGGCAACATATAGGCTATAATTGATTTTGAAAACTGGAACACCTGATGAAGAACCTTAACAGAACAGCTAAACTATATGAAATATGGAAAATGGTACCTTAGCAAAAGATTTGTCGAGCATTTTCTGTCGTATAAAATCGAAAATCAGGATCATCTGATGAAGAATTCCTAGAAACCAGCTACACTATTACATATATGGAAATGGCGCCTTAGTAATAGTCGTTCAATCTGATGAGCATTTTCTGCTGACGTAGGTATACAAATTGAAGATTATGGAACATCTGATGACGAACTCCAAGAGACCAGCTACTCTATAAAATAAATGGAAATGGGGCCTTAGCAAGAGTCGTTCAACCTGATGAGCATTTTCTACTGACGTAGACATAGACATAGACAGGACACGGGATGGGACAAAGAGGGACGCGGGGTGGGAGTGTAGGTACACGGGAAATTGTAGATAACGAGCAGATGAAGATCGTTTATTGAATGAAATATCACTTTTGATTTATTTTAACACTGCGACTGTACTACTTCCGACTATATTCCCGCGGGACACGGGATAAGCAAATGGCTGAAATTTTGAGTACTGGAGTTTAGGTTACTACAGTTTGGAACACAAAAAGATTTTTCATCTAAGTGAAACTCACGCAGGCGAAGCCGCGGGCAACAGCTAGTATAAAATATTACAATCCTACAAATTAATTTCTTTAGAGTTTATAGTAATGGGTATACTTTCAATGAAACATTAATACCTATTACTATGGTAAATAATGTTTGATATATGAACAATCATTTTTAGATGGAAATGTAATTGACATTAAATAATGGATGTAATAATTCAGTGTTGCAAACTGTCAACGACAGCGGCAAGCGATCCGTCTCGCTAAAATAATTATTTTGAGTGGTTAAATCCATACTGATGTAGTTGTATAAGTAAAATGAGTTATCATTATTATCACAGTCTTCTGTTACCCACTGCCTCCTTTCATCTTTACCATCCGATAATCTCATAATAATCAATAAGGTATGGGTATTCTCTACTTAAAATTATTCAACAAAAATAGAATACTTTTTAACCTAGATTAGCAGTTTGTTTTGGTCACATTTTTTTTTAGTTTGTACCTATTTGGATGCTACGACTCGCATACCTATCGAAATTAATGAAATACATTTATTAAAAAAAAATACTCTTCACTCATAGCTCTATTATTAGAATACGTATGTATTCTGTATGTATACATATGTATGTATACATATTATCATGCCTTTTTCCCGTAGGGGTAGGCAGAGACTAGCGATTTATATTTGCTACGATCCTTACAGATCTCTCTTGCTTCCTCTACACTCATCCATCACTCTCTTCATACATGCTCTCCGGTTATGGGTGCTCGTAATATAGAATCTCGTCAGAAAATCGTTGCTCGCACAATCTCTCGCAGCTCCTAAAGAGTTCAATTGTCCATCTCTTGGACTCTTCTTGGGATTAGAAATATTAGCTATATTATATGAAATTGTTAATTATCAAATAATAATCATCTATACATATAATAAAACAGTAAAAATATTTTGTCTGTACATTTAGTATTTTTGACTGAAATGGATAGAGGGACACTTAAAAAGAGTAATAGAACGCTAAAAAATTTTTTTGGAATTTCTTGTCTGTCTGTCTGTCTGTCTGTCTGTCTGTCTGTCTGTCTGTCTGTCTGTCTGTATGTATGATCACGCTAATCTCCGAAAGTACTGAACCGATTTGAATGAAACTTTTTTTGTTGTATAGCTATTAAGCCTGGGCAACATTTAGGCTATAATTTATTTTGAAAACTGGTACACCTGATGAAGAACCTTAACAGAACAGCTAAACTATAAGAATTATGGAAATGGTTCCTTAACAAAAGTCGTTCAACCTGATGAACATTTTCTGATGACGTATAAAAATTAAAGATCTGGAACATCTGATGAAGAACTGCAAGACACCATAACATATATGGAAATGGCGCCTTATTAAAAGTCGTTCAACCTGATGAGCATTTTCTGCTGACGTATAAAAATTGAAGATCTGGGACATCTGATGAAAAGGTCCAAGAGAGATTTTTCATCTAAGCGAAACTCACGCGGGCGAAGCCGCGGGCGACAGCTAGTAATATATAAAAGCAGAACTACAAATTATTAAAAAATATATATTTCAAAACTTACAAGTGAAACCAATAGCCAAATAACAATACAATTGCTGTGTAACATTGAACAGTATTATAATAGCCAAATAGCAATATGCTGAACTATTTTCAAGCAAACATCGAGCCTATAAGATATGTCCGTGGCCATTCCATAAAATCTTATCAAACCCTTCTGTATTCTTCGGCTACGTTTTATGACTGCACAATAAGCACTTTGCATTTTAATCAGTCTTTTGTTAGTGGTTATGGTAAAACAATAAGGTTTAGATATTTTAAAGGAAATCAGGTCTCTGCGTACAATTTTGTATGTTAAAAAATACGAGTGATTAAAAAAAAAAACATTTCTAGAAGATATCAATCAAAGTATACCTAAGTACTTACAGCTCTTAAAATAGACATGCAGTAGAGTCTTGGAAAATCCTGTCCAAGGTCATAGACTGTCTGACTACTTTATGAAGGATATCTACGTTTTAAAATAATTAGTAGATATATGTAGACAATCTCTGCTTTTATAATAAAATAGTATACTGTACAGAAATAAGCCCCATAACTCAATGGAGCGCACAATAAACTCCTGAAATGACAATAATTAAATGTCACAATAGATTTCAGACAACATTTTCCACGAAGAAAATGTGATGTTTGTCCATCCGAGGAAAGAAAATATTTACAAATTTTGAAATTTCATTTGTTCTTCGAAGTTTCTCTACTGATATATAATGTTAACAGCACAACCTCACTCAGGGACCAGATTTGATCAAAGTTTGGAAACAAAGATATCGATGTACTGTAAATTCCGTTCAGTCAACGTTCAGCCATCCCAAAACGGAAGATCGGATTCTTTATACGTTATTTACTTTGAGTCAAGTTTAACAGAAACTTGTATTGGATTATCCACCCGAGTAGAAACGATCTCGGATCATAGGAAGCGAATATATTTTTCCGATAGAAAAAAAGAGTGTTAAGATGAAAAGGTAATCAAAAATGTTAGTGAGCTGTTACTACAGAAGCTGGGTCGGTTTTTTAATACTGATGTTGATATAAAAATGAATGATAGATACTATTGATAGTAATGATTAATGTTTTAAAAAGTAGGTATAAAAAAGGAGAAATAAAATAAGTGAGAGAAAAAGAAAGAAACTACCTATATTGGTTTTGAGGCTCTTTAGTCTATGAATATATTTTGAAAATTAACATCCAATAGAAATATGATCGTATTGCTGCTTCTTTTCAAACGCTTTTTCTGTTGCACCTTGTCTTCGTCGAGTACCAACACCAAGCCATCTCTGGCTTGGTGTTGGTACTCGACGAAGACACTTGCACTCTACTCGATGAAGAGAAGTGAGCAGTCTTGTGCCAGCAGTAGGTTCCAGACAAAGGTCACTATAAGACTTAATCATGTATCTTAGTAAGGATATTGACAATACAACAATAAGATATACAGAGAAAATTGTTTGTCATGGCTCGAACATATACATTGTACGTATAGAGATTAAACTTTGTGTACATGTTGTATCCTGGCTAACAGTTAACGAACATTGATTGGTCCGCTGCCGTCTCCACTTGGTTGACCCTAATAGGGGCCGTTAGACGCGACGTATCTCATTGAAAACACAAAGGGGGAAATTATCACCCGTTTCACTTTAGCACAAAACATCCATATTGAGGATCAAAATGCTACTGTACCATTATTTTGTATGTTTGTTATGATCTTGAGAAAGTACTTCCTATAGTTATATAGATTTATAGAAGGTTTTCGCGCGCTCCAACGCGACCTGTTATTTAACTATTTCTCAACATGTCATGATACATTTTGCATCAATTAGTTCTATTTGCGACATACGTATAATGATAGAATCTTTTACTTAAAAAAAAGGACAACGAGCACAGGGAGAACCACAGACAAGCCAGTTTATTAAAGTATCTATTAGAGTACTTCCAGTACGGATGAGTTTTAAGTATCTATCATTTTACATGCTACAGTGTGTCATAGTCATATTACGATGGTTTCAGAGAAGCACAGCACAGTCTTGCGAAACTTTTAACGATGCCTTTGAACAATATGCATTTTGTATATGTGAAATATCATTAAAACTTTTCATTCCATTACATTACGATGCAGACACGTGAAATAATGCGTCAGTTTTGTGAGTATGTATTTATTTTGGCGAAAACAGCTTGGGAATCAGTTTAATAGTTTTGAGTTTATCACGCGTTCTTATAGACTGCTGCATAGTCTGCCAAAACAAGCGACTTCGGATTTTTTTGTTAGATTTAGCCAAGGGACACTCTCTTTCAATTAATTTTTTGTATGAAAATATATAACAAATATGTGTTTTTGTTACAGACGGCGAAAGCAAAAGTTTGGGTGAGGTTGTGCCAATAATGCGTCCCGATGTTTAAGCGGAGCTACAAGGCTCGCTGCATCCGAGTCCTCAAGAACAGGACCTGGAAAAGGGTGCCGATGAAGCTGCTCAAGTGGAGTAGGAAGATGCCTTCGACCAAGCAGTACAATCTCGTGCCTAACGATGAATACGACACCAGAATACCGCTGCATCCAGACGAGGCATTCCACTACGGCATCACGTTTCAAGCTAAGGTACGTCATTCGTTGTTTATAATACGAGTTTTTTTTAAACGTAGAGCGGCAAACGAGGTCAAGCGGGTCATCTGATGGACAACTGGAATACCTGGAGTATTATAAAAGTATTGCCAGCCTTTCAACAAGACGTAGACTTGTTTTTTGAAGGTTCCAATGTCGTATCAGTTTGGCTATTTAATATTACAGTGTGCATTAATTCCACTTTAATAAAGTACTGTCTGTTCTTAAAATTATTGTGTACATGGGTCACCTTATTATAAACTATTAAATATACGAGATCCGAGAATTTAAGGATAATTTATAAAAGTGGCCTGTGTTCTATTTTTCCGGTTATTTACTACCGTGTACTGAATTTCATCAAAGTACGTCCAGTAGTTTTTGAGTGATTTAGTGATTTAGTAACAAAAATACTCACAAACTCACATCCAAACTTTCACATATTTATACCTAATGAGTAGGCGATACTGTAAGATTATGGAACCTCTTATTTGGAATACTTGTTAACTGAATCCATACTAATATTATAAATGCGAAAGTTTGGATGTGAGTTTGTGAGTTTGTGAGTTTGTGAATTTGTGAGTTTGTGAGGATGTTTGTTACTCAATCACGCAAAATCTACTGGACGGATTTCGATGAAATTTGGTACAGAGGTAGATAATGACCTGGAATAGCACATAGGCTATCTTTATCTTTTTAAGCTCTTTTTATCCCGGGAAAAAGCACTGTTCCCGTGGGAAATTCACGCGGGCGAAGCCGCGGGCAAAAGCTAGTATATCATCTAAATTATAAAATCTGCTTTTCCAATCTTATTTTAAATAAAATCAACTATTTTCGCTGTAACATGATATAACCCGTTTTCATTGTGGAATGTTGTTAATTAATCCGATGTATGTTATAACGAGGGCTTTTCAGCTAAAATGTGTCCAAACCAAAATCAGTTATTTCAGTATTACCGCTTGACGTATTCATCTCAATAGTACTTGTTAGATTACATACAGTAAACCGCTGTACATTTTCCCCATCTAATCAATGAGTTTTACATATGATTTAAATTTTAAGTGCTGACCGATCACGGTTAAATTGCAAATTAGTGGGATTATGTTTAAAAGCATCTATGTTTAATGTGGGATTAACAGATTGAATAGACACGCATACTGAATAATAGTCGATTAAAAAAATTGTTTTCGTGTCGTACTACTTACATACCACTTTTAGATAAAGTAGAAGTTTATCTCAAAATATCTAAGTAATAGTAGAAATAGAAACTGTGATTTTTTGACAACCCGACAACCCTTGCCAGAATGTCTTGGCGCCAAAAAATTAGAAGAGCCGACCCCACCTAATGTGGGAAAAGGCAAAGAAGAAGTTTTTTTTCTGCTTTTTAATATTCTTTTTTTTCTTTATGATAAGCGATGTAGTATTATTCACAGACAAAAAGAGTTTATAAAATAAAAATGTTTTGTGGTATTATTAAGTTTTCTCCATCTTTAGACCTATACCCAAACTTTTATGACGATAGACCTATCGTCATGAAAATTTGGGTACACACATTGTCTAACAACGCAGAGAACCTTTCATCCAGAACAAATGAATTCATCCCAATGCATACATTACCGCGAAGGAATCCTTTGGTGACAGTTTTATACAGGGTGACTTTTTAAGCTCCAGATAAATTTTCATAATATGCTCAGTACATGAACTACAACCAAAAAGATGTCATGAACAAATTTAAAAAACTAAAATGCACATGTCAGTTTCAGTCTTAAAATGCTATCTAATATTATAAATGCGAAAGTGAGAGTGTGTGTTTATTTATTTGTTTGTTATCTCTTCACGCTTTGACTAGGTACTCAATGAATCTTTCTAAATTTTTGCATACACATAGAAGTACTGAGAAGAACATAGCGTACCTTTCATCCTGGGAAAAAGCGCTGTTCCCGTGGGAAATTCGCGTGGGCTGGCAAAAGCTAGTCATAATATAAAACTTTAGAGTAAATGTCACCTACGAAACTCATTCCCGAGAAATACATCATTCGCGAAAAACACTTTGTCTATTTTCATTTTATTGAGCTCTACCTCGAAGGGTTTCGCTTTATTTATCTCAGTCCGTCTGGAATACGTACTACGTGGGCCGGTGTACTCCTCTTAAGACCTTGGAATTTTGAGGAAAATTTCAACAAATCTTATTACTTTATTTGGTGCAAATGTTTGTGCTACCTGAATGTTAGATCTGATTGGATTGGTGTAGAGAAGTAACTAGATAAATAAAATAGTGTCAAAACATCACAATAACTAAAGGGCCAACATTCTATCGCAAATACCATTACTGTATTTGTTGATTTCCATTCAAATTGGTTTAGACCCAATTTTACAAAAACGTAGAGTATCCTACTAAATATAATAAAATATAGTTGTCGTGTAATGTTTTTGTGTTACTCAATCACACAACAAAATTACTATCAAAGTTGCAATAGTAGAGACCATCTTCAAAGATCAATGTCGTTTGTTTTAGGTTTTAGTATTCGAAAAATATTTATGAAAAGAAATAATTTTTTAATCCTGAAAAGCTTTGTTAATCTTTTCCAGAATTCTTTTAGAGATATTTACCAAAAGTATTACTTTTCTATTTTATGCAAATATTGAGCAAATATTTTTTAGTAACCTGGTTATATTTGCAAAGAATTTTTCCAATATGTGGGTACAAAGAAATTGCACCCACACCTGTCTCGCTACACGATGAAAATAGAACTAGTCTTAGAAACCTTTTATACTATTTTTGTACTTATTTACTACAAGCGACAATATGGATTCGTTTTTCCATTTCTTATTTAATTTTTATTGAATCAATTTGAGAATGTGATGAAATTCTACCAAAGTTTGAATGTGAGTTTGTGTTTGTATATAGTTTGTAAGTATGTTTTTTTACTTAACTGGACGAATTTTGTTAAACCGATAGAAAATAATGTTGTATGTAAGGATCCTCCTTGGTTGTATATAACAAGAAATTCACCAAGCCGCAAGCAGCAACTAGTTATTGATAATACTATTCATACATTAAGTTATAAAGTAATGCAAAAAAACAAATGTGGTATCCTAAATCGGGATCAATCACATTATAGTTTCCCTTTTTGCGATTTATAAAAGGTGCAAGAAGGTACACACAGTACCTACGAGTACATAACCTTTTCCGAAGATTCAATTTAACATTCGTTTAAGAAAATGGATTTTGATAAACCAAGATGAATGTTTGGATATTTTGTCTATTACATTGGAAGGTTATCAATATAAATGTGAAAGAATCTTATGCCCGTCTCTACTTTTTTCTCTTAAGATTTATCTTCATACATACGCCTTTTTTGTTTTCATATTTCTACTATTATTTTTAGATTGGACTGAGAAGGAAGACTCTAGATTAAAACTAAAAATAATATTCGCACAAGTAATATACTCAACCGAAAGGGCTGTAAAAATTTAAGAATGTTTTAAGGTTTTACGAATTGCGTTCTTAAAACCCAGTTTTCTCCTTTTTTTTCATATTTTGTCGAAATTATTTTCTGGTTCCATAGAACAGGTTTTATATCCTTACAGTTGTAGAAATATTTCATTTCTTTCAAGTAGCAATACTGGCTCTCAAATTGCTAATATTGCTGTAGTTTGTCTGTCCGATATTAAAAAACCTAAGCAGCTCAGTCGAGAAGTGTGGACTATACCATATAGAACGATATTAATTATATAATTCATCACTTTGAAGCAGAAGGAGAAAATCTCGTAATTTTTATAGTAGCTACGACGCTCGGACTTGCTCCCTTGGGAATTTTGGGACAAAAAGTGATCCATACAGTTAATTCAGTTTGTTAATACACCTATGTGTGTAGATTTAACGTAAAAGTATATGTATTTTCATTACATAGATCCTTAGGCGTTATTTTTTTATAATTTTTTCAAGTAACATACAATGTAGGCACAAATTGACATATTTGCTCAACACAAAAGTTTCCAAGAAACATCAATTCATAACTTTTACGTATTTTCAACGCCGTCAATAAATTACTTTAATTTAAGTAGTGTTTATTTTATGGTTAAACCGTTCTATTTATCTGAAGAAAATGAACCTATATAATATCATATAATATTCATTTTCCCCGATCGAGGGATAACAAAAATCTTATTGGACCTTTCTGCCTCTTATCGTCGAAAACTATTCATAAGCCTTTGTGGTTCGAGAGGAAGGTGAAAAGAGTAAATAAATTCATATGTACGCTTGCGCACTCTATGAGGTCTGCAGATGTAGGTATCCTTATATGTTTAATGTCAAAGAAAGTATCAGTACCTGTTCGACCGAAGCGGCTTCCTAAGCCAGGATTACGTTGGCTTTGCCGCCGCTCACTATGTCTTCTACCCGACAAACACAAAAGGTTATCTCAACAGGATCTCGCGACGCAATTTCCAGGTAAAATTAAAATTTGCGCAAAGGTTGAGGGTTGTCCGGGAGGTTCTGGATAAGGGATTATCTGGAACTTTAATAAAAATCGTTGCCGTGTAAAGAGGTCCGTCTCCGCGGGGCTCCATTCATGTCGGGACAATAAGCGGCCACAAAGAGCCTATTCATGGGAGTGAGACTACAACAAGGACGTTGTCGGCTTAAAGAGGATTCGGTTAGTGCTTCCTGCCGGTTCAGATTCTGTTTCATGAATGTTTTACAAGATACGCTTACAACCATTGTACGATTATAATTTAATGCTTCGGTTTACTACTTTTCTATCATTGATACGTTCGTCAGATTCAGAAATAGGATTTTAGAGTTTAACCCATCCTTCGTTATTTTCTGATTAGCACAGCATCCCTTAGTCTTCAATATAAATATTACTACTGTTGCACATTTAACGAAATATTTGTGTCGACCCAGTATCTGAACCATAATTAGATTACTGAGGGGACGAATCCCCTGCGGCCGCAACCAAAAACCGGATCACACTGACTTTAACAAATGGGGTCATTCGATCGTGTCTGATCACTCAACCAGTACACGGTTAGGGCCCGAGTAGAAAAAACAGGTTTCTATGGATCTTACTAAGAGCTCAGCTGCATTAGCGAAATATATTGTTCTAGCGCATCAATGATACCATTATTGAGACTACTGATTGCATCTTCCACTAAGATGCACAGAAGCATTAAAATAATTAATTCATAATTTAATAAAGATAACTCCAACTATTAAATGCACAAACAGCTTGTTGACTGTTTAGAGTTTAATTGCGAAATCAGAGTCATATGGTTACTTAGTAGGCGCGAGTACGATTAAGACACAGAATTCAAGCAAAAGGAAGCTAGGCACAAACGATATTAAATTATTTCCTTTACACGTGCGAAACATTTTAATTAGGATGTCTGTCTACTTTAATTAACTATTGCACTATACGCTAGCGATATACGCTACATCAAAGTCGCATCAGTGTGGTAGATCTAAACACTAGAATGTTATTGGAAAACAGTTTGCTGGCTAATATTTTGGCCAGCCGCGCTAACTTGTTTCATTTTAGACAACCGGAGCTCTAGTGAAATTAAATTCCTTTGCAAGCGTATGCTGCACGTATTATAAAGATGTTATTGCACTTTACAGCATCGTTCGTAGCGTGTCTAGTTGGCTTGATTTTATGGTACATTTTGTAACGAAAATATATTCAACTTCGCCCATAATCTATTTTATGTATAACTAGCTGGTTGAAATTTCGGCTCCTGTGGGAATAATATCTAGCTACTATGGAAATAATACGAGTATGCCATCTATTGCACGATGTATAGAGTAATCCATTTTGCAAGCTGTTTCTCAATAGAATTAAGATAGAGAATTAGGAATGATATGATCCTATGATATTTTTTGAAGAATAAAAGCATTCTATCAAGATCATAGACATAGAATAGAAAATTGTTTCTCATCAATCAAGCTAATAAATCAAATTAAAATAGTCGCATGTTTATTATTTTACCATCAAAAAATCTTAGGTATTTTAAAAAAGCCTATCTTCTTGACATTGATTTACATGTAATATGCAAAAATGAATGTTACATTTATTTATTATGTACATCAATTTAAGATAATGCCAAGGACGAGAGCGGAATGACAGCAATCGTCCCAAATGGATTTACCGTAAAATATTATTACATAAAAAATATAAAATTGACATGACAAGTAGGGTGAATCGCATATTTTTGCTCTTTGATATTCGTTCACGACAGCGCCATTATATTGTGAAACGCACATTTTTCCTTGAGCTTCGGATTTCGTACCTTTGCTTTTCGTTAGCTTTCTTTCATATTTAGGTATCTATTTTGAGCAGTAAATATATTTACAATACAGAGGTGTCTCTCTTATTTGAAAATTTATTGATCACTATCTGTCGCCCGCGGCTTCGCCCGCGTGAGTTTCGCTTAGATGAAAAATCTCTCTTGGAGCTTTTCATCAGATGTTCCAGATCTTCAATTTTTATACGTCAGCAGAAAATGCTCATCAGGTTGAACGACTTTTAATAAGGCGCCATTTCCATATATGTTATAGTGTAGCTGGTCTCTTTCAGTTCTTCATCAGATGTTCCAGATCTTCAATTTTTATACGTCATCAGAAAATGCTCATCAGGTTGAACGACTTTTGTTAAGGCACCATTTCCATATTACTTATAGTTTAGCTGTTCTGTTAAGGTTCTTAATCAGGTGTTCCAGTTTTCAAATTAAATTATAGCCTATATGTTGCCCAGGCTTAATAGCTGTACAACAAAAAAAGTTTCATTCAAATCCGTCCAGTAGTTTTTGCGTGAAACGCGTACATACATATAGACAGACAGACAAGTAATTCCAAAAAAATTTTTTTGCTTTCTATTATTCTTTTTAAGTGTCCCTCTATCCATTTCAGTCAAAAATACTAAATGTACAGACAAAATATTTTTACTGTTTTATTATATGTATAGATTAAAGTAAAAAATAATTATATCTGGTGGTACAAAAATATAAAGCACAAGTATGGGCCAGGGACTCTGTCCCGTGGGAATTTCAAAAAATCCTCTTATATTGTTCCCCTACACTCTCTAAAGAATCTAACATGCCAATTTCAGCTTTCAACGCCCAGTAGGCTGTGCGTTGAATGTCAGTCACTCAGTCAGTCAGAACTGAAAAATCAATATGTAAAAGAAAAAGATAAATCAATTAATAAGATAAGAAAAGATAATCAATTAATATGCATATATAATTATATATGTATATTAATTGATTTATCTGCAACTTTGAATTTGTTTGTATGTTTTCTTATAAATTTAGAATAACCTAAAGAGCGAAATAGCATTATATTATGAACAAAATATGCTGACAAAGTTCAAATTCCTTGAAGCGAAACATTCAATAACTCATTAAGGTTTGTAGTGCGCTAACGGCCAGTGCTAATATTGTGAACACATGCATTAGTATTGACTTTGTCACCGTTAACAAATGTGGTCTAATGAGCACCGTCTTAAGATAAAGTAAAAATCGCACGTCGCTGACTCACTCACACACAAAACAAAGTCTACCAACTCTTTGTACATTTGTACTGTCGGCATACAACTCTTTGTTTTAGGTCTGATATTGTAGAGCACAGAATCTATACTAATATTATAAATGCGAAAGTTTGGATGTGAGTTTGTGAATTTGTGAGTTTGTGAGGATGTTTGTTACTCAATCACGCAAAATCTACTGGACGGATTTCGATGAAATTTGGTACAGAGGTAGATAATGACCTGGAATAGCACATAGGCTACTTTTTATCCCGGGAAAAAGCACTGTTCCCGTGGGAAATTCACGCGGGCGAAGCCGCGGGCAAAAGCTAGTAAGTAATATAACAATCAATAGCTTATCCAACTGCTTAAATTCAATGCAAATTCATCACTATTACAGTCGCATAGAGCTCGGAGGAGGATAACTAATATCAATTTGTTGACCAACCATTCCTTGAAGACAGTTATGTAATGAAACTTTGCGAGGATTAGAATCGTCTCATTCTAATATTTTTATTGAAAAATATTGTCTTCTTTTCTTTATACAGTAAATTGCATTCGACAGCGGTGAAGGAAAACTTGCACTCTACTTGATCATTTTATCAGCTAGCTCAAGTAAGTTGGAAAAGGTATGGCTTTTTTCAAATTGGTAGAGTCGTTTTGTGTGTTTTTCTCGAAATGATCACGACCCTAAAAAATGAGGAATACAACATACGCCATCACTGTCATCATCAGATTTATGAAGTTACAGTGGTCTCTTTTAAAATGGCAGTAGTACGTATAACTATTGGCCAATCCTCGATTATACCATTTCATTCGAGGAGTTTTCTGTGAAATAAAATAAACGGAAAATGACAGATCGTTGAAGAAGTTATAACATTTTGGTGAAGAAAAGTCCTGTATTTCAGACTGAACTTAACCTTGAAGTGTCATCTGTGTAACTTATTTAAGTTTTGTTGTTCCAACCATACCTACTAACAGTGAAGAAGTGGCAGAGTTCACATTTCTACTCACGGAATCCCAACGCGCTACTTTTTCACTTAGATTCGTCGTCGCCTCGTCGGAAGTTTTATATTAGATGAGCAGAAAAGTTTCAATCCACCGTTGCTACTACATAACTCCTCATTTGTGTTTAATCTTTGTTTATTTAGCTTTAGTTTCGTAAAACTTTATTCAGCTTCTTGAAATACCTATATTTTTATATAAAAAACCATGTTCCATTTTGGTTAAGTGCAAAAAGGTTTTCTTATGAGGAATCTACAATATTTTTCACACGATGCGCTACGGCCCTGTTATATTTTCGGTCTGTATTTTTTATGAATGGAATGAATGGATATGAATGAAATTATTTTTATTCTTTATTTCACCACAATTCCAAACACCTTGCTAGATAAAGACGTTTGAGGTATTCACAATCTCTTACTTTATCCTGGGTAACATACGTGTCATGACGTCTATTACTGCAGTAGAATTCTTAAATTTTAAATTTTTATTCTTGAACATTTGCGCCGCACGGGAATAAAGTATGTCTAGGCAGAGACAATATATGAATTGAGGAAGTCTTTGCTAAAAAATGCCCTTTATATGTGGTATTTCTCAGAAAGAAGGAGCACTTTGACGGTCTACATTACATTTATGCACCTACAGAAACGGTAGTTTTATCCAGGCTGTATTAGGACTTGTACCTACTGTTTGTTTCTTTACAAGTATAATGTTTCTTTTTACATTTGCTCAAAGCAAAGGCGGCGAGGACGTGCCTGGAAAGTTGGCGGTTGCGGTATTACCACCGGAATCCCTCTACCTAACACGAAATAGGTATACTTTGTAAAAAAAGATTCTGAAATCATTAACATATTTTATTTAATCTTACTTCTAAATCTCCCTGCAAAACGAATGACTTTTCATTATTTTATATTAAACTTGTTAAAAATAATTGTGCAAAGCGATTTTTTTCACAAAGCTCCTTTAAAAAATCTCATTGTAGGATTTTTTGTTAAAAACTCATCGAAATCATTAAAAATTCGTTGGTAAAGTACCTATCTATGTAAATATTTATCAATAAATTAAAATTTACAGCCCTGAGATCAACAAGCAGAGATCTCTAAGATGTTGCTGAATAACAAAAAATACTGTCGATCTCGTCACCTTTGAAATAAAATAAAAATTGTATCGTCCTTTTTAGGTACTATAATATCAGCAATTTTTTTTTAGGATAATGATATAACATGCTGAATTTTTCTGCGGGTCACTCACATGCTGAATTTTTCTACGGGTCACTCACGTGCTGAACTATGTCGGGAATTGGTGTTTTAATGAAATCATCGAACAGTTAAAACCATTACATTTGCAGATTCTCAAAGAAAATGATTAGAGTTTTCGTAGTAACAGACGACCATGTCCGCGTCACAGTATCTGGTTGTCTGACCACTAGGACCAGGGCGGTCCGGTGCGGTCCGGTCCAATCAGTTACTGTTACTGAGTGGACCGACCACAAGCAAAGTGGCTTGTTATTTTACTGCACCCTCCCTATACTGCACTGCACATACATATTTGATGTTTTCATCATATTTTGTTAAGATGAGGGTAAAACTACGAGGACAACAAAAGTGCTAATATGAATACATGACCCAATTTTTTTTATTGAACAATATTTATTTACCGGGAGCTATGGGTAACGGCTTTGGCAGATAAAATTTACTGTCCCTATGTGTTTTTAGAGGACGATCGTTTTATCGTCTAGTTAGGTCTCATAGACGATAAAACTGATGATCAGATGAGACTCTGATCACCTCTGGGAAAATTTCCGTGCAAAACTCGTTCGCGTTCAGGCATTGAGTAATTTTATTTTGATCTGTAATAGAGGTTTATCCTATGTCAGACACCAGCTTCTCACAAACGTAATTAATTACCGTTACATAATAAAATGTAATCTAATTTTAAGGTCTTTTTCTGATTAGAATATTAATAATGTTATTATTATTAACTTCAATATGCTTCAGAAATCTGAAGCATATTGAAGTTACAAGACTCTTTAAAATCTGGAGCGATGAAGAGAGAAGATTAAAAATTTTATCATAAATTCTGTACTTTTACGAATAAATAGTTAAGTTGAAAATTATAATTTTATTTGAACAAACTGAATAGATTAAATATTATTAAAATTTATTCAGCAAATATATCTTAAAATTTTGACATGAAACTTTAATATTTATTTTCACAAATGGTTGTTTAAGGCTTATGGTGGAATAAAGTAACTAATAGGAAAAAATAAACTAAACTAAAATATAAACTAAACATTATGTATTTTTTGCCGTGTTTGGTGGGCCGTAAAAGCTGGCAGCAGACCACGTCATGTGCAGTGAGTTGTGCTTGCGAGTACCGCCACCATTGCCTCGTACACTTGAATACACCCTTTGACCCAAGTTATGAAGACCAAACCTGCTTGTTTGCAATTCTGCCTCCAAAGTTCTATTTCTTATTTATTTGATTGTATTTGATTTTTTATATAAAGTAATAACCTTACGACATTATAAATATCTTAAGTAATAAAATTCGTCTTCATGATTTTTCTTGACACTGAAATTAAAAGTGTCTTTTTACTATACACGATGATAAATACTGTAAAAACATCCTTCTTATCAATCAATTAATCATGCCTCGTAATATATTATTAGAGAACGACTGACAAACCAACATTGAAACAAACAACACAAGTAACTTTGTCAATTAAATTAATAGAATGTATTTTAAAGCCCATCAGTTGGGTCAACGTTATACTTTTGTTAATTATTTGAACCTTCAGCAATTGAATGGAGTTTCTGCCTTGGGAAATGCAAAATATTCAAATTGTTAAACTTCAAGTGAAGAAAGTTTTGTGATGACAAAACTAAATGAGAACCGCAGAGCAAGTTCGCTAGATTTAAACTGACACGTTCCATGATATTACCACTCTGCATGATTTCTATTAAATTCATTATAAAAATTATTTAGCTCATGTTTTAGATATTATAAAGGTTTTTTATGAGTATACAAAGTACTGATTGGACTACATTTAGTGAGGAGACATTATGAACAAGGGCAACCTGTATTTACATGTATAGGTGTTTTGTGATCTCTTTTATAACACCCGCAGCTATATTAAATTAAGTTAAATTTTTCAATGTTAGGTTAATTTATAGATTTTATTTATTTAGGAATTATGGAGTAATTATTTCACTCGTATAATTTTTATTACTAGTAACAATTAACCTAAATAATTACAATCCCTAAGTAAACATAATAAAGTTTGCAAAGAGTTAAATGTAAAAGTTCGAGTTGTAGGATTCCCCGTATTGTGTTATTTGTGGGGCGACGGGCGGGCAATCGATCTCGAAAACCACGGACATGCCGAAATAAACCAAACAACGCCCACAAGCGGTTCATTTAGATGAATGTCCCTGGACTAATTTGTATACACTCTTTATATATTATTGCATTAATTTAATCCCGTCGTCGTCGTCGACGGGTCGTCACGGAGCTGACTTAGATAAAGGTAACTTTCACATTAAGCAACCTGTGGTTTGACTTTGATATATGGGTCACCACTACCACTAATATTTATATTATTGACACTAAAAATGGAGAAATGAGTGTTTATCATTGATGTCAACAGTTATTTTGCAGCCAATTTGTGCAGTCATAACATCTCAAAAATAGTTATTTTAGCTCCTTACTCCGTCACTCGACGAAGAAGAAGTCCATAATAACGAGTAACACGACTATTACACAAAGTTTCTCGCAGTCGGCTTACTTGTTGTTCCTTCACAACTTTTTCTAGCATCGTTTGCTCAATTTAAGTCAGTTGTAGTGTGCTTATATTCAAGTATTTTCACGATTTTTTAGAAATAGTCTAAAGCCTTATTCTAACCAATATTAAGTACCTATTAATATTTCTCCAATAATTTATATTTCTGGATAGAGACTCGAATTTTATTCATCTCGTGCGATGTTACTCCATGGTAAAATATTTGTTTTAGTTAGACCCTCGGGATATATTGAATAATGTTCGCAAAATAAATTTTATTCATATAAAAGCTAGCTCGGTAAACTGTTTTTTGGTTTATTTGTTGATGAATACAAAATATTTGCGGTCCAACGAATGTATGTTGTCAATTGTTATCTTTATACACAAAACTTTTGGCTTTTACAACAATAAACTATTAGTGTAGGTATTTACAGTTTAAGGTATATACTATTTAGTGCTTTTTGTGTGCGTAATGGAAGGTTATTGAAGAAAAAAATTAATGATTCGGCTATCTTATGCGCTTTTGGATATTTGATTATTACGTAAACTTTTAAATAAAAGTGCCGCAATAAACGATGTAAATCAAAGAGGTACCTTCGAATAACCGATAATTAATGTAATAAACTGTTACCTTACCTACTGTTATATATTGATATTTTCACAATCATTGTAATAAGAAAAAGTAAGAAGTAGGTGCTTAAATCTAACACTTTAGTTCTCAACAAGTGGTCCATAAATTGAATCTGGTCTATTCATTCTTTTTCTTCTGAAGTTGCCGGTCCTCCGCAACTTCCAGATTGTGGCAGAGAATTTATTGTCTTGGTCATTTCACGCTTGCACGGGGTTTATTTCAGCGTTACTCTCCTCGGCTGGAGAAGTTTTCCTCACACAAAAGTTGAAGAATGTATCTAAACTAGACCTTTTATTCTACAGACTTGTTTTATGTATAGGTACTAAAATGATTTTTTTGGTGAGGTTAATCTGATTGGCCTGTGAGCTGGCCTGTGGTGTGGCCCTAGAATAGCACCAACCCATCTCTTCCCGTGGGTGTCGTAAGAGGCGACTAAGGGATTTAAAACACCGGAGGATGGGCAGCAGCATCTTTCCGCGTAATATGCCATTACACTGCGATCGCCAACCCGCCTGCCAAGCGTGGCGATTACGGCAAAACCCTCCATGGATGAAATCCTTGGGGGAGGCCTTTGTCCAACAGTGGACGTCTTTAGGCTGAGAGAAGAAGAAGAATCTGATTGAAAGAGTTAAGTACTCAATTCCCTGATATCCCAAAAAAAAAAATACTTGTAATAATATTTGTAAGCCAAATAAGTAAGTACTTCATTCAGTAATATAATTAAAGTGTATGATACATTTTGCTTTGCAATGTCACGCGTAAAATTCAAAACATGACATGACTATGAATTAACGTGCTCACATAGTTTTACAAAGTTAGAATTCCTCTAACTTCAGACATGACAAACTCCCTCGGTCCCGTGTATAAATGAAGGAAATACCTAGTCGTTTAACTTATTTCCAAAAGATTTTTTTTTTTAATTTCACTCATGGGATTACAGAAAGTTTTTATTATAAGATATAAATATATGTATGGACTAGCTGTCGCCCGCGGCTTCGCCCGCGTGTGTTTCGCTTAGATGAAAAATCTCTCTTGGAGCTTTTCATCAGATGTTCCAGATCTTCAATTTTATACGTCAGCAGAAAATGCTCATCAGGTTGAACGACTTTTGTTAAGGCACCATTTCCATATTTCTTATAGTTTAGCTGTTCTGTTAAGGTTCTGCATCAGGTGTTCCAGTTTTCAAAATAAATTATAGCATACTAGCTTTTGCCCGCGGCTTCGCCTGCGTGAATTTCCCACGGGAACAGTGCTTTTTCCCGGGATAAAAAGTAGCCTATGTGCTATTCCAGGTCATTATCTACCTCTGTACCAAATTTCATCGAAATCCGTCCAGTAGATTTTGCGTGATTGAGTAACAAACATCCTCACAAACTCACAAATTCACAAACTCACAAACTCACAAACTCACATCCAAACTTTCGCATTTATAATATTAGTATGGATGTAATTGTATATCCTACAGACTATTTTCCGTTATTATATAATGTGATATATACTTTTGTAGTATTCATTCGATGGGCATATGTATAGTATTACATATGGGCAATTATGAAACTGGAAAGTTTACATTGAAAAGATAACAAACTTTTGGTAAACTAGCTTTTGCCCGCGACTTCGCCCGCTTGCATTTCCCACGGGAACAGTGCTTTTTCCCGGGATGAAAGAAGATTGGTTCAGTAGATAAAGCACGAAGAGGTAACAAATAAATAACCAAACAATCAAACTCACTTTTGCATTATACTTACTCCTATAATTTAAATTGGGATTTTTTTTAAAGAATTGCTAGATAGACTTTAAAAAAAGACTTTTGAAATTTTGCTACTTTAAGTCTATAGGCGCATTTAAGAAAAAAAGAAAAAATGTTTATTTGATACAAAAAATACATATTCCATGAATGAACACAAAAAAGTAGTTTCAACAATTGTACCAAAATGGTCTCACCACGACGCTGGTCTTCCGTGGATGCCATAAAATAAAAAATAAAAAAGAGAAACAGTAAAAAAAATAATAATCTATACATATAATAAAACAGTAAAAATATTTTGAAATGGATAGGGACACTTAAAAAGAATGATAGAAAAAAAAATTTTGGAATTTCTTGTCTGTCCGTCCGTCTGTATGTATGTACGCGTTTCACGCAAAAACTACTGGACGGATTTGAATGAAACTTTTTTTGTTGTATAGCTATTAAGCCTAGGCAACATATAGGCTATAATTTATTTTGAAAACTGGAACACCTGATGAAGAACCTTAACAGAACAGCTAAACTATAAGAAATACGGAAATGGTGCCTTAATAAAAGTCAACCTGATGAGCATTTTCTGATGACGTATAAAATTTGAAGATCTGGAACATCTGATGAAGAACTGCAAGAGACCAGCTACACTATAACATATATAGAAATGGCGCCTTATTAAAAGTCATTTAACCTGATGAGCATTTTCTGCTGACGTATGAAAATTGAAGATCTGGAACATCTGATGAAAAGCTCCAAGAGAGATTTTTCATCTAAGCGAAACTCACGCGGGCGAAGCCGCGGGCGACAGCTAGTAAAAAATAAAACTTGTATACAAAATAAAATATATAAATTCAGGTGAAACTTTTTGGCTAAACAAGTGGCTATTTATGTAAGTATATATGTATTTATTGCGTTAAGTAGGTAAGGAAGGTATAATCTTATCTCGCATGATTACCAAACAAGTCATACAATATACATTTTCATGTAATTGGATGCAGGGCACACAGCTGCTTCCGCTATAAGCGCAAATCTATATATAGTATATTATTTATATAATTGCGAGAACATGACCTCCATGTTCTTCACCTGCATGCATTGTTTTGCCATTAGCCAACAGTAAACATTGTCGTAAGCAATCAGTATAAAATTAGTATTTGTAATGTAATTCAAATGTGACTTTCCATATTTCATCCAAGGAATGTATAAATACAAATTCCTTGATGTCATTACAACCAAAATGTCATAAAATTACATTTTTGTCTACATTATAAGAAGGGGAGACATTTGCCCAACTGCGTCAAAGTAAAGGGTTTTCCCGTTCCTCTGATTGGAACTAAGGCCTCGATTAAACAGGATAAAAAAGTTGTTTTTTAGAGTAGAACTTTTACCGCCGAAATACTACTATTTTTATGAAACATTTTTATGAGATACTTTTGCAGAATTATGTGATTAACTAATAAGGCTCAGGATACTAGTTAAGCGTTTTTGAAATTTAAATTAGTAAGTGCAATGCAAAACGCATAGTGTAATTAAAACAATTGCCACATTCTAACAAGTCTCCAATTTCAAGAGGTACACATAGAACACAATTAAGAACATCTCGAAGTCGCAACTTTGTAAATAAGGAAACGAATTACTTGTTCGCTTATTAAGAACTTTTTCTTGCGGTCGGCTATGTTCGTGTACCTTTGAAATAAGACTGTATAAATTGTAATACACTGTAGGTAATATTTAACCAACTAGTATAATAAGTAATATTACTAGTGGATTTTTAGCAACCAATTTCAAGTAAATACTTTTTACCCTTTTTAGATGTGTAAAATACTACACTGAAAAGCACAAAGATTTTATACCATGATATATTTAACAGGAAATACTGCTTAGATTCTTACAAAGATATCCGAAAAAAAATATTTTGATATCTTAATTTGGGGGTCTATAGAGTCTATGTTACAAGGAGCTTATTATCATAACTGCGTGATTGCGACAGACACTTTAATAAACTTGAATTCCACGACTATATTTACACAGACAGAGCGAATATACAAATATTTTTTGCATAAATGGTTTGAGAACTTTACTAGATTAGGGCTTTGAGTTGAGTTCCTAAGAATGCCTTTAGGTAGACAGCGTTCGCAGAACTTTGCCATTTTGATCTTACTTGTAAGTTGCGCTATACTTCAGACCAAGTTAGCATAATAATTGTCTTCATCTAGGCTGCCCGCCCTCAAATTTGATTGGTTTGCCCAACTTTGGGAGTTCGCTGCTGAACTTGGATCTATGAACGAATTAGTTATACAACCATTCCTTCAATGTCAGTTGCAATTAGCAGCTACTGAAAATTTATCCATCGTACACCTAGAAAATGACTACAAATTACGACGATTATTGCTTGAATTAGTCGTCTATGATCAAAACTGTCAAAGTTACGGTTGAATCAAAAACCAAACCTTTTATATCTTCAATACATATAATAAAACTGTAACTGGTCTATGTCTGTATATAGAAGATATTTAAGAAAAATAACTATGAAATTAATTAATTTAAAAATTATTAATTAATTTACTAAGAATAAAAGAAGAAGATTATTAACCCAGATAAGCCTGAAATTAGTTTTTCTTAAAATTAAAAGAAAAAATTGTTTTATTTATGTAAGATACCTCTAAAATACATATAAAAAATATTTAAAAAAATATCAACCTGACGGTTTTTCCGGAAAAGCCTGTCCTATATATAGGACAGTAGGATAATAGGTAGTATGTAAGGTACAGTATCAATATAGTCAAAATGAGACATTTATTTAAGAAATCAGTACAAAAAGTAAAATTAAGATTTTACCATATACTAAACTAAAATGAATTAAGAATAATAATACATTGATGACGTTCACAAAAGCTATGTACTACTCTAGCACCCTAACCAAGGTCTTTGTATTTTGGGTCCCACATGGTTCCACATATGGTTGTGGTTGTGGTACCTTGAAAGACTCCATCCATAAAGCATACCCCATCAGTGTTGCACTAACCCAACCCATATCTGATGGGCTTGGCCGTTGCTTACAACCTGATCATATGATCATTTACGGTGCAAGAGCCGAAGCTGGCGAATCGCCCGCGCAGCTTCCCGCGCCGCCCTGCTAATGGGGGCGAGGGCGGAGGACTAAGACGGGGGATACTGTTGCTGTATTGTTGATCCTTCTTCTACATCGTCTGAACTTGGTGACGGTGCCCGCGTGTAGAAAAAGCTAATCGTATCGGCCTCTTCTATGTTTGTATGCTCCAGATCATATTCATTTCATCATTCATTTTAGGACTGGTTTCCAAGTTTGGGGGAATAGCCCAGTTCATATCTCTATTGAAGTTTGAACGTCGAGAGATCTCTATAGCCTCTCTTATTTTCCGCGGAACAAGACCCTTTTCACTAGCCTTGTCGACTGGCCTTGTCCTCAATGTGTCTTGGGCGATATGGCCGCAGACCCCGCGGTTTCCAATAGGATCCGCTGTCCAGCTTCTTCATGGACCCGATGTGCTCATTCAGCCTCGTTGCTAGATTGTGGTCAGTTTCATCGACGTAACTCTTTCCACAATCACAAGGAACTTCGTAAACCCCGGGTAGGTACATTTAGTGGGTCTCTATCCTTCGAAG
The DNA here is from genome assembly GCA_018467065.1 of Ephestia elutella. Lineage (NCBI taxonomy): Eukaryota > Metazoa > Arthropoda > Insecta > Lepidoptera > Pyralidae > Ephestia > Ephestia elutella. Next base: position 9,422,186 of record CM031564.1, read on the forward strand.
ATGGAACCAAGTGAACAATCAAGTTATTTTTTGATTCTCTTCATTTTCTTAATAAGTATTCATGGAGGAGGTGGTAAAATACCTCTTACGTACATCTTCACCATCAAAAGTATTTTCTAAGGCATCTAAAATCTCAATGTCATTTTAGATGCCCTGAAACATAAATGACCCTTATTATCCTACTGTCCTATATATAGGACACCTAAGTTTACAAGGGGTTTCATACCACTTAACTAATTATTTTAGAATATTTTGTTTATATAGAGTATTGAATATATTATTCAAAACATCAGAAATGTAAAATTTGATTCCTAATATATTTTTTTTTTAAGTTATACATACCTCTGTCTCACCATATCTGCTATGTACTGTTACTGCTCACTTTTCAGTGAAATAATTATAAATATACTAAGAAAAACTTGATATTTATTTTTTTGTATGATGAAGCACTTCAACCTCATTTCGAAACATAAAACCTTAAGTTGATAACTTTAGTGGGTAGTTTGATAATTTTTATTTTTTGAACTGGCCTATATATGGGACGGTAGGTTTATCTGGGTTAATTAATTTAAGAGAAATAACTATGAAAATGCAGCAGTGGAGTTTGTTGCGCCGCCTCTTCTCCACTTGCGCTTTGGAGGCGGTGGTAACATTAGCTTTAAGTAATTTTATGACGTCAACTAACTAAATTAAAAAAAAACCAAAAAAAATGAACCGACTTCCATCATAAAACTTAAAATCATGAAATAACATATAGGCAGATTTATCAAAAAGAAAGAAAAATGTATTGGCATGCTACCTACTCAACGAGGTGAAGTTGGTGCTAAATTAAAAAATAAATGTTTTGAATTGACCTCATGTATAGGGTCAATAGAAGCCAAAACCATTTTTTTTTTTAATTTTTGTCTGTCTGTCTGTCTTTCTGTCTGTATGTTTGTACGCGCATCACGCAAAAACTACTGGACCAAATTTGATGCGGTTTTTACTGTTGTATTATAAGAAGGTTTAACTTAAAATCTGGCGTAAGTTTCATCTTGATACGCCGCTTAGAACCTGAGTTATGCGCAGACGAAGTCGCGGGCACAGGCTAGTTAAAAAGGTTGAATCAAAAACCAAACCTTCCATATTGAAAATAAAACTCAGATGTTTAGTACCGAGGACAGGAATGTTTAAATGCGATATCGTGTGCTGCATGACAATGATATAAGACTATTTCCGATTCGCCGAGCACGTCACAAACACGACTGATGTGACTCCTATTGGTATTTTCTGAATTTTTGACATCCAGGCGTGAGGCGTGATCACGTACTGCCTTTATAATAACGAGCTTTGATGTTACTAAGATAAATATTTAACTTGTGTAGCCCTAGGCTTCGACTTTGTGATTTTCCGTTCTTGTTGTCGCGGAATTTCAAGTTCTCATTGAATTTTTTTGGCCTATCATAGGTAATATAATAACCCCCATGTCTCTAACCATACAAAATGATAACTTCTATTTAACAAAAGTGTCAACTGTCAACACACCAATAAAATAATATATAAATATAAAGGATAATAAGTCATATTATCCTTTTACAAATTAACAAAGTTATAATAGATACATAATATCTCGATGTAATAGGTACTAAAAAAGTATGTTTGACATAGTAACAATATTGGTTTTAAAATCTTGACATTTTTTTTTTTTTTTATTAAATAACAATTTACATATCATATAATATATACATTTAAACATTAAATTAAATAAGAAAACTAAAATCTAAAATTAAAACTATGTACCTACTAAAAAATAAAAATAATAACTAATATTTATATTAAATAAAAAATTGAGCCTAAATCGTTGCCGTCATGGGGTAGGGTACCTAGGAGGCTGGCGACATTACCTTTTTGAATGGCCAAACTTAATCGTTGGCCAAAGTATTCGCCAGCTCTAGTGTCCCCAGAGACATCGACAAGACGTGCGGATATTTCTTTATACAGATTTTTAGCATCCGCACCCCAAGGTCCCAGGGTCTCCACGGCAAAAGGCGCAAATATATACGGCTCTCCCAGAGCCGCATATTTACGCCTCTTATTAGCCTCCGCCGTCATTGCAGCCGCACCAGCTCTACCGGCGGTTGCTTGTAAATGGGATGGTGCTACCGTATCCACGCAGGTGGCATCCCACACGAGCGACCGCCCGTTTTTCCACGGAATGAGCGTCATGCCGTCGGGCCTCTTACCATCGTCTCTTGAAATGCCAGCTGGCTCTAGCATTGCTGGCACACCGACACTAGTAAGGGCACGACGGATGACGTCATTCAGTGCAGCATGGCGAGAAATGCGACCTGCACTGCGACGACAGGCCAGGCCGTGATGACCAAGGGAGTCGACATCTTCACCGCAACGGCAGCGATGAGGCTCGTTTGTTCGGGCCCCCAAACGTAGGCTCACTGCCAAACTAAAGCCAGTCCTATCCAGTAGTGTACCTACGCTAGTCGAAGGAATAGCATTCAACCAATAACCTGACTCTGGCTCACAGCTAGCCAAAAGACGAGAACGCTCCGCTGTGCAATTAGCAGTTTCCAGGAGAAAACTTCTGACATGCATGCAAAGCAGCTCGTCCCATTGCCGCTGTGAGGCCAGATTCAGGGGTAATACAACATCGGGACCGACTGCACTGGACCATGCGTTTCTCGCCTCAGCCAAGCACGCAACCTCTACGTCACAAAATGACGGGCCAAGAATTTTTCCAATGAGGCATTGCGTACTATAAACTGAGGAAAGGAAGGCTGGCAGTGCTACACTAGGAATTTTTCTTATCCCAAGACCACCGTGTCGTATAGGTAAAGTTGCTTGGGTCCAACATCTGTTATTGAGGGGGCAATTTAAGATATTCGAAAGAGCCTCCTTCACACAATCATCTAAACGAATTAATAGATCGTTGTGGGCCCAAAGCGGAGTACACCGTAAAACATAAGTTTTAAAATTATATAACATAGAATTCTTAAATCTACGAATAAAATATAGGGGTTAGAATCAAAGGAATGTTAGGAAATATGCACAGAATGGATTCAAGTAAGATAAATGGAATGACCCAAATAATAACGCTGGCCAACTATTCAGAACGGCACCCCAAAACCGCCGCGCGCCGTAATGCTGCCTTCTTATAATTCATTGCCGAGAAATAATTTTGTCTATTCAACAAATTTCTCTAAATATACAAAGTTATAGTGTTACGCTTCGAGTATTATACGTATCGAAACAAACCAGCAATAATGAAAAAATGGGCTTTTTACTGTTCTCCAATCTCACCAACATACATTTTGTATGATCATATACGAAAATCTGTACTTGCGTCGACAAATCCGATCGCTGCCTATACAGTGGACACATTATGAAAAATTAATCCTGTTTGATGCGATGCGTCCTGTGGATGCGTCCGATGCATACGATACGGACATGTGGACGTGTTTATTGTTGATTTTACTCAGAGAAGTCTTATATCAAAGTTAAGTTAGCTAGTTATTAATAAAAATAGACAGTATTTCTGATTTCTTGAGCTTGTAACAATTTCGACCCTAATAACTTTCCTCCATAAAATATAACCACTATAAAATATAATGTCGGCAACATTAAATTACATAGGACAAGGGTCGCATTTTTTAAAATTAATTCCTGTGTAGTGTTTCCCATTATAACGTGAATGAGATCTGGATAAAATTGTTGAGTTTTCTTAAGTGTGAATTAATTCGATTCTTCGGCCGCTTTCTTTGAAGTACCGTTTTCTTATTCCTATCTTATTATGTGAGGAGTAAAATAGAAATGGAATTAGCTTCGCCCTACCTTTTAGAGTCAATCTAAGTCAACATTCATCTTAACGCACATAGTTCTTAATCGAGTTAAGTAAAGTCCCTCGTGTTCGGGAAAATATATAATTCATGACAGCATGGAGTTTAGAATAGGGATGCCATTAATAATGTACAGAAATGCTTATAGTGGAATCTGACACGCTCATTAAAATTTCAGAAAGTGGTAGCAACATGAGATTTTGTAAAATATTTGCGTTAAGTATTTTTACTTGGAGATTTTATTACCGAAGGTGAACAATCGGTTATACAAACTGCGTACTTTACTACATATAACAGATTTGTAGATACGGTTGTAGTTGTAGTTTGACTACTAATTGGGCAGTTAGAAATGATCTAACATGTCTAACTGGCATATAAGTAGTGAAACTACTTGATTGCCGTGTAAGTGCACAAAGGGCCCGGTTTTCTTTTATAAAAAAATAATGTAGTTTACTTTATAGTTCTATTATTTGATATATATAAACAGTCAGTAGAGCTCTTTCCCTGATTTAGTTGTATTCTTCATGACGACTATATTGGCAATTTTAATGGAGTGGTTTGCAATTGCCTTCCCTTTTTCATACATTAGCTGATAATCATCAACGAGAGTACAGATTTCCTCACTATGTTTTCCTTCACAGGTCGATGAAAACTAACTTAGTTACATGAGTCAGATTGGTATAAAAACTCATATGCCCCGGGCAAGAATCGAACCTGGAAACTTTGCAGCCACAGGCGGGCTCCCTACCACTCACCCACCACCACCGCTTCAATAGCGCTATTGGCTCTATATTTTTATGATCTTCACAAATACAACCACAGCGCATCACTTAAAAAGAAAATTCGCTTTAGACTGAAAACGTACAAGTTCAAGATTGAATTGTAGCCATTAGCATAAAATTAATTTAGTTCCAGTTCTTGTTGAAGAAACCCTGGATAATTACAGATTAACTGGTTCGGTACCTGTCACTACAGTTACCGCAGACAGTGGCCAAGCGCTCTCGAAATTAAAATTTTCTTTATAAAGCGACAGGTTGCCCTGGGAAAAATGTCACACTATTTCTTTGCTTTAGAAGAGCGTCCAGCTGTTCAGTTTTATTAAAACTTGGGCTTAATTTGCACAGAATTTGGCTACTCATTGCGCAATTTTCTGTTAAAAAAAGCCATAAAGAAATTTGACAAATCTAACGTAAGTTGATTTTTAGCAGATATCGTGTCATATGATTTTGAGTAAGAATCAGAAATCCTGTTAATGTAATTAATTATATATGTACAACTGGTACTCACAAACTCATTATACAAACTTTCAGTCGCTAGGGAAATTATCTGTGCCAATTATTTGCCAGTTAAACAGACTTCCACCGTAATATATTTGATATTAAGGTTTTTACGTGTTTACTTAGAAACCTTGATTAATGGTTTATCAAATAGTTTGATCAATATACCTATTTAACTAGCTTTTGCCCGCTGTTTCGCCCGCGTGAATGTCTCACGGGAACAGTGCTTTTTTATCGGGAAGAAGTTACCCTATGTCTTTCTCAGTACTTCTAACTATGTGTATGTGAAGTTTCAGGAAGATTGATTCAGTAGATAAAGTGTGAAGAAGTAACAAACAAACAAACTCACTTTCGCATTTATTATAATAGTTAGTAGGATAACATATTTCTGGTTTATATATAAAATACCTGACCGACCAACCTATTCAATAGTTCTCTATATAATGGCTTTGTTTTTTCTATTGTCAAGATTTTATTTTTTGGTAATTGTTTTCCAACTAGCACTTACAATAATTCTAACAAATTACTACTTTCTACTAAGGCTCGTAGCAAGTTGAAATCTATAGCCACTGCTACCACCACGTAAGTATGATAAATACTCAGATAAATACGAATAAATTAATTGGCTGCGGCGATCAAGACGATGTGTCGTTAAAAAAAAGCGGGAAGAGAAGGCATGCATGGTAGCAATGTCTTTCATTGAGTGAAAAAATGTAATATGTTATGAATGTGCAAGTGTATGATAAAAAAGTTTTGGCTGTTTTATCGCATTTTTTCAAAGTATCAAAAAAATCAGAAGTGTGATCTGCAGAAGAATGTGTTTGATAATCTCTGCCGATTACAAATTTAAATGTCCATTTGCTGATGAAACTTGGGTCAATAAATTCTCCGGCTTCGTGTTGAAACAAAAGCTTTTAAGGGATTTAGGATTACAATAGGAGGATTATCCAAAACACCAATACAGTTTTTCAGGTGACTGTACTTGAAAAGCTTAATAAAAGAGTTCGCTTTGGAAATCTGTAAAAGGTGTCTCTTTACAGCAACAAATTGATTTTTATTTGCCAGTTTATACGATACGCTAGCCATACGTCATTTTATGTATAACAACAAACACAGTCATAGTTAAGAGTAAGGTTACAATGTAACGATTTTAATATGGTTTTAATAGAAAAGGTGCCTTGAAAATATAATAAACAAGACAAAGTTTAGCCTGGATCACTTTCTTTGAGTAATTCAGTCAAATTACAATAAACAATATAATAATTAGTAAATACCTTAATTAAGGGGGCACAAGGACCATGACGGAGTATGCATGTTGGGAGGGGAGGGTTGCATCAAATCGACATCCGTTTTGATGCTGTTGCCGCCCGCCTTGAAACGAATCCTAAAGACTTGCTCTCACTACGCCACTGCAGAAGGACCAGATTTGCATAAAATCAAGAATTAAACCAGATGGGCAGAAAAATATCTGTTATTTCTTTATTTGATATGCACTGTTATGGAATTTTCTCTCCACAGTTTCTCTTTCTCACACACACAAAAAACGGTCTGGGTGGGGGGCACGTGCCCCCGTGCTCCCCCCCTAAATCCGCTACTGTTGATTAATATACTTAAATCCGACTTGCATTATGTCGAGTTTTGTTAATATAAGTACTAAGTAGGTATTCTTTTACCTACATATATAATCTAAGTAAATATAGTTTCAGAAACAGGAGCACAGGTGAAATTACGGAACTTACATAACTTAATTGAAGAGCTGCCTAACAAGTGCCGAACCCGCGAACTAAAGCCTCAAAACAGCTAAGTAATTTCAAGAACAAATACCTTTGTACAAACAGTCACCTACTTCATTTTATTTCGCGTACTTCTTTACAAATTTGAATAAAAAGAAAGTAAATATAGGTCCAGAGCAGAATGAAACAACTTTGTAGCGAATTACTCAGGTGTTCACAAAGTTAAAACCAATGGGACCTTAGGTACAAATTAAAGAAATAGCAGAAAAATCATTTAAAAAAAATTACATTTGCATTTACACAAATGCATCTTTAGCCGAGAATGGGCGATAGTTCAAAGCGATAAACAACTAAAACTATCTGGGTCAAAATAATGCTTTATCAATGTATTTTAAAGTAGAGTCCGACCAAATATTCAAACTTAAAAAGCAAAAATTTGATTCGGTTTCGGCCATAAATAATTTTGGACACTATTTTTAAGTCCCTGGGAAAACAGTTAGCACATTAATGATCATGAATATCATGATGGCCACCTGTCGGTCTATGAACCACTTACGTTTTTAATGATAGCCAGAAGATAAACAATAGAAATCCAATCATAATAAAAAAAATATGCAAACTTAAAAGTTCTTAAAGCTCTTGGACTCTAGCTACCATATATGAAAAACAAATTATTATTGTTCGTTATTTTTACCTCATTATAAAATGCCTAAATATGACATTCATCTGTGATATTGAACACAGATCGACACATGTGGAGATACTATACTTTACATCATGTAACATAATCTATATTTATATACATACATATAATAAAACAGTAAAAATATTTTGTCTGTACATTTAGTATTTTTTACCGAAATGGATAGAGGGACACTTAAAAAGAATAATAGAAAGCAAAAAAATTTTTGGAATTTTTTGTCTGTCTGTCGACAGACAGACGAAAAATTCCAGACAGACATGTCAGTCTGTATGTATGTACGCGTTTCACGTAAAAACGTAGACGGATTTGAATGAAACTTTTTTTGTTGTATAGCTATTAAGCCTGGGCAACATATAGGCTATAATTGATTTTGAAAACTGGAACACCTGATGAAGAACCTTAACAGTTTATAAATCTGACGAGCATTTTCTGTTGACGTATAAAAATCGAAGATCAGGATCATCTGATGAAGAATTCTAAGCGACCAGCTATACTATTACATATATGGAAATGGCGCCTTAGCAGAAGTCGTTCAACCGGATGAGCTTTTTCTGCTAACGTGTAAAAATTGAAGATTATGGAACATCTGGTGAAGAACTCCAAGAGACCAGCTACTCTACAAAATAAATAGAAACGGGGCCTTAGCAAAAGTCGTTCAACCTGATGAGCATTTTCTACTGAAGTATAAATAGACAGGCCACAGGATAGAACAAAGAGGGATTCGGCGTAGGAGTGGTGGTAAACGGGAAATTGTATATATCGAGCAGACGAAGATCGTATATTGAATGAGATATCACTTTTCATTCATTTTAACACCGCGACTGTACTACGAGTACCTAATATATTCCCGCGGGACACGGGATAACTAAAGCGAAGCAGGATAGCGAAACACACGCGGGCGAAGCCGCGGGCAACAGCTAGTACATTATAATTAGGTACATACCTATTATATATATTGGTAAACTTCTGTTCCCACGTTCTGTCAGGCCCCATGGCTCCAATAATGTGACAATTTCATTAGGTACGTACTAACTCTGCAGAGATACGGTTTTCTTGAAGAAAGTTATTGCTCCCGGCTGGCGCCACGTGTTTGTGACAAAAATGGCACGGATTTACGCGAATGACACTTCTGAAAATTTATTTATCTCACTTTATACAGGTATATATTTTTATTAAGACTGTATAATAAATTTATACCCAACATGGATGTATTATTGATTTTCAATTTCCAATTGATTAAAAAGGTTTGTAAATAATGAAGTAAGTATATTGTATATAAAATTTTCATATAGGCGATTTTGATTTTTAGGGTTCCGTACTTTTATTATCGTTAAAGAAATAACAAAAAATAACACTTTTTCTTTGAAAATTTATAGGTTTATTATTTATTCGGCTACGGTACCCCAAAATAAAACCACCCAAGCCGGATTTTTAGCCATAACACATGATGACGCGGGCTGTGACGGCCATTAAGGCCCAGTCAACACTTTGATTTAACAAGGGGTCTGCGAGCCCTTGTAATCCGTTTACGCATCGCGAGGGCCCTTGTGGCCCGAGTGCCTACGTTTTGTCAAACGTCTTACCAACTTAGCTTTCTACTTGTCTAAATATTTGTCTTCTATTTATTAACCCTCCATTTTGCGCCTATTCGGCTAATGGTTGATACGGTTTGTTGCTTTTGGAATTTTGGTATAAAGTGAGTTTTGACGATGACAACCAATATTTTTACATGAAAAAATACTTTTTACCTCTTTCAGACCGTAAGTCTGACTGACTTCAACTTCTTGCCCTGAGGACTCGAGCGCCTGTCTGTCTAATAAAGAAATACATTTTTTGCTATACCTTCGGTAAATCAGTGATTGGCATTACTATCCTCTTAAAGTAGTTATAAATCTATTCTATTTATTTATTTTATCTCAACGGAAAACTTACAGCTTGTAATTACAAAGGAAAAAGCCATTTATAAGTTTTCACAAATAGACACAAATCAAATTCCAAAGTTTCTCAATTAAAATAAACGCACATATTCCGCATCTGCCAAAGAATCACACAAGTGTTAACAAGAAAGGATAACTAAATATTAAAAATAAGTAAAAATGTCTAATTTGGTGGATTGAAAAAAGAATTGGCCACAGCTCGCTTAATTGTTGATGCACTGGTAGCGAAAGCGTCAAATGTCGGGTAGTCATTCAGAATCTCATTGTATTGCCTACTTGCTCTGCAGATATAAGAATTTCTACTTACTGTGACATAAGGGAACGTCAAAGGGTTGGAAGTATCTTAATTGCCTATGAGGAACATTTAAAGTAATTTCACCAAGTAAATGGGAACAATCAATTTTGTTATTTAATAATTTATTCAAGAAAACTATAATTAAAATGTAATAATTGAAATGTTTTGTCATCTTTCCAGGTAAGCCATTTGGTGTGGAGTTCAGTATACTTTTCATAAAAGGTATTAAAAAGATAAGGCTTGCACTGCGAATGTCACGCCCGCATTTTATTTTTGCTGTTAGTGTTTTCTGGATGCGCTAAAATACAAAGCGATTGGTTTTTTACATTTTGTGTTACTAATTCTTTTATATATTTTTTGATATCAAATAGTTATTGGCGCGACTTACCGACTCGAATACCGTGCCGGAGAATGCCATGATGCGTTGTGCCAAGATGCTCATTTGTTTAACATCTGCCAGGCGTCCCAAGATGGTCAAGTAATTTTATTAACTTTTTATTTAATATGTGTTCTGTTTTTGTACAATATAAAAAAATGTTAGTTAAATTATTTTATTTAGCTTTTTATATTGTTATGCATTTGATTTTCATTAATTATTAACAGTCTCTCAAAATCTTATACCTTAATTCTCAACCTTAAACTTTTTGCACGACTGACCAAAAAAGGAGTGTTATGTTTTCAGGGTTCATGTATGTATGTATGTATATATGTAAATTTCTTTATTCCACCATAAGTCCTGAACGGCTTAACAGATTTTGATGTGAGAGGTATTTTTAGATTCCTAGATCATGAAAACAAAATAGCGGATTATATATGCGATAAATAGCAGACCAAAAAAATAAAATTTGATCAATCTTATCGAGTGGGGTATCAAATTGAAGGGCTTTAAAAGGCGATTTCAAAAATGTATATAACTTATATGTTTGTAAGTATGTACTTTTTGAGTAAAAACTTGTCAGTCGTGTTTTTTATTTTTAATAATTAGCTTGTTATTTATGAATATAAATCAGAAAGTAACTAGCTTAGGGACTACATATAAAAAAAATTGTTATTATAAAAATCTATACTTGATATAGATTTAAAATAAGCCGACGCAGCTGTACTTTAATTTTCCCTCGCCATTGATCGGCAGTTACTATGAAAGAGGCCTGATTGAATTTCCCCCGGCGGGTCGTTGACTGCATAGTTACTGGGTGAACCGAAATTGAAGCACAATTGGATTACTTCTTAAGGTCTCCTCGGGGAGCCTGCTCAGCCGCTGTATGGTAAGCGGTTACCACCTTATCTAAACGACTTTGTTTTGGTCCAATTTTCGAGGGATTCTCACTCTCAGAAGAACCATTATGGTTCTAAAAAATGGTTGGGTATTTATTTAAGGAACACATTACTGAAGGCTTTACTACCCTTAATTTGCTTTCAATTATATTTTGATGTATTCTTTTTATTTGGAACTCCAGGATGACTTTTTAAATACTACACAAATTTAAGCAACAGATTAGGTTATTTTTTCTCAAGAAATCAATATGCACCATAATATGTTATTATTTTGAATCTGCTAATTCATCCACTTTTTCTATTTTGTTGTAATATTATTTGACAGTTGTAGAGTGTTTTGGCGTAATTACATTATGAAAAGTTTTCCAAAAAATCAACCAACTCATGAGTTTTACTAAGGTATTTTTCTTAGAATACTTGCTAAACTTATTTCCTATTAATATTAAAGCAGTAACCAAAATAAAACAAGGAGAATCTAAAAACATGGTATGTGCATATAAATTAGTATTTATACATTTCTTGAAAAAAATAACACTTTATTATTTTGTATTGTTCTCGTGTAATGTGAATGTATTGAGATCAATAAATGCACATACTTGTTATGACCATCTGCTTATTATAAATCGATATTCAGTTATGCGGCCAGTTTTACAAATAAATACTGAAAACAGTGAGTACCTAACTATTGTTTAATAAAACATTACAGCATCGTTTATTCATACGACACATTCTATTTTCTTATTTTATCTCAAGGTGTTTCGTAACGGTGTTTATCGATGATTTACTGGTTTTATTATATCTATGGATATATCTAGCGTGTGCTCGCGACTTCGTTCAATAAATCAACTGAAAAACTACATGATGTTCTATGTAGTTTTCACAAGACTCTGGATGGTCAATCTCACGAAACGACATTGTCCAAAAAAAAAAAAAAACATAAAAAAAAATATTACTATCTACCATTTATTTAAAAATTTCAATACTAGTTATTATCTTCGTACTAGTCCTCATTAATATGACTCAACTATAAACTAAGAAGAAGAAAAAAGAACTATACAGTATTGTGTCGGTTTTATATGAAAAAAAAATTATGCCACATAGAAACATGTCCATGTTTTAGTTTTAAGCCGGGTCTGAAGGGCACACCCGGGATGGTTCGGATGGGACAATTTTGTCACTTACTCAATCTCCAGTGACGCGTCCCTTATCAAATTTATCCAATAACAAAGTTTTAACTAGATAGGTTCGCATTGGATCGGCCATATTTCGTCTTTTTGAATAAAATACTCAAATAATTTTATAACATATTTGCTCGTGAAGGATCACTTATTTCACCAATTTCAATATTGTATTGTATCTCATTACGCACTTGTGCGTTATTGTAAAGTAAAACGCACGCTTCGTCTAAAAACGAACGATACTTTTTAAAATCTTAGCAAATTGTTTTTATTTCAGAAAAAGTGGTCAACATTTTATGAATAAAATTAACTTTAGGAGATAAAATAAATAAAAATATAATTCTCAATAAATTACCATCTTAGCCTCTGCTTTCTTTTAGCCCTCGCCTTGGCTCGGGCTAGCAATATCGCCTCGGCTGTAATTTTCAACTTACCGCACTTATATCAGAATGTACTATTACAAACTTTATTATTCAAGGAATGTTCAGTTCCAAATTTTTCTCTGAAAATTGAAGACTTACTCCAGGAAAATATTTTCTTAATTACAGTGCTATCATATTCAGAAGCGGATCATACATATTACAAGAAGTGACCTAACCTGACTATGGATCGCTGGATCGCGTGCGATCGGATTGATATTTTATTATTAACTGGTTTTACCTATAAGTACTTTTGAGATATACAATTGAGTTGCTGATTTACTTATAAATTAAAAAGGTATTAAAATCTTGAAGTAATTTTTTATGGTGATTTTAACTTAGTTGGCAAATAAATAAATATGAAATATGTAAGGCAGGAGGATAAATTACTAATTTCACATAATAGATATACATATATATTCAACAGAGACGTACAAAAATGCTTGCTTTTGAATTATTGTGTCTTGCTTAATATCTAAGAAATAAAAACTGTGTGTGTGTGTGTGCTCCGGTAAACTGGGTAGTTTACCGGAGCACATAGATAGATACATAGATCAACACTTTGTTGCACCATTTACAGAAAAGAACATTTAAAGTAGTGACAAAAGTAAATACATAAATAAGCGCAAAGTACCTAATAATAAAAAATAATTTTGCATAATATTATATTAATATAAAACGTTTCTGAAACCAGCGTGTACATTTATACCCTTCACGTCATTTTATTTTCAGACACAACCGTTTTACCGCATGCTTTTGTAGCTAATTGGGCCTCTGACATTCTTTGTTGAATTAACAATGTTCCTCACGGTGCTGTTGAAAATGTGTTTCAAAAATATATCATTACCTACTAATGTTATGAAGACGAACGATTGTGTGGTAAATGGATGATTTTTTTTACTTTACAGGCGTTACGAAAAGTCCATTAAATATAATTGCTAAGTACATAAAAACTTTCCAAAATATTTGGCCTCTTATTTAGGAAAATATACTTATACTTAGGCACTTAGACGAAGCTTAAGCAACAAAATCGATAAAACAAAATTGGTGGCCAAAGCAGAATGAACCGAGTTATCATTTCGTTTTAAACATTAATCCTCAAAGGAAAAAAATAAGCCTTCGTTTTAATGAGAAATACTTAACTTCTCAGTTGAAATGAGAGAACCATGAGTAGGCAACTAGGCTGCAGTGAGCGGAAATAAGGTGCCAATGAATGAATAATGAACTTCGGGGTTGCTCCGGTACAAAAAATAAAGTACCGAACAGACGTTATCTTCTTGAGAAGAATCTCTCTATTTATTGATGTGAACAGTCAAGCAAGCTGCATGAAGCATGAGATGAATGATTTTCAGAAAAGTTATGCATATGCATAACTTATTTTGTTTGTATTAACTCATATTTTGGTCACCATGTAATAACCGTATCCTAGACTACTATTATCCAGTTAGCTTACTTTTTTATGTCTGCCTTGAGACATAAAACATACGTGCAACGTTCATTTGGTCATTTGCGGCCGAATTTAAAATATACTCTGGGTTCTTTCCGTTATTTGAACTTTCGACAGATGTTACTATAAGTATTGATACGAATGGAGAGAGTTTGTCCAGCGGTGCTTCTCGTAGCAGGAATAATTATAAAACAGATATCATAACTCCAGTAAAGCATTCAAGTAGTTCGATTAGAACTGGTTATACTTCCGTACCGTGGTTGTTTTGAGTCTGTGGGCTGTTTGAGTGAGGCCACAGCCTGGGTGTTTGAGGTGTGCTTAGATACTTGACATAGCTAGATTTAGGAAAACCGTCTTATTCATAAAAAGTTAACAAACATTTAAAATATATTTTGCCATTATTGCTTTTTCCAATATTTGACACTAGCTTTTGCCCGTAGCGTCGCCCGCGTTAATTTCCCACGGGAACAGTGCTTTTTCCCGGGATGAAAGGTACCCTATGTCCTTTTCCGTACTTCTGTATACAAAATTTCAGGAAGATTGGTTCAGTAGATAAAGCGTGAAGAGGTAACAAACAAACAAACTCACTTTCGCATTTATAATATTAGTTAAGTAGGATTAGGATTAAAAGAACGAGACAAAACATATTTAACTGAAGTGTTCGTTAACTTTTTAAATAATAAAACGGAAAGATTCACTAACACTGTAACACTCTTTAAGACGCTTACATTGTAATAAATAATATTATTGTTGAATATCATTTTTTACGCACTTGCTACTGTTTCTAGATGTATGTACGTAGATATTTAAAGGTATATTATATTATACCACATTCATAAAATCTCAATAAATTAAACAAAGTACCTAACAGATTTTCACGTCGTCATTTTCAGTTTTTTTGTACAAAAAAAGCGTCTTTGAAAGGTTGAATGCTTGTAAAGAGTAGGCTTTATCCTGCTTCCTAACAAATATAACACGGCTTTTAGATTGAAAGAGTAAAAAATGATATTAAAAATTTCAGTTAATATGACATTATGTAGGTAGGTAGTTCAAAATTTTTTTTTCATGTATCATCCATCTTCTAGTCCCAATAATGATGATTTTATCTTACGCAATAATTAATGTAAGTAGGATGGTGAAGGAATGCCAAGATCGCTATTCGATGAGAACGCAATAAATTCTTACCGTATCGTGGGGAAAATATTTTAATTAAAATGAGTATGTATCCCGACGGAGATACGGTCAGAAAGGTCTTATGTATGTACACTGTTTCTATATCCTCTTTAAAACAAGGAATTTTCTTAGTGCCTGTGTTAAGTAAAATATAACAATTTTGCCCGACACCGACCATTGACACGTAAGGATGTTTGTTACTCAAAATCTACTCGACGGATTTCGATGAAATTTGGTATACGAGAAGAAAAATACAGGGAGTAGCACATATAGTTCTTTTTGTGGCGAAATTCCGACGGGAGCAAAACCCCGGGGCGCGGCTAGTTCAAAATAAAATAGACCTAGACTAGACATATTCTGGAAATGCCCAGCTTAGCTTTTCGTCCATGTCTCACGGAGTATCCTGTAATTAACGAGCCTGAGGGAGAGCTGACTGCAGCCATTCTAATAATTATGTGGGATCAGGCAAACGCAAAGTATTACACGGAAGACGACATGGCAATTTTGTCTTTTGCATATATAATTTCATTAAGATAAGAAGGCAAGCAGGAAGTCATACGGTTTAGTGACAACACATGTCATCTTCGGGCTACTGGAGGAGTCCGTGCATATCATATATACATAACATATTACAAAATTAAGCCCCTATTTGTGTATGAACTACAAAATGGTTTTAGACATGGTTTTCTTGGTTTATTAGGGAAGGTTTGGCGAGTGAAGCCGCGAGAAAATGACAGTAGATTCGGTGATATCGATTATCACAATAATCTTTTTCTTGCTGGTTTATTATATTTAGATTATCTCTCTCAGTTAAATACTTTCAGGACAAAAATTTAAAGTCAGGCTTTTCAAAAAACTGCAAAATCTTGACTAAAATGAAACTGATAAGAATTTTCAATTAACTTTTAATTACTTATCTGATTTATAGCTTTATGGTACTCGCGTTTTACAAAGCAAAGGTTTGGGAAATTTTGTTTGGTTTCATGAGTCTGCATTTATTAAGGATTCTAGGCGATGATCATGAACTCCGAAGGTGCTATTTTATGGGCTATAACGCTATTTATTGCCATAATTATTAATCTACACTGGGATTGTGCAGGCAGGTGTTATGAGATGAGGTAAACACGACCCTGAAAATGATTTATATGTTAAATTTTTTGTGTTCATATATTTATTGTGTTCATTCTATATGTACGAATAGGCTCTTTGCCTATTCGTAAAAAAATCCTACTGATAAATGCGAAAGTTTGGATGTGACTTTGTGAGTGTTTGTTACCCAATTATACAAAATGTACTGGACGAGTTTTGATGAAATTTGGTGCACGGATAGAAAAATACCAGGACCAGCCCATTAGGTACTTTTCATCCCGAAATTCCCACAGAAACATAGCTCCGGCGCGCAGCTCGTATTGAATAATTATTATTTACTTGGAACTTATTTCGAGTCTCAAATTAAGTACTAGTAGTAACTAACTCTAAATACACACACACATATACATACAAACGTTGACCTAATAACATTCCTAATAAATTAATATAAATAATTAAACTGGTAACAAATATCATCCCGAAATGTTTCTTCATAGATTTATCATAGGCCTCCTTCGACGGCGACCTTCTCAATCTTTGAGTTTCTTATTCTTCCCGAAACAATTCATTACCAAAGATGTAGTAACGTAACAAAGACGAGGAATAACTGAAGCATGGCTCAAATTCCAATCAAAGGCCTGATTGTTTTGTGTCGTGTAAACAAAGGAGAATTGAAAGGTCTCGTCTCAGTACAAAACATCGGTTAAATCGACTCAGAAGCCTTCGTTTAACTCGCTGTTGCCTTAATAGTTATAAGATAACTGTCTTTTGTGCTATTGCGTTCTGTTTCATGCTTAGAACTAGGTATATCTTCGGACTTCGGACTTGTTAAAAAAAACCGGCCAAGTGCGAGTCAAGCTCGCGCACCGAGGGTTATACACGCAAAGCATCTCTCATTATAGCTCTAACTAAAAGACCAACCAATTTCAAAAACAAACTTAAAGGACTTTGTTCAAAGTGTATGGGAGCTTGGCTTACTGTGGACAGTTCGTTCAATAAATAATAGTATTATCATTCATCATAATTAATGTCAAATAGATTTTCTGAATATATATTGGAGTATGAATATCTATAATAAAATATACCATTTAGTAAGTATTTTTTACGTTTCCGATACTCAAATCAAAGATGTCGGCCTTTACGTGTGTTCTGGGATACCATTATCTAAAATAATATTACATTTAAATCGTATATTGTTTATTCTTTGATGAAAGATTGGATTAATTAGGTGTTTTTTTACCAAAATATGTTAGTTTTATTTATTAAGTACACTCATATCACTTCATATTTATATTTTAGAATGAAGAATTATGTATTTATTTTAATTTTTACTTAAATAATTCAATATTGGTAACACTCGATTCTTGGGCGCGGCTTGATTTTGATGTTGACAGTTGTTGACAAGTATCCAAGTGTCAATGTCGACCGACGACAACCGGTCAACGTCAAAATCAAGCTACGCTGAAAAATCGAGTGTTACCAGGCAAAGAAAACGCAATATTATACTACTTAAATGTAATATTATTTTAGATAATGGCATCCCAGAACACACGTGAAGGCCGACATCTTTGATTTGAGTATCGGAAACGCAAAAAATATTTACTAAATGGTATATTTTAATTATAGATATTCACACTCCAATATATATTCAGAAAATCTATTTGACATTAATTATGATGAATGATAATACTATTATTTATTGAACGAACTGTCCGCAGTAAGCCGGCGATGAACAATGTCTTTTGCAGTTCAATCCCTAGGATTCATACTGCATCGAGCGCAAAAAAAAGTTAGTACCACTTTTTTTTAGACTTCCAACAACATATTTACAACTCTTTGATTTATTCTTATAATATTTTAATATAACTTATAATTTCAACTTGAGCTATGAGCGTTCCTGAGAAAATAAAAAATGAGCAAATGCATAACCAGAACTCGCAGTAATGGTTTCAATTGTGTTGTAAGCTGAGCATTTAATTCCAACTAGTCCAGAATTAATCCACTCGTATTCTGTACGTCATGGTTTTGTTAAACTGCTCATTATAACTTTAAATCAAATTTAAATTGAATAAACTCGTAGCTTATTATTATATTCGAAGTCGTTAGTAAACTGTAAAATATTCACTGGATCATGTTTATGGCAGTGTAGAAAAATGTCATGGAAGTCAAAGTTATTATATTCATATTGTCTAGTTACTACGTAAATACATAATAATATTGTTTAGAGAACACTTTATATATTTACCAAAATAAGAAATAAATGTTTATCGCCGGAACCTAATGAAGATTAGGAATTTGTGCTTGCATATATATCCTTAAGCCAGCTTATGTTTTTTATTAGGTTATCTTTCAAACAAGAACTACTAGATCAATATCAGTTCATCCGTTTGGGGGCTATGATGACACAGACAGGCATACAAATCAAACTTTTAGCACCCCTCTTTTTGTGTCGGGGAAAGTAGGTGTATTTGTAGATATCCATGAACTCTACTTATCTGCTCGTAACCTCCAATTTATCTTGCGAACTCCATGATGTTCTACCTCCAGGGGTAATCTGATCGCGTCAGCACCGATACTTTGCAGGTATTCATTGCAGCGAGGAACGGTAATGTGTGCTGAATAATGCATGGCTACCAATACTAACTTGCCAGGCGACGACCATTCATTCTCTCAACCAATCTCTTGTAAATATACGGAACAGTCGTATTTTTTTTATCTAGCCTTTAGGTGTTGTGTCCCACTGCTGGGCAAAGGCCTTCTCTTTTATATAGGTCATAATTTTAATTTAGTTTATACTTAACTAGCTTTCGCCCGCGGCTTCGCCCGCGTGAAGTTTCAGCGGGAACAGTGCTTTTTCCCGGGATGAAAGGTACCCTATGTCCTTCTCCGTACTTCCAACTATGTGTATGCGAAATTTCAGGAAGACTGGTTCAGTAGATAAAGCGTGAAGAGGTAACAAACAAACAAACAAACAAACAAACTTACTTTCGCATTTATAATATTAGTTAGGATTAGGATTATAATTAGATTTTAACCAATTTTTAATTTAATATGCACCTTTTTGTTTTTTTTTTTGATATAAGAGAATTGTGCTACTGCGTCATTTGGACTACGTTTCCGAACTAAATAAACGATTCTGAGTTAGAAATAAAATAAATACTTACTTATTAGGCCTTATTATACTTAAAATACTGAAGCTATTTTCTCAAGTAAGTACATAAGTTCAGTTAATTGGTCATTAGATCAGTCTACAGACTGTTAATTCAGAGCAACTTGGCACGGTGTAGGTAGACTCTTCACACCGTGTCAAAGTTATTGTCTGAATCACTATGCAGTGGCACTAGCGAATAATTTGCAATGATTTTCGGTAGACTCATGGGCTGCAGGCTGTACCTGTGAAAAATCACTTTTCACCTACCTGTAATGTCTTAGCGCACCACCTTACTACTCTCTGTTTGGTCTAATAGTTGACTGGTAGAGAGAGAATTCCATATATGGCGTTAAGTCCACCATTTGTACATATTTTTTGTAATCTATACATATAGGTAGGTACCTAATAAAACAGTAAAAATATTTTGTCTGTACATTTAGTTTTGACTGAAATGGATAGAGGGACACTTAAAAAGAATAATTGAAAGCAAAAATTTTTTTTGGATATTCTTGTTTGTCTGTTTGTATGTATGTTCGCTTTTTACGCAAAAGCTACTATAGACGGATTTGAATGAAACTTTTTTTGTTGTATAGCTATTAAGTCTGGGCAACATATAGGCTATAATTGATTTTGATAACTGGAACACCTGATGAAGAACCATAACAGAACAGCTAAACTATAAGAAATATGGAAATGGTACCTTTGCAAAAGTTTATCAATCTGACGAGCATTTTCTGTTGACGTATAAAAATCGAAGATCAGGATCATCTGATGAAGAATAAGAAATCAGCTACACTATTACATATATGTAAATGTAAAGTCGTTCAACCTGATGAGCATTTTTTGCTGACGTATAAAAATTGAAGATTATGGAACATCTGATGATGAACTCCAAGAGGCCAGCTACTCTATAAAATAAATGGAAATGGGGCCTTAGCAAAAGTCGTTCAAGCTGATGAGCATTTTCTACTGACGTATAAATAGACAGAACACGGCATAGGATAAAGAGGGACTCGGGGTGGGAGTGGTGGTACATGGGAAATTGTAGATAACGAGCAGACGAAGATCGTTATTGGATGAAATATCACTTTTGATTCATTTTAAAACCGCGACTGTACTACGAGTACCTAATATATTCCCGCGGGACACGGGATAACCAAATGGCTGAAATTTTAAGTACTGGAGTTTAGGTTACTACAATTTGGAACACAAAAAGATTTTTCATCTAAGCGAAACTCACGCGGGCGAAGCCGTGGGCATCAGCTAGTTTGTGCAATACAGTTTTTAAATAAATAAAAGTCTTCAGGATTAATCTATACATATAATAAAACAGTAAAAATATTTTGTCTGTACATTTAGTATTTTTGACTGAAATGGATAGAGGTTAAAGGGACACTTAAAAAAAATAAAAGAAAAAAATAAGGAATTTCTTGTCTGTATGTATGTTCGCTTTTTACGCAAAAGCTACTAGACGGATTTGAATGAAACTTTTTTTGTTGTATAGCTATTAAGCGGGCAACATATAGGCTATAATTGATTTTGAAAACTGGAAAACCTGATGAATAACCATAACAGAACAGATAAACTACAGGAAATATAGAAATGGTACCTTTGCAAAAGTTTATCAATCTGACGAGCATTTTCTGTTGACGTATAAAAATCGAAGAACAGGATCATCTGATGAAGAACTCCAAGAGACCAGCTACACTATATCGGTTACGTTTATTACGTATAAATATTGAAGATCTGGAACATCTGTTCCCGTTCATAAACATGTAGGTATTCCCGCTCCGACACGGGATAACCAAATGGCTGAAACTTTGAGTATTGGAGTTTAGGTTGCTACAGTTTGGTACACAAATAGATTTTTCATCTTATCGAAACTCACGCGGGCAAAGCCGCGGGCAACAGCTAGTTAATTCGTAAAATGTATAGTTGCCGTCACGTAATTTGGCCGATGGCGATTAAGCTGCGCAGTAGGTGATA
The DNA here is from genome assembly GCA_018467065.1 of Ephestia elutella. Taxonomy (NCBI): domain Eukaryota; kingdom Metazoa; phylum Arthropoda; class Insecta; order Lepidoptera; family Pyralidae; genus Ephestia; species Ephestia elutella. Next base: position 9,443,679 of record CM031564.1, read on the forward strand.
TATCGGTCTATGCGGTGAGCGGGGGTCGGGCGGGTCTCACCCGGCGCGCGCGATTGGTTCGTCAGTCGTACCCATGCGCAAGTTTCACCCTTTCCTCACCCTCCCAGCGGCCTTTTCACGTGATGGGAAGTATATTTACGTAGAATTTTTACTGCATCCTGAATTCCCCTATAACCTTCTTGCCAAGGCGAACATATAGCAAATACATGAAATGAAGCGGTGTATCACACAATTTAAGCTGAATTTGCCTTTTCACAAGTACCTACTTTTTAGGGTTCCGTATCTCAAAATGCAAAAACGGAACCCTAAGATAAGGTAAGCTAAGATCTCTTTGTTGTCCGTCTGTCTGTCAAACTTTTTTTTCTTCGGAACGCTTAAAGGTATCAAATTGAAATTAATATTGTATACTCGGATCCACTGTCTCTTTCAGCAAAAAAAAAAATATCAAAATTATACGTCAATGAAATCAAGAGATATTACCGTAAATGTTACGAATTTTCGCATATTTTGCGATTTCAGGCAGCAATCAAAACCTATGGGGTACTTCTTGTTGTTCTAAAATTATGAAATTTGGCATAATGCAAGGTCTAACAGTACTTATACAGGAATAAATCTAAAAATTGTAAATATGTTGTCGGAAGACTAAAAAAATGTGTTGCAAACTTATTTTTGCGCTGGATTCAGTATGAATCTTAGGGATCGAACTGCAAAGTTAAGTTTGTTTATGAAACTAGTTGGTCTTTTAGTTAGGGCTATAATGTGAGATGCTTTGCGTGTACGGAACCCTCGGTGAGCGAGTTTGACTCGCACTTGTCCGGTTTTATTTAGTTTTGTTGTCAGCCGAAACCGCTGCTAATCAGATTTGGCCAAATGAGGCCACTTAGTAAATTACTCCGGGAAATTAGCTCTCTGCCCGAATTGTAGCACGTGTCACATGTTTTTCAGATATTACAATTTACGGAATAATGTTGTTACCTCCAAATTTTGCTTCCGCGACAATTTTTGGGATAATATGTACCTATTGCTATCTAAATGCTTTTTGCATTGTACATCCATCCGAATAAGTTAATTTTTGTAATTTTAAAGTTAAAGTAAGTTCTTCTATCCGCGCCCCTGGGCTTCGATCCCTTGGGAATATCGGGATTTTATAAGTAGGTACCCTATGTAATAGCACGTAGGGTACTTTTAATCCCGGCATTTTTCTATATCTCCATTGCATCAGAAAGCTCACTATTCAGCTAAGCGTGGCCCTCGAGTCTCACGACTCTTGGCTCTGTCTACTCCGTAAGGGATAAAGACGTGATTCTATGTATGTATGTATTTTTCTGACCGTATACCAAATTTTTTGTAATCTCAGTAGATTTTGCGTGATTGAGTAACAAACATCCTCACAAACTCATAGACTCATACCTAAACTCAAATCTAAACTTTCGCATGTATAATATTAGTAGGTTAAGAGTTTTCATTCGATTAAAAACATGGAAAAACTTTTACCATGATTGCTTTCCTGAGACAATTGTTGAGCTAACTGAAAAGTTTCCGACCATCGCTGACCCTTGGACTCAGAAGGGACATTTATTCGGTGAATCCCACCAATTGTTTAAAATAAACACAACTCCTACGCAATTATGTTACCCAAAAAACGTTTTGTTTTTCACAGCGCCAATCTTTTTAGCTCTTCAAAGAGACTGGCAAAACATAATTTAAAAGTTATACAATGAAACAAACGAACAAACCAACGTTAAAGAAAAACATTTAATAGCCTGTTATTTGCGCTGTTACCCACTTTGATGTTTGGTAAGGAATAAAATATATACCTATTTTATTAAAGGGCATAATTGATTTTGTACAATTATTGGAAAAATGGGGCACGTCTATAAAACTTTTTTCCACTCCCGTATCAATTTTGGGATAAAAAAAATTTCAAACCGGAGGTTCCGGGTTCGATTCCCGGTCGGTTCAAGATGGAAAATGATCTTTTTCAAACTGGCCCGGGACTTGGGTGTTTATCTATGTATGTTTGTTATAAAATATAATATCGTTGTGTTAGTATCCCATAACACAAGTCTCGAACTTAATTTGGGGCTAACTCTATCTGTGTGATTTGTCCCCGTATATTTATTATTTCTATTTTATACTTTTATTTACTCGGGTCCATCAGAGTAGATAGTGAAATGACAGACATCCAGTATTCATTGAACGTGATTGAACGCCGCGTCTTCGGCGGCGATTGTACAATTTCACTGTCGATTTAAGCATTACTGAGAGCGAGCAGAGTCGTGATTCACGGAAAACACCTCTTGTACAAAAGTGTTCATAATTTTTTTTTTTATACGAATAGTTCCTATATTATCTCCTGAATGTATGCTCTGAATCTGATGTTCACTGTACTATACTACTACTATATACTATACTGTCTATGTTATACGTGACCTATTATTTACTTATAAATAAAAGTACCTATTATTTCTGTAATCTGATGGGTTTACTTAAATGGGTTCCGCCGAGAGTCGTGACTGTTTGCGACCTTGGCTTGTGACCGGTTTGACTGTGATGAGTCTACGGACACTCGCCCGGCAGATATATATACAGATGGAATAGGACAAAACCTGCTGCCGTTCATTGAAACTTGAATAGATGACAGAATGATCCGAGGTCAAAGATACGAACCTCGTCACATATTCAATCGTTAAAACAGGTTTTTGGAAAGCCTTTCTTTCTCTCCCATCGCGTTTTTCCGGTTGTTCATCAGCGCGTTGGAGCCCAGGGTCCGTTTTCCTTCTTTTCTTTCTCCACTTCGTACGATTTAAGACATCCTTGATTGTGTGACCATTGGCTCTTACTTTTTGGGAAGTATTTCTTTATTGAAAACTAGCCGCGCCCCGGGGCTTCACTTTCCTGGTAATTTTGGCATAAAAAGTTCCCTGTATGCTATTCTCGGTAGTTTTCTACCCCTACATCAAATTTCATTGCAATCCGTCCAGTAGATTTTGCGTGATTGAGTAATAATCATCCTCACAAATTCACAAACTTTCATCCAAACTTTCGCATTTTGAATATTAAGAAGTAGGTGTTAGGAAATAATTAAAAAAAAAAATGACATTGTAAAACGTCAAGAATGACACGATTTTGACAGGAGAGGAGAAGTTATGAAATGCGGAGATCTGACTGAGCGGGTCTGATTTAATCTAAGATTTATTTATTTCCCTATTTCGAGATTTAATCTAATTTTAAATAGCTTGTATTGGAGATTTTGTAAAAGAAAGTGTATACTATGTAATAAACTGTGGTGATATAAATAATAGCAGTATTATTGAAACACAAGCGTTAAGACGATCTAACATAGGTTTAGTAGGATGACTTAGTAAAAATACACAACAATACACCTAACTGTGGGACTTTAGCTTCAAATCTTTTCTTCATCTTTTTCCGTGCCTTATCCCATTATTTGGGGTCAGCCCTCCTTGTACGTCGGCGCCAAGACAGTCTGTACTGGGTTGTCTGAGTGTCCAGTCGAGCCCGTACCAAATCTTTGGTAACGGTTGTTATCCACGTTGCCGGCAGTCGTCCTCTGACCCTTCTCTTTTCAGGAATGGCCAAAGCTGCTTATGCTCAAGCCCAACCGCATGCTCTTTAAATCTTTTCTATACATATAATCTCTCTCTCTCTCTCTCAGCCGAAAGACGTCCACTGTTGGACAAAGGCCTCCCCCAAGGATTGCCAAGCGTGGCGATTACGGTAAAACCCTCCAAGGATGAAATACATATAATAAAACAGTAAAAATATTTTGTCTGTACATTTAGTATTTTTGACTAAAATGGATAGAGGGACACTTAAAAAGAACAAAAGAAAGCAAAAAAAAAAAAAATTTTTGGTATTTCTTATCTGTCTGTCTGTCTGTATGTATGTATGTAGCGTTTCACGTAAAAACTACTGGACGGATTTGAATGAAACTTTTTTTGTTATATAGCTATTAAGCCTGGGCAACATATAGGCTATAATTGATTTTGAAAACTGGAACACCTGATGAAGAACCATAGCAGAACAGCTAAACTATAAGAAATATGGAAATGGTGCCTTAACAAAAGTCGTTCAACCTGATGAGCATTTTCTGCTGACGTACAAAAATTTAAGATATGGAACATCTGATGAAGAACTGCTAGAGACCAGCTACACTATAACAAATATGGAAATGGCGCCTTAGTAAAAGTCGTTCAACCTAATGAGCATTTTCTGCTGACGTATAAAAATTGAAGATCCGAAACATCTGAAACAATTTGGATCACAAAAATACTTTTCATCTAAGCGAAACTCACGCGGGCGAAGCCGCGGGCAACAGCTAGTCTTTATATAATAAAGAAATTTTTAATAAAAGGTGGGCTGTAAATAAAGTTATATTAAAAAATTAAAACTATCTTACAGTTAACTACCATATAGGCACTTACTCTATAGGTAATATATTTATCATTTAGGAGCCATGTCGCAAAATTGCGAGTGCGAATTTGAACAGTTGCAAATGTACCTTACCTTGTAGCTTTTTGTAAAATAATCCGCAAATTAGCAACCAAAACTTGTTATAAATGGTCATGTAGGTAACTCCAAAATATTTACTGTAGACTACGTCATATTTTTTTTTGTTTGTAATATCTAAAATATTCGTGATATATCAGGTTTAGGACTTTATAAGCTCCAGAAATGTAAATTACAGGAATTTGGATTGTAAACTGTATTACGATCTAATGTTTGACTTTTAATCGATGCGAATTCCAACAAACCGAAATCCATTGGAACTCGACGTGCCTAAGTTAAAGCAATATTTCTCGCTGAATGTAAATAAAGCGACGAAAGATTTCGGGTAAAAGGGCTTCGGAACGCGCTTGAGAATTCCTACAAGTGATTTCATTACCAATATATTGTTCCAGTGTTCAATTTCGAATACCATTTCCCAAGTGACGCACTATTGATGGAAACAATATTGCGTATTTGCTCATCGTAATATATAAAGGGAAATGATTTTTTTTTTTAATTATAAGTATTATTTAATTAGGAGTTTTATACAATTTGGTAATTTTACTGAACTGGAAGGAATTGCTAAGAGCTCCCTATTCTCGAAATTTATTTCTGAATAAGCGTTCGACTTGGTACTTATCACTATTTCAAAATTCCTATAACCTTTTTAATATCGTGTAATACCTATACTTTTCATTTACCATATTCGGAAGGAAGTGTATGATTTGATCCTAGTATAAGGTTGAAAGTGCTTCTTCTCTCACGCGGGAGAGAATGTTTCATACAAATTCATTCTTACCCTATAAGAAGGGAATGAATTTTAAAAAGAGAACATAATAAATTCCTTACGAATCGGCTGCTGTCATAAATTTTGAAAAATAAATCTATGGGATTATGTTTATTTTCTATGTCTATGGCTAAGTTTTAGGTTCTACACAGAAAAAAATATCGAGTTGGAAAAAAAACTCATAAAAACTTCGATGAAAAACATTTGATGTTACTTTGGATACTATTCTACATGTATTAGCCAATGGTAGCATTGAAAAATAAAATCATTTTTGATAAAAGAAAAATTTTGCTGTATTTAGACTTATATTTTTCTTAATTATGTAAATTATAAATATTAGTTTAGTACACAACACCTACAGGTTAGTTAAACAAAATGATTTAAGTGTATTTTCTTATTCAACTAAGCGTGGCCTCACGACTCTTGACTCTGTCTACCCCGTAAGGGATAAAGACGTGGTTATATGTATGTATGTATGTATATATGTATGTATTTTCTACTAAGATTAAAAAGAAGAAAATACATGGACATTGTGATTGTCTAATCAGTAATTGCGAATTTAAAAAAATCCTAGAACGTGGAAGTGGCGGCGCCGGCGATGACTCGCTCCAAGCCGCCTGGTGAATCCATGTTCAGAAATTAAAAAAGACTACGGATTTATTTCATAAGCTGTATCGAAATTCTAATCTCGGTTTTATTGTCAAAAGCCTAGTGGTTTTTTGTTTACTTTCCTTATATTTTAAATGAAAAGTAGAGTGCTTACTACGGGTGAATGACATCAATTCATACTCGGGTTATAGCCGCCCTCGCTGAATGACATTAATTCATACTCGGGTTATACCTAAACACCTTGTAATTGATGTCATTCAACCCTAGTAAAGCAATCTACTATTGTTACTGCTTATTTATAGGCCAGAAATATGTGGATTCATACTAACCAGGCTTTAGTGCTGTATGTTCACATTATGTATACTGGGTTACTCTCAGACAAATTGAGACAAATAGGCCAAGCGCGAAAACGTAGACATAAGTAGCAAAAACTGACTCGACGTCTTGAGCGCTTGAGTCTAGTGAGATTGTTTAGTATACAGGGTTATTTTGAAACCATTGGCCAAATTTTTGCAGAAGATTTGGTTGATGAAATTGAACAAGTTTAAAAAAAAAATCTATGTCAAAAATAGAAAAAAATGTTTTTGCTTCCCATACAAATTGGTCGATCAGCTGATGGGACTTAGTATGGAAAGTTGAAATTTTATGTCATTCTTTCGGACGTAAAGTTGTATCCCACCAAAAACATTCTGTAAAAAACTAGCCAAGTCTCGATGGAACTGCTTGTTTATCTCTAAAAAGAAATGAAATCTAGACAAAGTCGTTCCAAGTCTAAGGTTCCTTACTGCGATTTCTTTATTATTATATTTAATGTTGTATGACTTGGCCGTTGAACATTCCTTATACGTTAGTGGCTTTTTCAAGCCTACAATTGACTGGTTATTGAATCAACGTTTTCCAAGTGGCAATTTTCCATCGTTAATGGGTAGCGGTTCTGGCGACAGATTGGTGCAATGGTGTCATGGAGCACCTGGTTTTGTACCCTTGTGTACTCTTCAACGGCCAAGTCACACAACATTTAAGGGTCAGAAAGCGTGAATAAGAAAGTTAGATTTCACCCACGACCCCCCCTGTAAACTACAAGGGCGCCCCTCAGAGGAACTAAATAGTAAAATTTAGCTCCATCTATCTCATAATCTCTAAACCATCTAATAAACTGTTTTTTTTATTTCAACCTTGTTCAACAAATTTGTTCTTGAAATACTTATTTAAAAATGAAAATCAAGAAAACTCAAATTAATGAATGCAAAATTAAGGAAAAGTATACAAAAAATGTGTTTTAGTCAGTGTTTTCGTAAAGCCACTTACGTAGTAAGTAATACATGTATAGTACGTTGAAATATGTAATGTAACATTTCGACAATGATGTCATATTAGCGTTTGGCCAAACGGTTAAGTTGATGAAGTTAGATTAGGAGAGTGCTAGGTTCAAATCCTTGCTGTTATTTGGGAATTCGGTTTTCTTTTTTTATTAAACATAATTTTATGGTGAAAGTGATTTTGTTTTTTTGTTAGGTACCTCTTCACATTTTATGTACCTACTGAACCAATCTTCCTGATATTTCAAATACACATACCTAGTTAGAAGGACGGAGAAGGAACCTTTCATCCCGGGAAAAAGCACTGTTCCCGATGAAAATTCACGCGGGTGAAGCCGCGGGCAAAAACTAGTGTTATATAACATGAGAAATTTCACATGCATTTCGAACAAGTTGTTAGAATAATGGTTACGTACAGACAGCCCGATCAAAACGAGAAAGACTGTTCAAATCTCCTCCGTGATATATTTTTTTATTTTTTTAAATTCTAATACATTTTTTTATATTTTATTTTACAAACAACATTTAATTATATACCGACTACGTCGGCACGTGGGAGATATATAAGAAGAAAAAATATAAACACAGTCTGTCAAGAAAGTCGTGTCGTGGGTAAAAAGTGAACAAACATTATCCGATACATAAACGGTACAAATTAGAAAAAGAGGCGCCCTCTTGTCTGTCGGCTTTCTTATCGCAGTATAATTTTATTAGAACTTCAGAGAAAAATTCGCAGTTTCGATTCCCAGTACAATTTTTTTTACTTTGTTTTTTATTTTTTATTTGGTAATTATTTTTATTAATAATATTGTTGACCATTAATGAGTGTATTAAAAATGCATTTATTCAAGAATAAGCAAGTCTGATTTTCGTGATTCACGTCGCAAAGCAGCATCGTGCTGTTTTGACGACTTTTTGAGAGCGCCATCTAGTTCTTGATTTGTATAACAACCCCCATGTTAATATATTTTACGTAAGTAAATTTGCGGAGCAATTTGACATGCGTCTGCCTTGTCTAAATGCCACCAGCAGTCTGAGGACAGAGAGGTAAGACGAGTTGCCATATGAACGACAAGGAAGGTATGATGTTTCCATTAAAAATTGCGATGGACGTAGGTGAATAATGTTATAATTTAAGATTGTGTAGAAATAAATAACTTGTTTTAATAAATTCTTTAATTAAAAATTCAGTAATCATATGAACTACATTAATGTGAAATATTTTTTTTTAAATATCATTGTACTACAGAGTTTTTTGGTAATTTAGGTACAATGTTTAGGATTATTTTTTATCGAGCAAACTTAGTCAAATCATGTTTTCGGTTCTTGCGCTGTGTTGCTAATTTCCTAATCTATTATTAGCAAAAATTTCAGAACTGTACAGTAAGTGCAAGCCATTGAGCAACACGGATTTCCGGGCCGCGCGCGGAAGTCCTTGTTGCTCGAAGGTGCAAGCAAAGTAATTTGGTAGGCAAAACGCGAAATTCTGAGCCTTAATATAATAATAAAGAAATCGCAGTAAGGAACCTTAGACTTGGAACGACTTTGTCTAGATTTCATTTCTTTTTAGAGATAAACAAGCAGTTCCATCGAGACTTGACTAGTTTTTAACAGAATGTTTTTGGTGGGATTTCACTTCTTTTTGTAGAAACGTGGACATATTGATTTATTTTATTAAATTTTCTTATTTGACAGTTTTTTTCTTTTTAGGAGTAGTTTTATTATTATTACAAATCTTTCTTTTCTTTTTTTCCGGTTCTGATTCTTGTACAGTGGCAAAGCAACAGTTTTTCGTATTGCCCATTCGCGTTCATTATTTAATCTGTTAGACGGTTTAGACCGTTTATTTTCTGTAAGATCGGCGCGGTATTTACGCCTAAGCCGGTTGTATTCGGTGATCGCTGAAGCTTGAGCTCTTATACTCTTGAAGTCAACATTTATGAGATGAACCATACCATACCCATGAAGATTGGTGACTAGAATTTTAGACCATAGAGCTAGCAAAAAAATGTTTAATTGATTTTTTTTCCTATGTCTATGTTCTAGAAATTTATTCCATAGAAACCACAGAAATATTTTTTTTTAAATATAAGATAGAAACTGAAAATTAGCTCGATTCCAAGGAAAAAATAAGAACTTCATCGAAGTTTCATTTTTCCCATGCAATAATACAGCCAGTGTTAGAAAAACCAGGGACAAAATAAATTTAAAAAAAATGGTGATTGTCTGTCATTCTTGGCGTATCACGAGCAGGGTTTCCAACTTGTGGCTTACCCCAAACAAAAGTAAATAATATTTATTAGTTAATTTGATATGTTAAAAGGGATTTGCTATTTGCTTGCTTGACACTTGATCAGTGTTATCAAATTGAGGGTTTTAGCCCTAAATTAAGGGTCAAAATATCCTTGATGAGTATTTTTTAATGATTCCTCAGCACTTTGACAATTTAAATATAACAATATCATTTAAACCACCATAATCATTACCAATTTTCGACATAATTGGGGCCTCATGCAAGTTGATAACCTTATTTTCGTCATCAAGAATTAGGAGGCATAATATTTTCAAGTTTTCATACTGAACTTAGGGTAATTTTTAAAGAAGCGGGCAACTCTAAAAAGCAAAATGAAAACAGACAACAACGAAAAAATTGTCTTTTAAGTACAATCGAAATACAACTTGGTACAATATCCCGATGAATATGTACGGTTATAACGTATTATAGAGGTAACGCCAAAACGCGTATGGCAAATACTTGGCATTTTCTGGCCAGAGATCATCTCCAAACGTGAGCTCTGGGAAATGTGCAACGCTATAGATCGGCCACACGCTTCGAAGAGACCCATATACTAGGCAAGCTCTCGAGTGGATACCACAGGACAAGAGAAAAGTTGGTCGACCCAAGCAAACCTGGCGGCGGCGTACCGTTGCAGCGGAAAGGCAATCGTTTTCACTCCCTAACTAACGTATTTATAAGGAATGTTCAACGGCCAAGTCATACAACATTAAATATAATAATAAAGAAATCGCAGTAAGGAACTTTAGACTTGGAACGACTTTGTCTAGATTTCATTTCTTTTTAGAGATAAACAAGCAGTTCCATCGAGACTTGGCTAGTTTTTTACAGAATGTTTTTGGTGGGATAAATATTACATACTTGACTTAAATTGACATGTGCTTTATTTTAAACTTATTTCAATTCGTCATTTTATCTTATTTAAATTACTCATATGAAATTTAATTTAATTGTATAGCAATTGTAATTCAATTTTTGTATGCTGTAACATCAGTAAAATATGTTTGGTCGTTATGTGTATTTATTTAAGATCTTATTATCCATTCAATCATTCCAACCAGGTTTTATCGCCATTTTTAATAAAAATGGCTGATAATGGTTTTATTCGGGACCAACCAGCTCGGCTTTCGGCCTCGCTTCCTGCGGTTGGGGCTATATATATAAAGCTACAATACCACTCATTGACTGACTGACATAATTAGTTTGTTCTACGGAACTCGGATCTGGGAAAAAGTAATGATGGGGAAGCGTGGAGGGGGGTGAGGAGGCAGCGGGAAAAATACGAAAGTGGAACTTGGAGCAGTTCCGGACTGATAGGGGGTACTGCCCACCGAAACCATAATAGATAGGTGGGGGGTGCTCGACCAAATGTCATAGAGGACCCTGGGCGACGACCACAGCCGGCGGTAGTCTATGGTTTTTTTGACTTTTTTTTATACAAAATTTTATTTTCCCATACAAACTTGACTATTATTTGGGGGTATTGTCATAGACAATATTATTTGGGGTGACCGTGGGACCCCCAACTGACAGGTTTTACAGTTTTTACAGTTACCGCTTTAGCTTCCCCCACCACCGCCTTTGCACACAGCGAATATGTTTCGATTCGAATGAGATTCAATCAGTATTTGTTATTTTTGTTAAGTTGTCAGCTTTTCATTCAGAACCATTCGAAACTAACATCACTAAACTGACTTTTTGTTCCATGTGTAAAAATTATTTCAGAGAAAATTAGATAGTATAATAAAAAGTTTTTCTGAATGTTTATTTACAGTATTTTATTTTTCACTAAATGAATTAAATATATTGAAAGTTAAATGAAATGCACATATAATTTAACTAAAAAATTCAAATTTCGATATGTAAATGCCACTAACCAACGCACCAGCGTAATCAAGGTTGAGTAATTTAGAAATTTTTATATAAAAAAATGAGTAAGTACTTAGTTTTTCACTTGATTGGTTAGTTTGTAGAAGATAAATTTAAAACGATAATTTTTATTTTAACAATTTTTTTTCTGCAAGCCGTACATTTGTTAGAGAGACCAGAGTGAAGTTGCTACAGCCCAGCCAGATTCTAATCGGATTGTATGTAGAGATGGGCATTTACCCGATTATCCATTTATACCTATTTTTTCCCAGGAATTTTTAATTTATACCGGGTAAAAATTAAAATCAATTAAAATGTTTGTAATTACGATAAAATATTTTATAATATATCGTTAATATTTATTGACGAAATAAAATGTTTAAGCACACATTCAGTTTTTAAAGTAAGTACTGTGTAAAAAAATACTTATAAAGTGTACAACTTTCGTTTTGGTTACAAAAAGACCTGACAAGATATATCTTAATTCTGACTCATTCGCAGCCGACTGGTTTTAGACTATATAAATGTTATGCCGGGGCGACGAACAAGTTTGCCAAATGCCGGAATTCTATTGAACGGCTAGGCGATCATCGAATCGGAAGGCCCGCCGTACTAAGCTAGATTGCTTTACACGAATGTCTGTAATACCAGTAATAATGAAAAACTGAATTTGAAATTAAAATGCAGCAAACTTAATTAGTAACTATCTCAAAAACACGATTGCATAAAATTTTATCGATAGAAAAATATTGCGAAGTTACCTCCAAATCCTAATCCTACTAATTGACCGAGCGAGCGAAGCGAGCGAGGGCTATAATTTAAGTTGGGGCGAAAACACATTGTTTGTATGTATGTATGTTTGTTCTGCGATAACTCTCGAACCGTTGAATTAATTTCGATGATATTAAGAATACGTGTAGCAACTATCCATAGAATTGTTAAGTTCGTTGCGCAACAAAATCGGTTCTGCCGTTTTTGAAATATACGCATTTTTATGGTACTCATATTTTTAAAATAATAAACGCGAGGTCTAAGTTCGCGGCGAACCACTAGTATTATAAATACGAAAGTGAGTTTGTTTGTTACCTTTTCACGCTTTATCTACTCAACCAATCTTCCTGTTTCACATACACATAGTTAGAAGTACTGAGAAGGTGATACTTTTCATCGCGGGAAAAAGCACTGTTTCCGTGCAATTCCAGCGGGCGAAGTCGCGGGCAAAAGTTCTATAATACAGTTAAAGATGTTTTGATTTTTTGTAAATTCTACTTGAAACATCCATATACTGAATATGCATCAATATTTTCAAAATATTATTTGAATACATATGATTTTAAATCTGTTGTTTTAGTTTTTTTAATATTTGAACCGAAAACAACTAGTTATTTATCTTCATTATAATTTCTACCCGGTATAAATAAAAAATATCGGGTATAAATGGGTTTTCATTAATTTTTACCCATTCTACCCATTCTTTCCCATTTTTACCTACCCGAAATTTATCCAAGCATGTTTTTTTTAATGTATGTTCACCGATTTCTCCGCCTACTGCGGACTGATTTCCGAAATTATTTTTTTATTCGAAAGACTCTATTCCCAAGTTGGTCCCATTTTAACCACGTCAGAATCTGTTTGGTAATTTTAAAGATACCTAACAACATGTAAAAATACAAACAATGGATTATAGATCAAAAGCCCGTGTTAGATATTTAAATTCTTACTATAAATATTGGTTAACTTATTTATGTTTATGTTAATATAAATACTCAAAATATTATTAATAAAACTTGTGTTGGTTGTTGTTGCTATCGAAATATGTCATGGCGCCACGAATGTGTATGGGGTTGAACTTCCTGTTTGATTCAAATTGATAAATGATAAATGTACTTATGTATTTAATTAAAGCTTTTAATTTGTAAATAATAAATTAATAATTAAATATATTTATATAAGGTAACAGTTTGCCTAAATTGTTAATGATCATTGTTAAGACTTAAAAGGATATTGTAGTGATTAGATTCGTGAAGTAGGTAGGTACAGTTTGTAAGGCGTTGGCCATTAGTGTTTCTTGATTCACTTTTCGATTGGAGCTCGGGGTGAACGGATATAAAGATAAGTACTATGTATTATGTTAAGTAGATATAGTTATTCTATACTGTTATGCTGTTGCATTGTCATGTGATTATTTCTTTGTGTTTTAATGATATTTTCTATTAAATACAAGTGGCCCATCTGGGGTATTTATAGTAATAAATATAACTAATATCATGATAGGGACCAATACTGTTCTAATGAGTTTCTTTCGGGATTTCTTCTCAGCAGTGGTCGTTACGAAGTCCTAGTAGTCTTTAGCTTTGAAATTAGGGTTCAATCTTATAATCGACCGAGCGAGCGAAGCGAGCGAAGCGTCTCAGTTTCCACTAGCCGAAAATTCTTTTGTCTGTCCGGATGTTATCGCCTAGAGGTCGCATTTCTGAACCGATTCTCCTGAAATTTTGTGAGCAGGTTCGGCAATTATATAGAATTCGATAGTCGAGCCAGTTTTTCGAAATTTAAAAAAATGGCGGAAATATATAAAAAAAACCTCGTATCTCAGTTATTTAAAAAAATAATCAAAAATGTCATTAGAATTTTTTGTTATTCTTATTGAGACGCAACTTTTTTGTCTGAACAACATAGTAAAATTCAATAAAACCGCTATAAATCCATATATTTAAAATTCTCATTTATAGTTCACAAAAAAATCAATAGATGGCGCAGCAAAGCTTATTTTATTGTGGATTGCTTTGCTTGGTGGAATTAACTTGAACACTTGAAATAAATCTGATATCAAAAAACTTCATTGTATGCAATGACATTCTAATACACAAGGACAAATCACGCCATACAAAACAAAGCCAAATTATGGCACGCAAACCTTTTTTTACCCTATATAGCTTCAAGTGTTGTATTTTTACATTGCCGCTTTTACTTAGATCAGTGTAATAGCTCTCCATAGATAGGCATCAATGTGCAATAAATGACCACTAGAAGCTACATAACCTAATTCTAACATTTGAGCCGAATAAAGAAAGCGTTGGAGTAGTAATGAGCTGTTATTTTTTTGTTCTGTTTAATCGAGATTTTTTTTTACATTTACACACGTATATTTTTGAATCATTTTGTTATAATTTATTTGTTAATATTAATGAAATATAAAATTACTATATTCATATAATATTGTACTAGGTGAAAGTGCCTAAGTTACAATTATACACCACTGACTTAATTTAGATGAATTTCGGTACGGAGATAATTTCGAGTTTTTTTTAGTTAGAAGTAAGTTTTTTTTTAACCGACTTCAAAAAATAAAAGGTTAACCAAATCTTTTTAAACATTTTTACCCAGTTCTGTAAAAAATAAATGATTAGCCTCTCTATTGCTTTCAAATCTAGCTTTGTTCCTGTGACGTGTATTGTCTTTCTCTTTTTGACGCGTGTAAATGAATGAGATGGGAACATATTGAAATTTTTGTGATGATTTAATCGACAAGCGTCTCAGTTTCCACTAGCCGAAAATTCTTTTGTCTGTCCGGATGTTATCGCCTAGAGGTCGCATTTCTGAACCGATTCTCCTGAAATTTTGTGAGCAGGTTCTGCAATTATATAGAATTTTTTAGTCGAGCCAGTTTTTTGAAATTTTAAAAAATGGCGGAAATATATTTAAAAAATATCATATCTCAGCTATTTAAAAAAAAAATCAAAAATGTCATTTGACTTTTTTGTTATTCTTATTAAGACGCAACTATTTTGTCTGAACAACATAGTGAAATTTAATAAAACCGGTTTAATTCCATAATTCAATTTCCATACGATAATGGTTCACAAAAAAATCAATAGATGGCGCAGCAAAGCTTTCAATATTCCTAAAACTCGCTATGGTATTTTTTTCATATGTTTACAAGAGTGAGTTGATTTATTGTGTCTCTTTGTTGATTGTTGATTTCAAATTGAACTTTTATTGTTTGTTTGTTAGTAGTACATAATATCTCGATCGATGTTTATTAGGTAATTAATTTGTACTCTTATTAAATACAGAATTATTTAATATTCTCACTTAATTGTCCGGATGTTATCGCCTAGAGGTCGCATTTCTGAACCGATTCTCCTGAAATTTTGTAAGCAGGTTCAGCGATTATATAGAATTTTTTAGTCGAGCCGGTTTTTTGAAATTTTTAAAAATGGCGGAAATATATTGAAAAAATCTCATATCTCAGCTATTTAAAAAAAAAAATCAAAAATGTCATTTGACTTTTTTGTTATTCTTATTAAGACGCAACTATTTTGTCTGAACAACATAGTGAAATTTAATAAAACCGGTTTAATTCCATAATTCGATTTCCATACGATAATAGTTCACAAAAAAATCAATAGATGGCGCAGCAAAGCTTTCAATATTCCTTAAACTCGCTATGGTATTTTTTTCATATGTTTACAAGAGTGAGTTGATTTATCGCTGTATTTATCATATTATCCCATATATTTTAAATATTATATGGCGTTTTGTTGATTTCAAATTGAAATTTGATTGTTTATTAGGTAATTTTGTTGTGCAAATTACAACCTATCTACAATTCTACACCACCATGCATTTCGAGGCAAAAAAGGGAGGTTTCAGTCAATTTTTTAATGGTTTTGACCAACCACAAGAACAATGTTTTGGAATGGCTGTGTTTGGTATAATTTATGGCCAACGTGAGGGAATAGATTTTCAAAATTTTGATATAAATTACGTGTTACATTCTGGGGATCGGTACTATAGGAAATGCTTAGACAAAATGAGGCACGAGGGCAATTATAACGTACAACTGTGTTCCGATGATCTACTCTCACCAATCGAAATGCGTCAAGGTACGCTTATACGATCATTTATTGTTGAAACTGGGGATATTGCTGACCATATTACAAAATTATATACGGTGGGCACTTTGTTTTTAACAGCTTTAGAGGCACTTCGGGAGGCATTTGTTAATGAGGGAGGTTTCACTTTCACAACACAAGGGATGGCAGTAGGTGTTTGGAAGCGAAACCTAGATTTTTTTTTGTTTGACTCTCATAGTGTAGACACTGAACACTACCGAGTTGATACTGAATTAGGTACGGCATGTCTGTACAGGGTGGAATCAGTTGAAACTTTGGCCATGCTATTATGTAGAATTTATTCCGATAATAACACTGATTATCTTCAAATGGTGCAAATTTTTGGATATGAGTTTGTTTTCCCCGTTGATACGCAGTTCCCTAAGCCAAATACTGTAATGACACCAGCTAAGTCTCGAGCGAGAATGCGCCCATTACCCGTAGCTCTGCCATCGCTTACTATACCCCAACCTCTTTTAACCCTTTCACACAAAATTAATGCGGTGAGTCAAGAAGAAGATGCACCATTGCCTAAAAAAAAAAGGTTTTTACCAAAGAAAAAAGTGAGGCCACGAAATCCAAGGTAATGGCAAAAAAACGATTTAATGAGAGCCAGGAACTAAAGGCACATCGCTTATCTAAGAATAAAGAACATAAGGCAACTGTTAAAGCACTAGAGTCGGATGAAGCTAAGTCTGAGCGGTTGTCCAGAGATAAAAAACAAAAGGCAACTGTTAGGGCACAGGAGTCGGAACAGGTAAAGTCTGAGCGGTTGTCTAGGGACAAATACCAAAAAGCCACTTTAAGAAAGATTATGTCAATCAAACCAAAAGCAAATGAGAATAATCAATCAGAAAGTTTTGGTCAAAGTATTTTGGGTAACACATTTGGGAATTCATTTGAAAACTTTCAGAAACACTTTGATTGGTCTGACTGTTTAAGGTGTCTTGAAAGGTTTCCTGGTCTCAATTCCACATCAGGAGTATGTTCTAGATGTAAAAAATATGAGGATAGTGAGAGGGTTAATCCATTTTCCTCAGACAATTACATGGATCCCAAAGAGTTACCTGACGAGTTAAAAGATTTATCCATGGTTGAAGAACAACTTATTGCTATGATACATCCTGTCATTTCTGTTTACCGCATTAGGGGTCAGCAATATGGCTACTCAGGTCAAGTTATAAATTTTCCACAACAGGTTTCAGATATTGCGAGAACCTTGCCACGTTCGGTTTCCCATCTATCATCCATACTTGTAGTAAGACGAGAACATGCCTCGGGCTATGTGGACTTTCGTGTTCGCAAGGAAAATGTTAAACAAGCATTGCAATACTTGAAGCAAAAAAATAGGTACTATAGAGATATTTATATTGATGAGGATGTTTTAAATGATTTGCCGATCAATGGCTCCTGGCTTGACTTAGTACCCCTGACTTTATCAGATCAAGGAGTAGACCAACAAGTTGACGAATGTGACGTTGACGAATGCGACGTTGATGTCGTTACTACTTATGTCCCAAACATAATTATTGACGATATGGTTCGTCAAATAAAATCTGTACTTGATGATAACCCCGAGGTAGTGGCATGGCCTAAATTAGGGAATGATCCCATCAATGAGTTCTCAACAGTGGGTTACATTGCTATGGCTTTCCCTACACTTTTTCCTGAAGGTACCGCTGACTTGCGAGAACCTAGACAAGTAAGAGTAACACCGTCGGACTATTTTCAGCATCTCATAAGGTACAAAGACGGTAGGTTCGCTAAGCATCCACGATTCCGCTTTTTTGCTATGAATAGTACCCTTAGATGGGCTGCTCTTCAAAATGGAAAAATCTGTGTTCAAAAAAACTCCGAACTGCAAAACCTTACTGCAGCTGGTGTTAAGAAAAAACTGTCAAATAATCCTACTTTATTGAAGAACATTTTATGCTTTAATTCCAGTCTTAGAGGGACTAGCGCCTATTGGCGCGCTAGATGTTCCGAGTTGCTAGATTTGGCATCAAATTTAGGGCCACCGACATTGTTTTTCACCCTAAGTGCAGCAGATATTCATTGGCCTGATATTTGTCGTTTATTAGATCCCGAAACAAATTATTCTAATCTGAGTAAAACAGAAGTTAGCAAAAGAAGGAACGCACTTGTAAATGACAATCCTGCTATCGTAGCATTATTTTTTGCCAACAGGGCAGACGTTTTTATTAAATCAGTATTAGTACCCAAATTTAATGTGCGGGACTATTGGTATAGGACCGAGTTCCAGCATAGAGGTAGTCCACATATTCATGGCGTATTATGGATTGATGGGGCTCCTGACGTTCGAACTATAGATAGCATGGATGAAGCTGGTAGGGATGCCGTATGTGATTATTTTGACCAATTGGTAACAACTATGAAACCGGGTACTTCACCTTTGCCTCTCATTCACCCATGCCAAGTGCGCTATTCCGATATTTCCAATCATGATGAAGATTACTCCAATTTAGTTAATTGTGTACAAATGCATACTAAACATGGTGCTCAGTGTTTACGTATTAAAAAAGGGTCTGGTCTTGAGGAATGTAGGTTTAAATTTCCGTTTCCACTGGTAGATAAAACCCACCTAAATAAGAGCAGCGGGGATTGGGAAATAGTGACTGAAAGAAATCATCCTTTAGTCAACCGGCATAATAGATATATTTTAGAGCAATGGAGGGCAAATGTGGATGTTCAGGCTATTCTAAGTGCTAAAGCAATATTTAATTATATAGCTAAATATGCCAGTAAAGCTGAACCGCGGTCCAAAGCACTGGAAACTTTAATTGGTGAAGCACTCAACACCAACGATGATTCCGCACAAACGGCCATCCAAAAATTGTTTATAAAAATGGTAGCGGAAAGAGATTATTGCGCTCAAGAAACAATACAAATTTTAATGGGATGGCCGCTATATCATTGTTCTCGGGGTTCGTAACTATAAATGTTGACGAGAAGCAGTGGGTCAAAATGGTTACAGGGTTAGGGGCTAAGGAATCTACCTCATCTGCATTTGGCTCTTATCCTTTGCGACCCACTGAGCATGAAAGCATTCCTTTGTTGGAGCATGCATCCAAGTTTTATAAAAAAGGGCAGTGTTGGGTTACAAGAAGAACACCATATATAGTACGAATTTTTCCAAAGAGGTGTAGAGACCAAGGGGAGGTTTATTTTCGCCAACAAGTTTTATTAAAAGTGCCCTGGAGGTCAGTCGAAGCTTTGCGTAGTCGGGGATCGTGGGAGCAATTATATACCCTTTTGGTAGACAGCCCAATTCAGAAATTCGTCCTGCCTCCTGTCGAGGATGAATACGAAGAGGAAAATGTTAAAGATTCAGATATTGTAAAGGATGAGTGGATGCTGGCTGCTAGAATGGGACCCAATGATGAGTTAAGACCTAAAGTGGAAATGGGAATGCGGGAAATAGATAGGAATCATTCGTGGGGGATGCGTTTGCTCAGTTTACGGACCCTTTCAGTTTGCCTGGGTTTTTGAGCATTGAAAAGACCAATGACGATGGGGGTGCGGGGGACGAATTCTGGGAAGATCCAAATGTTACTTTTTCCGACGAACAAATGACAGTACTAAAATTTTTGGAGCGACGCATTCATGCAATTCATTCTGATTCACACTTAGATGGACCTCATATGATGATAATTCAAGGTAAAGCAGGTAGTGGGAAAAGCACAATTATAAAGGCAATGTGCGCTAAGCTTTATAACGAGTTAGGTCCAAACAGCTTCCGCTTGATGGCACCAACAGGAGCTGCTGCTGTTAATGTGGGAGGTAGTACCATTCATTCGGGATTGCATTTAAGTATTGAAAAACAATTTCGGAAAATGGGGGATGAAAATCTTAAGCGCTTTCAGGAAACTATGCAGGGCTGTCATTTCATTATTATTGATGAAATGAGTATGGTGGGATGCACTCTTTTAAAAAAAATTGATTTGAGATGCCGAGAAGCTAAACCATTCTTTTCAAATTTGCCATTCGGAGGCATGACTTTGTTTTTATTAGGGGATATTAAGCAACTCCCTCCAGTTCTAGACCGTCCAGTTTATGGTACAGGATTCTCGGGCATGCTAGCTGACCAGGGACAACTTTTATTTAAAAGTATCACATCGTGCGTGATGTTATCGGCATCATACCGACAGGCAGGTGTAGATCAGGCTTTATTTAGAGATATTCTCGATAGGTTGAGCATGGGGAAATCAACAAAAAGTGATTGGGAAATGTTGATGTCTCGGGAGAAAAGTCAGCTGAGTAGACAAGAATTGGATCTTTTTAAGGACTGCATGAGGTTATATCCGGATAATAAGAGTGTAAACAATTACAATTTTAATAGACTAAAAGATCTGAACCGTCCTACAGCTAAAGTGCCGGCTGACCACAATAATAAAGAAGCTGCACAGGCCTGCGCAGATCAGCAGGCCCAGGGGTTAGAAAAGACACTTTACATATGTGTCGGGAGCAGAGTCATGCTTAAGACCAAT
Source organism: Ephestia elutella (assembly GCA_018467065.1). Lineage (NCBI taxonomy): Eukaryota > Metazoa > Arthropoda > Insecta > Lepidoptera > Pyralidae > Ephestia > Ephestia elutella. The sequence goes on from CM031564.1 coordinate 9,464,474, forward strand.
TTGTGGGTTAAAAAGGGCTTGGTAAATGGTTCATTAGGCACTGTTACCCAATTGATTTACCCTCCAAATTGCGCCCCACCTACAGATCGACCTTTGGTGATTATGGTGCAATTTGACACTTACACTGGGCCAAATATTAACAATTCAGTGCCTATAGCGGCCGTAACTCGAACTTGGCGTTCTGGGGAGATCACTTGCTCCAGAACACAGTTTCCGCTTATATTAGCATGGGCAGTGACAATCCATAAATCGCAGGGATTGACACTGCCAAAGGTGGTAGTAGACCTAGGAACACGAGAGTTAGCAGCAGGATGTTCCTACGTTGCCCTTTCACGCTCTCGCAGGCTATCAGACATAGTCCTGGAGCCCTTTAATTTGGACCGCCTCACCAGATTGTGCACAATGAAACTAATTCTTTTAAGAATAAACGAGGAAAATAGATTACGAATGCTTGAAAATATAAGGGGTGGGTAAAGGGTTTTATTATGTACACTACGGTGGGGCTTATGGCTAAAGTATAGGTCTTATTTGGATTTTAATAGCACCCAAGATGCAGTTAGTACTAAAGTCATCTTATTTATAACAGAAATTTGAAATGATGAAAAAATTCCATGCGAACAGGACATCATATAGCTGTATATCATCATCATATTTTCATCAAATCTAATTTCTATATTAAATAAAAGGATGGTCTTTTTACTTTCTTTCCAGCATTGGTAGGTTGGTTTCAAAACTCTTAAATGGCTTTTAAGCCAGGGAAACGGTAAAATATCGGTTATTTTGTGGTTATAAGGGCTCGCGAGGTCTACTGTTCTCGCAGAACCACTAGTATACATTTGAACCTGATTGTATCTTTTCTTTATTTGAATTACCTACCTCTACCTACATTATGAATTGGGTAATAGAATAAAAGTACAAGTATATTCATACAATTATAGTCATTTATTGAATTTATTATATAACATAACATATGTATATAAATATACATATAAAACTATATACTTTTAACTGTGTTTCTAACACCCGCGACAGCATGCCCTTCGTTATTTTATGAAAACTCAAGATTCTATTTGCATGTCCCCAACACAGAAATAGCAATTATCGACTATAACAGTTGCATCACGATTACTTAATCAGATAATTTGTAGCAAAAATATTTAAAGTGGTAGCTTAATTTCCTCAAAGTAAAAGATTTTTTAAATTTTATTCCGAACTAGCTGACGCCCGCGGCTTCGCCCGCGTGAGTTTCGCTAAGATGAAAAATCTCTCTTGGAGCTTTTCATCAGATGTTCCAGATCTTCAATTTTTATACGTCAGCAGAAAATGCTCATCAGGTTGAACGACTTTTAATAAGGCGCCATTTCCATATGTGTTATAGTGTAGCTGGTCTCTTGCAGTTCTTCATCAGATGTTCCAGATCTTCAATTTTTATACGTCATCAGAAAATGCTCATCAGGTTTAACGACTTTTGTTAAGGCACCATTTCCATATTTCTTATAGTTTAGCTGTTCTGTTAAGGTTCTTCATCAGGTGTTCCAGTTTTCAAAATAAATTATAGCCTATATGTTGCCCAGGCTTAATAGTTATACAACAAAAAAAGGTTTCATTCAAATCCGTCCAGTAGTTTTTGCATGAAACGCGTACATACATACAGACAGCTCCTCAAGAGCGTAGCTCCGCGGCAACGTGCCCAAAAGGCTGGCTGCATTGCCAAGTTGTATGGCAATGCTTAGCCTTTGGCCAAAGAAGCTGCCAGCCCGTTGGTCACGGGATACCTCGACCAGCCTTTTTGAAATAAAAATAAAAAGCTGGTGAGCTGATGGACCCCATGGACCCAACGTTTCAACCCCAAAAGGTTCAAAAATGTAGTTATTGCCAATAACCACATATTTGCGCCTTTTGAGGCTCTCTGCTTCTGTTGCTGCTGCACCGGCCTTATTATATGTATAGATATACAATAGATTTGTTTCATTATAAAATCTGAATTTAATGTTACTTTGATAGGTCCCCAAGGGTGCTTATTATATCTATAAAAATCACTTTTGCTATCCATATTACCTTCAAAAGCAACTAAGATTCAAACTTCATGCCTAGTCGCTATTTTTTTTATCCGTAGGTATATCTCACACAGAGAAACATTCAGCATTTTTAAAATAAGAAAGGTTTGGTCGTCGCGGGCTCTTGGTCTATTTATGTGCCAAAAATAATAGATTTCCGTGGAATTCTGACCATATTCTGACATGTTTTGACATTTTAAATCAAACTGACATAAAAAGTTCGAATTTCTAAATTTTCGGCGAGTGATAAAAGAAGTTTAAGTTTTCATAATAACAAAATTAATGAAAAAAGGTATTTATATAGGTGTTATAGGTGCACTAAAAATGATAAAATAATTTTTTTTTCCAAAAAAAAATCAACCGACTTCCAATATAAAACTGAAAATCATGAAATAACTTAATAGGCAGAGTAATCAAAAAGAAAAATGTATTGGCATGCTACCTACTAAACGATGTGAAGTCGGTGCCAAATTAAAAAATAATAATCTAAATTAGCATAAGAATCATACATGATTCTTTCGATTCATGATGATTTCGGGCTGGCAGCTTCTTTGGCCAAAGGCTAAGCATTGCCATACAACTTGGCAATGCAGCCAGCCTTTTGGGCACGTTGCCGCGGGGCTACGCTCTTGAGGAGCTGTCTGTATGTAAGTATATGTAAACTGAAAATCATGAAATTAGCATAAGAATCTTATGCTAATTTAGATTATTATTTTTTATTTTAGTTATTTATTTATACTACAGTATAAATAAATAACTACTAAACAGCCACAGATTACTAAATAGTTACTTCGTAAACTTGGCACCGACTTCACCTCAATCAGCATGCCAATACATTTTTCTTTTTTATTAATCTGCCTAGTAAGTTATTTCATGATTTTCAGTTTTATAATGGAAGTCGCTTAATTTTTTTTGCATTTTTTTTATTGTAATATAGATATCTCAAACACACTTTGCAATCGTAATAAAAGGTCAATTTCAGAAGAGTATAAATTACCTAATAGATAATTTAGATAATTTCAATCAATGTAACGAAGTTTGGCCTGTGGTGTGGCCCTAGAATAGCACCAACCCAACTCTTCCCGTGGGTCTCGTAAAAGGTTGCGGAATCCGACGACCTCTCAATCATGATTCTTTAATTCTGTTTATGTCGCTAATTCTCGCTGCATGCGGTTGGCTATATAGAGGATACTTTTGTATTACCTGAGAAAGTTTAAATACCCTACTTAATGATTCAAAACCAAATAAACAGTGCTGTTTTCAGTTCAGTTTAGTATCTACGTTCGTGATTTTGTAGTATTCAGAAGAAACTTTGGATTTCTATATTATGGAATTTGATGAAAACGAGTAGAGTAAACGGAAGGGTCAACTAGCGTACCTCCACCAGTCCTTACTCTACCAATTTTAGTAGAGTTACTGTTTACATGTGAATTCATTTTTTATTATAGTCAAATGCCATATTGGCCTGTGGTGTGGCCCTAGAATAGCACCAACCCATCTCTTCCCGTGGGTGTTGTAAGAGGCGACTAAGGGATTTAAAACACCGGAGTATGGACAGCAGCATCTTTCCGCGTACTATGCCATCACACTGCAATCGCCAACCCGCCTGCCAAGCGTGGCTATTAAGTCAAAACCCCCCATGGTTGATACACCCACAACACGACCCCTAGTCCCCGGCGGCCCCGTTATCCCGGACTCTGGTAGCGGTCACGGTAACGGCGGGGCAGGGGGTGCTAAGAATCCCCGGCAGATGCCAGGCTACCAAACCCGACGACCTTTGGCTCTGGCAACTTACAACACGCGCACACTGCGGACCGACGAGAAGCTCGCTGAACTGGAGGAAGAATTGAGCAGGTTACGCTGCGGCAGATTATACAGAAGACTGAGGAGTATAATCAGCCATTATGCTTGGCGTTTGTGGACTACGAGAAAGCCTTCGATTCGAACGAGACCTGGGCTGTGCTACAGTCTCTCCAACGGTGCCAAATTGACTATCGATATATCGAAGCGCGTGTTTGTACGAAAACGGCACCATGTCGGTCCGTCTCCAGAATCAAGGCTCCAAACCTATCCGGTTGCAGCGGGGGTGAGACAGGGAGACGTGATATCTCCGAAACTGTTCACCGCCGCCCTGGAAGATGTTTTCAAGCTTCTGGACTGGAGTGGACTCGTTATCAATATCAACGGCGACTACATCACTCACCTTCGGTTCGCTGACGATATCGTTGTCATGGCTGAGACCTTGGAAGACCTAGGCACAATGCTCGATGGCCTCTATAGAGCCTCTCAACAAGTGGGTCTAAAAATGAACCTGGACAAGACGAAAATTATGTTTAATATCCGTGTCGCACCCACTCCTCTGAAGGTTGGAGACTCTACACTCGAAGTTGTTGACAATTATGTGTACCTGGGACAAACAGTTCAGTTAGGTAAGTCTAACTTTGAGAAAGAGGTCAACCGTCGAATCTAACTCGGCTAGGCAGCGTTTGGGAAGCTTCGCGATATCTTCTCGTCCAAAATACCGCAGTGTCTCAAGACTAAGGTCTTTAACCAGTGTGTGTTGCCAGTAATGACATACGAAACAGAGACGTGGTCGCTTACTATGGGCCTCATAAGAAGGCTCAAGGTCACCCAAAGAGCGATGGAGCGCGCTATGCTCGGAGTTTCCCTGCGTGATCGAATCAGAAATGAGGAGATCCGCAGGAGAACTAAAGTAACCGACATAGCCCGCAGAATCGCGAAACTTAAGTGGCAGTGGGCGGGGCAGAAAAGTTCTCGAGTGGCGACCACGAACCGGAAAACGTAATGTTGGCAGGCCTCCCACTCGGTGAACCGACGATCTGGTGAAGGTCGCGGGTTGCGCATGGATGCGGGCAGCGCAGGACCGGTCGTTGTGGAAATCCTTGGCGGAGGCCTTTGTCCAGCAGTGAACGTCTTTCGGCTGAGAGATAACGAAGTTTATGACCTGTCTCTAAAATTCTTTACACATAAAAAAGATTTTGTTCTAAATTCCCATAGGAGTGGAACTGCACTCGGGCAGCCAGTGTAGTAATAAGAATTCAAGAGACTTTATATTAATATATTCATATCAAATTATCTCGAAATGGTACTATGTTATAATGTTATATTTAGCCTAGGATTACAAGCTTGACTTTGTCCGTTTGTCCTTCTTCTTTTAATATCCATATCATCCAATGTCTTCATTATCGGAAGAGGTATTTTGCTTTTAATGGGAGGTTTCCATGTTTGTCTATCGTAATTGTAATTAATTCGTACTTTAGTATCTTTTTTGTATATTGTAGGTATTTTGCTCATAAATTTACGACTCAGTGGCTCGGCTTCAGCTTTTTTTAGCTTTTCAATAGTTTGTTTGTTTTTACTTGCATCTGCGATTGACTTGCCAGTTGACAATTTGAAGCCAAACTTTTCTTTTCTTTGTTTTTCTTCTTCTTTATTATAGATTGCAGGCTTTGACAAATCAGTTGTTTTTTTGACTGAAATTGTATTTTTTTTACATATTTGTGTATTATTTTCTTCTTGATCTTGAAAACTGATCACCTTGAACTCAATACTTTGACACATTGTTGATATATTTTCTGTTGGCTCTATAGTTGCCTCATTTTCTACTGATATATTTTCTGTTGGCTCTATAGTTGCCTTATTTTCTACTGATATATTTTTTGTTGGCTCTATAGTTGCCTTATTTTCTACTGATATATTTTCTGTTGGCTCTATAGTTGCCTTATTTTTTACTGATATATTTTCTGTTGGCTCTATAGTTGCCTTATTTTCTACTGATATATTTTCTGTTGGCTCTATAGTTGCCTTATTTTCTACTGATATTTTTTCTGTTGGCTCTATAGTTACCTTATTTTCAAGTTTACTCTTATTTTGCACTATTATATCTTCATGTAGATTTTGTTGTAACTTTGTATTATATTTAGATTTATTAATAGTTACTCCCTTTTTTTGTAATTTAAGTTTTGATGACAAGTTTTTAAAATTATCGATTAAATTGTTGGACTTATTGATGTCTTTATTAAGTAAAAGCTCATCATGTGATTTTTGTCTAGAAGCATCAACAGTTTTCTTTAAGTCGCCATTAGATTTCTTTCGGGTTTCAGAAGCTTGCTTAGGTATAATTTTTTCATCAAAATCACTTTGATTTCCCATGATTTCAGATGTACCTGATATTTCAAAAGGTGCCACAGATTTGAATGCTAAATTATTGGGTGCCATCTTATCTTCGTATGAGGTTGAATTTTGTATGTTCTGGGAATTAAATTCGCAAGAGTTTAAATTGTCCTTCTTCTGGGTATTTAGATTATCTTTGCAAGAGTTTGAATTATCCACCTTCGATTTATGACGAATAAGTTCGCATGAATTTGAAATATACTTTTTCTGGGTATTACTTATAAATTCGCATGAGTTTGCATTATCCTTTTTCTGGATATTGATATTACAATCGCTTGAGTTCGAATTATCCTTCTTCCGGAGATTCAGATTATATTCGCATGAGTTCGAATTATCCTTCTTCTGAGTGTTCAGATTATATACGCATGAGGTCGAATTATCTCTCTTCCAATTGTGCAGATCAAATGGGCATGAGTTTGAATTATCCTTCATTTGGGTATAGTTATTACTACCGCATGAATTATTTTCCATCAGGATTTTTAGATTAATTCCGGTTGCCTTCGAACTAACCTTCTTCTGGGTTTTCGGATTACATTCGCATGAGATCAAACTATCCTTCTTCTGGGTACGACGATTATATTTGCATGAGGCCGAACTTTCCCTTTTCTGGATATTTGAATTGAATTCAGATGAGTTTGAACAATTATCCTTCTTATGAGTGTTCAGTATGAATTCGTATGAGTTCGAATTTGCTTTTTTTTGGGTATCAACATTACAATTGCATGAGTTTATATTATTCAGTTTAATTAAAATGTTTTTATTATCACTTAATATAGATAAATCTGGTTTTATAAACAATGAAGGGCATTTGTCAGACTTTGTAATTGAAGTAGTTTTCATTGTTCTTAATTTTCTACTTTGACTTTCTGTTATCAACGATTCTGTCGAACAATATTTAGAACAATAACTTGTACTATGAGACTTACTTGTTCCCTTCGAATAACATGGAGTTATTTGAGATACAAAATCTTTAACTTTTGGTTTTATATGTTCTAATAATGTTTTAATTTGATAACCCTCCTCTATTTCGTTGTATGTATTTACACACTTAGAGTTAGTATTATGTTCAGTATTCATATCTGAAGTATAAATGTCGCCACTAGTTTGATTGCCAAAACTATTAGGTGTTAGATTTTTTCCTTTTTTACGGCGTATATGGAAAGATAATTTTTTTTTCCTTTTTTTTCTAGTTTTTGAATATATAATGCACAATAACACCAGTATAAACCAAATCATTTCCAAACATAAAATAAAAATCAAAATTTTAAGCTTATTATTGTCAATGGGAAAGCTATCATAATCAGTTATTGGCGTCACTATAAAATCATTTTCTTTACTTGTTAATTGATCAAGAGCTAATGATAATATTCCACCCAAAGCATAACACAGCTGGTCCTCATTTTTATCGACTTTCGGAATAATCTCATTAGTCAACCAGGTGCTAAATTTGCGATCAAAATTGACTTCATCATTGGGACTTCTTCTTTTTAAACAGTTTTTAGCAGCATAATAATAATTGTGTAATATGTCGGAGCTGTCATCAGAGTAAAGATTTACCAAAAAATTATCTCTTAGAGGTACAAACATAATTGGAGTTTTATTATTAAAAATCATGGTGGGCAACGGGATATTCAATCCAGTAGCAGTTTCATTATAAAAAGCAAGTTGGTCACAAGATTTATTTCCAAATCTAATATTATTTCGAGGTTGTTTTGCAATAAGTTTCAAAGGCCTTTTGAAATTACCATCAAAATCTGTCCATCCAGAACCATCAGTTTTTAATTTATTTTTAATATCATGATAGAATTGGTATATTTTTTTAGCGTCTTCTTGTGCAATTGTTCCTCCATAGTAACCATATTTCGTTATAGGTAATACATACGCTTTCATGTAACCTCCGATTGCATCAAATATGGCTGTAACCAGAATATGTTTTGATAATGGATCTAGTTTTTCTTTCTTGATGACATCAACCGTCCCTACAAAGTAGTCTAATAACGAATTTTCGAAATTTTTGTTCGAAGGATCTAATAAAGATGGTGGAGGTAATATTAACTGGAAGTATCTTCTGGCTCTCAGCAGATCTACATCTTTTTCACTCCAACACCCTTTCTTAAGTTCTTGAGATGAGAATAACACGGTACCAACATTGATCATTTCGTCGGCAACAACGATTACTTTAGATACAAAAAATACCAAAATAATGATCCCTTTCATTATAAGCATTTGAATTATGTATAAAGCTATTTATAAAATAAGAAAGTATATAAAGTAGATCAACTGCAAAACACAAAATAACATTTACAATAATTATGTCACTTTGTATCACGATGTTACTTCACTTCAGTTTTTAATTTCACGGCCTTAATTTTCAGTTAAACCATTATTTTGCCAATGTTGTGATCACAGAAATATTTTTTTATTGAAGAGTATTTATGTCTGTGGTACCATAGATTTATTATATAACTAGGTTGTGCCCACCACAGACATATAATAATAGTAAGCAGACTGAACATGTCATTTAAAATTGCATGGCAAAAACACACACTAAGATTATTATTCACACCACGACAGAATACAGGGTCGGATCTAAGATAATTTATTATATTCGGTACAGTGTAGCAAAACCAAAAATTTTGAGACGCTGAATCTTAAGCCGTGCGCGGTATGCGGACGGATCTGCATCAGCTTTTTACGATGGGAAATTCTATCCCTTTTGGGAAAAAATACTAGTCATTAAATCAATAAAATTTATTTTAAATTATTAAAAATCGCGTGCAATGAAACATTGCAATGATGTTAATGGTTGCTGGCGTCCATTCACTGCCCTGGTACTCGTAGTACGTAAGAGAAATACTCCCCATAACAGTTCTCTTTCTTGAGGTATTATTTTCTGGCATATTTTCCTTGTCCTGAAATAAAATTCACTGTCAGTATTTTTATAAAATGTGCATTTTAATCTTCAAGAAAGAATTCCTGAGATTTTTATAGAATAGGTACTAAATTCGTATATTTGCCTTGATTCGGCCCAGCCATAGTAAACAAAACTGGATCTGTCAAATGATCTATGCTATTTACGAAATTATTAAATTACTTGTAGTATTTCTTATGAAATGGTTACAATTAATACACTACCTACTTTATAAAATAAATAATGATATTGCTGATAAATAGCATTCAAAAGTCTAATAATGGTTATTGTTTCAAAAATAACACGAAATTGTATATTATCATTGGGCACGTCAAAAAAACATGTATTGCTTACCGAAGGAACGATATTCCACGAATATTTTTTTATGAAACACTTCCACATATTGTACACGTTGCATTTTATCATTTTTTATTGAGTTTAAAAGCACAAAACAGTAAAAAATAATTTTAAATATTTATGACAACTGTGACAACACAACAAATATGACAGTTAAGGATCATTTCGCATGAAAAATCCGGCTTGGATGATAAATCTTTCAGTGTAGTGGTTCGTGTTGCAATACATTGCAATGCTAAGGAAGGAAAGGGACAGATTTATGTGACAGTCCTTATCATGAACAGGATGCAAATATTGTCAAATATCATCAGTGTGTGTGTGAAATTTGTGTTCCTTCTGCTTATATTTAAAAAAAAAATTTACTTCTGTGGTGCCCACAGACATATTATAATAGCTTATTTTTGCGCTGAATTCAGTACGAGTTTTAGGGATCGAACAGAAAAGTTAAGTTTGTTTTTGAAATTCGTAGGTCTTTTAGTGAGAGCTATAATGTGAGATGATTTGAGTGTACGGAACCCTCGGTGCGCGAGTTTGACACTTGGCCGGTTTTTTACTGTTCATGTTTGGCCGGTTTGTTCATGTTCCGCTGTCCGCCAGTACAGCGGAGCGTCTTGTTCCCCGCTACCCGCACTGAGCAGTGCCTCCAGCGTGCGGTCGGTTGTCTGAGTGCGAGCAGTCTCCACTCACAGTTACTATCAAGTTGCTCTGTACTATCCATATTAATGTTAGTTTATGAATACGGGAGAACATTAACTATGCGGCCACAATAGACAGATAATGCGGCCGTGTATCTCATGCGCGGGTGAGGGCGCATGACTATGTCGCCGTATACCTAATATCAGCCAGTACGGCACAGTAGCAATAAATGACATCTTACAAAGTAAAGGAAGTAAAAACGTAAATAAAATGTTATGTTGCCATTTCGCCTTCAATAAAATTTGCTTAAATAAAATGTACATCTCATATCTCTATATCAATGGAATCTACATTTCATAGTATTTTTTACTCTACGTTTATCCTATAATGTTTAAAAAATAAATGTCCACACGTGCGGAGCCGAGATAGGCTGCTAGTCTAAACTCTGTATAGTTTGGACCCAAAGCAAATTTAATAATAATTGGTCAAGTGCGTGTCGGGCTACGCGCAATGTAGGTTTCCGATGGTGCCTAACCAGTATAAATGCGAACAAATTAACTTATATTTACTTCCATCCAAGTTTTATATAACTAATGACCATAACCTTGTAATACCATTGTTCCTATAAATATTTTTCATACTAAAATCGATTTTGTAAGTTTACCGTCTATTACTGTTACCATGTAAATATTACGTAACAGTGATAATTTTCCTTTTAAATTCATCATAATAATATTTTTCAAAGATCTATCAAATGATACCCCTCATGATGGTATATATAATGAAGAGAAAAAGAATCATCCCGATCTTATGTGTAGGGACACCCCCTCAAAAGATTGTTTTCATGATTTTATTCTGCAGTTCGCTCCGCGTAATATGTATATACAGACCTAATTGCAGTTTTCCAATAATAATAATCTCTGAGAAAAGCCTAGGATAGACAGACGGACGGACAGACATGACGAAACTATAAGGGTTCCTTGTTTACTTCGAAACCCTAAATATTTCACTACGGAAAATATTTACATCCACCGATCGAGGTGTGCTATCGGAACATGATCTCACAATCATAGAGCAACACCGGGCCGCGCGCGAAAGTCTTTGTTGCTCGAAGTCTCACAATAGACATAGGAAAAAAAAATCATAGACTGATAAACTTGGTTGTCAAATGAAGCCGAAAAACGTTTTCCAAATTTAATGACAGTGTATGAAAGTGATGTGACCTTACAAGTAAGCATCGACATTTTGTATCGATACAACGATAATAAATAAAAAACTGGCCTAGTGAGAGTAAAACTCGCTAGAGGGGTTCGTACACGCAAAGCATCTCACATTATAGCTCTAACTAAAAGACCAACTAGTTTCAAAAACAAACTTAACTTTTTAGTTTGATCTTAAAAAAAAATTTTTTATAACATTTTGCTCGTAAAGTGTCACTTATTTCACCATGTTCAATATTGTATTGTATCTCATTACGCACTTGTGCGTTATTGTAAAGTAAAACGCACGCTCCGTCTAAAAACGAACGATACTTTGTTAAATCTTAGCAATGAGTTTTTATCCAGAAAAGTGGTCAACATTTTATGAATAAAATTGACTTTAGGAGATAAAATAATTAAAAATTAAATTCTTTAAATTAATTTTGACAATAAATTACAAAACACAAAAATATTAATTTACTTTATTATTAATACTGGCTGTTTTTTGTGCATTTGCCTTAAAAAAAAAGCGCTGATGCGCGCGCATCGCTAATTTGTGAACAAGTAAAATTATACCGCGCGTTTTTTCCTTGGTATTGTCGTTTTCCGAGTTTTATTTAAATATTTCCTCGCAAATATGTTATAAAACGTCGTATGACATGCGTGCGCTTTGAAAATTACAGCCTCTGCCTTTCTTGTAGCAATATAGCAATATCGCCTCGGCTGTAATTTTCAACTTGCCGCACTTATATCACCATGTACTATTTAAACTTCCAACAACATATTACATGCCAAATTTCACAATTCTAGGTCAATAGGAAGTAGATACCCTAGGTTAGACACCATAGGTTTTTATTCCTGTCTGAAAATCCAAATTATGCGAAAAATCGCAACATTTACAGTAATATCTCCTAATCGCGTTGACGTATAATTTTGAGTTCTGTACAATGCGGTTTGTAATAAAAATAAAGATTGGATTTAATCTTAATTAAATATTTATTTTTATATCTATATGTACAGTGGGCAACATAGAAAAGTATACCACATTTCATAGTGTAAAGTATTGCGAGTGGTACACTTTTCTATGTGGCCCACTGTACATACTTATATGGTCTATACATATAACAAAAACTGTAACGAGTCTGTGACTCATGAGAGATATGGATAAAAATTAGAAAACCATTCCTTTTTTTTCCATTCGTCTTGATGATATTAACACTCGTATTAACAATCATGGGCGGACGAAGTCGTGGGCACAGTAATAAGATGGTAATTGCATAATATAGTCTCAACGGACTGAAATTAGGGCCTGAAGTTGTCGAAGTGTCGACTACATATACGAGATCCTTCAAATACAAAGTACAAAATCATTTATTCAGTAAAAACACATTTTACATTGCAAGTGGTTGAGGCCTTCTACACTGAAAAAAATATATGATAAATTAAATCACAATTTTCGTTAATTTTATCAATGCACTTGTTTATATACGTTCGCATAAAGCGAATTGATGCCTGCTATCATGCCAAATTGATAAAAAAATAATCAAGAAATATTATTAATTTAACAAATCACTTTGTTAAAGTGATCAAGTACTTGATTAGATTAAAAATGTTCCTCTTGTTAGCATTAATACGGACTTTGTTAAAAGTAAGCATTACCTTTATTAATTTAAATAAAGCTACTGATTGGTTCCATTGTGTCATTTTATGTATTTAACCATGAGCTTGATTGATTTCATAAACGACATGATTATACTAAAAGTTGTAATTGATTAATTTACTCAAATATATTGTAAAATCAAAAATTTTACATATCTAAATAAAATATGTTACTTGATTTAAGAAAATAAGATCTTGATAAAATCTATCACAAAGATTTTTGTCCTTAGTTGTTCCTAATAAAAAAAATTGATTAATATTACTATTTACTTGTGTTTTTTAAATAAAGCTTTTATCATAATTATCAAGTGTATATGTTGGGATTAACTAGGTGCATGTTTAGTCCAAATAAATATCTTGTTTTAAATCTAAAGCTAAAAGTACAGTCAGCATAAAAATGACCAAAACACCTAAACCTTCGAAACATAGATTTTTAAGGTTTGGGTGCTTCGGATTGGTGCACAAGAAATCATATCAACTTAGAAATACACCTACAAAATTACAATATTTAAATCTGGACTAAACAATAAAATCAATATCCATCAATATACATAAACTGTAACTGGTCTGTAAACTATGGGGCACAGGGTAGTGGTAAATAAAAAATATATTATGAAATAAAGAATGTTTATTCTTTAATAAAATGAATTATCATAAACGCATGAATCAACATAAACGAATGAATTAACATAAAATAATATTTTTCACAATATTTTTTTTTGTTTTTTGTGTAAATTTGCAACATATTCATGCGATGGGTATAACTCAGATTTTATTACGCAGTGTAATAAAATTTTTAGAATAACAAAATTAATATTACAGGCATAAGGGGATTCTAAATCACTTTGTAATTTGACAACAAAATTTTGATATGGAGGCTCTTCAACTTCGTAACCCTGGTAATGTTCGTTAAACTCTAAAGTAATAAACAATAATCCTTTCAAAATTAAAATATTTGAATCACATAAATAAACATCGGTTAATTTAAAAAAACAGGAAGTCACCTGGACTTGAAGAATAAATCAATATAGTGCCAACTTTACAGCTAAGACCTTCCTTAAACTAATATAACTCTGTTCACAATTTACGGGTACTAAACGTCTAATGCCGCCTTCTGTAACATTTTCTAGTCTTTGGCCTATGACTATTGATTGAGGTTTTATGTATGTATTTTGTTTTTCAAAATACTTTAATCTTTTATGTTTAGTAGAAAACTTTTCCTACGGTGAAGTCAGTATGGGCTTAATCGCATTAATTATGATAGGAACAGATGAAGCTGGTAAATCTTTATTTTGTGATAGGCTATTCAGGAAACCTTCAATGGTAAAAATTAAAGATTCTGAAATACACTCACGAAAGCTATCAATAAATAACTGAACTACATTTCTGGGTAAATTTTGACTTGCATATAAACTAGCAATAAGTTCAGATAATTTTTTTTCAAACACCTGATGAGAAGATTGACACTTATCCAATGTATGTTTTGTTATGACCTCACTATTTCAAACTATTATTTATGATATTAATTGGAGCATTTCTGAAAATATTGCTAGATACAGTTTCATTTTGTTCATGGTCAGATACATTTGCAGGCACATCAGTTGAAATATTGGCTTTATGAGTTAAAACATGTCTTTTGTATGATGTAAATACCTAATTGAAATTTTCTTCCACAATTCCCTTCAGCACAAACAAAAGTCTTGTAGTCTTTGCTGTCATGCATTATGCTTAAATGCGCTTGAAAAGCACTTATATGTATATTCTTTTGACATACAAAACATACAACCATGACTAAATCTAATGATATCACATAGAGCACTTAAATTTATTTAACATACAATTAAAATTGCACAAACACACATGTACTTCATTAATTAGTACATGTTAAACATATATTTAATTACATGCTGCAATTTAAATTGCAGTCTGTCATTAATGACTCTGCTGATGTTGAGCCTTTATCGTAAGGACTAGAAAGCTTATAAAAGGATTTTTGAATGAAATACCAAGGTCCATATGAATCAGAAGGATACTCCGCATTTAGAGACCAAATAATTTTAAAACATGTGTCAATTGATTCTAAAATATTATTCTGAGAATAAAAAGTGTTTGGATTAATTATGACCAAGTATGATTTGATAGTAAATAAAGTAGGCCCTACATACACTATGTAAGGTTGAGGTGATAAACCTCTTTGTGTAACTGCTTCATATCTTTCTTGTAAAGTTACCTTGAGGTAACTGTCGTCTTTGATGTGGAGCACAAATGCTTCTCTTGATTCTGCCTTGGTAGGTTTCCAGCGACGCTTTGCAATGACCTTGACTTTTTTTTACAACGACATTAGGACTTATAAGTTCTGGCAAGCTCAGAACGGCTGCTAAATTGGCAAGTTCTTCATCAGCAGCTGAAAAATTCAAATTATATTTAATCCTATATTACAAAGACATTCAACCTTGTAAAGACCATAAAAAAATATAAAGGCAATTTTTGAATATTAATTCAAAGTATTAATAAAATACTAATAGACAAAATGTTGAGGAATTATTTGCCTAATACTAGCTTTTGCAATTTCCAATGGGTACAGTGCTTTTTCCCTGAAATATACCCATTTCCTTCCCAGTACTTCTACTATGTGTATGCAAATTTCAGGAAGATTAATTCAGTTAATAAAGCGTGCGTATATATATAAGTACTATGATAAAGCTGTAACTGGTCTGTCTGTACTTGAAAGATATTTAAGAAAAAAAAATATGGGTATTTTTTACAATTTTTGTATGTCTGTCTTTCTGTAGGTTTGTACGTGCATCACTTAAAAACTACTGGATGAAATTTGATTTCACAGTTATATTATTGAAGGTCTAGTTTCATTTTAATACATCGCTTAAAACCTGAGATATAAACAATAGTAAATTACGCGCGGGCACAGGCTAGTAAATAAATAGGTCAAGTGCATGTCGGACCATGCGCAATGTAGGGTTCCGAAGGTGCCTAACCCGCACAAATGCAGAACCATGAACCTATATTAACTCCCAATTTTGTATAGCTAATGATCATAACCGTTTAAAGTTAAATATTTCGCAAACGGTTCCCGGAACTATGAATAGAAACTAAATTGCTGACATTTTATATATAAATAAAAAGCTCACCTTTTGAAAGCTATACTATATCAGAATGATATGTGTCCTTAGATTTTTTACTGGCCAGTAATTTTATCAAACTTTCCTTTACAAGTGGAAAATTTTAAATATAAATTATCCTTTTGCGCAGGGTACATTCTTTGGAAATCATCCAAAAGCTAAAAATATGAAATGGAAACATTTGATATTAATATTAAATCAAATATCCAACAAACACTCATTACATACCATACATACATGGTGAATTCAAAAACATTAGCCAAATTTCTTCTAGTGAAAGTACTTATGAATGTGAGCAACTTTTTATATGGGATTGACTTAATCCAACAGAAATAAATCAGCTATTCCATACTATTTTGGACAAGGACGTATGAAACAGCTGTTTTTTTTCCTTCAATTGCGTCAGTCCCATACAAAAAGATGTACAATTGTTTTTGAATTCACCTGTACCTATAGCTTTAATCTTACTTACCAAAGTGTAGCCTTCAGGCTTTTGTAAAGCAGGATACTTCTTGATGTAGTCTTCGATAGATCCATGTGGCCCTTTTAGATATAGTTCTCTAGTCTTTGATGTTTCATTCCATTTTAGTTGTACCAGAGACCAGGGTGATGAGCTGTGTTCAAGCCATGTAAGACTTTCAAGTGATGTGTCATTTTCAGGTTTAACAGGCTGAGAAGTTGAATTAAGGTCTGATTTAGAAGAACTAGGAGTAGAGGATCTTTTCTCGAGAACTCCAAGTTTTTGATATTTGCGCCTTATATTCAAAACTTGGCTCACAAATTTTCCTCGAGCCTGAATAGATACTCCTTTAACAGTAACACAGGCAGGTATATAGTAGGTTGTAGCTCGCTCTGCTGGAAACAGAGCTTTGATGTCTCTGCACCATTTATTATATACTGCTCCTGTTATAGCCAAATTTTTGTTTACTTTTAAAATGTGTTTGGCTATTGCAACAGCCAATAGGTTTCTTGCATTCTCATTTGGTAAACATGCTCCAACATATTGGATCAGGGATGCTGCTTCAAAGTTATCCCTTAATACTTGCATTAACTCAAACTAAAAAAGAAATAAAAAGTTATTTAATTGTGGTGTTCAAAAGTAGTAGAAAAATTATAGTACTTGAATTTAATTTCTTTGAAACAATTTTGTAATTCACAACTTTGAAATTCCGAAAAACTCTTAATTATTTTAAAATCCCACAGGCATGTCTCAGTTCATTGACCCCAACTCATTTTACCTACTCCAATCACTGCTCATGACTAATTAATTCATGAGTAAGATATTGTAGGCAGGCCTACTGCTAAATTAGTAAGTACATTCTATACTTACATTATCTGTTACTGTGACAGTTTTGTTTGGAGAGACTCTTTCTGGTTTTTTTGGAGAAACTATTTTTTGTGGTATGGTTATGGTTTGTATTTCTTGTTCTTGTAAAATATTTATATTCCCTAGATCCTGAAACAATTACAATATTTTTACCAGTGATTCTAAATATTCACATCTTAAGGACAGTTGAATTGAAGCATCTCTCTCTCTCTCATCCGAAAGACTTCCACTGCTGGACAAAGGCCTCCCCCAAGGATTTCCATAACGACCGGTCCTGCGCTGCCCGCATCCATGCGCATCCCGCGGCATTCAATTAAGATCAACAGAGAAATTATTCAAATTAATGACCACAGCTGTTTCCTACAAATAATTTTTAAACAATAAAAAATTTAACTTTTTGTGATATTAAAATAGAATTGAATGAATTTTTGTTGTTTACAAAAAAGTGTCCAATTAAAATTATTAAAGCTAAGTAAGTATTACTTTTTGTACAAATAAATTGTTTAGGTGGTCCGCATAACAGATATACAAATATATTATATATTTAGGTAGGATATTTAGGTAGGTGTATTAATAGGTAGAATAGAATGCATTTTTTTAAAGAAAGCCTGTAGTAGGCTTGCCACTTGCCAATTTGTTTGAAAGTTTTTGTTTATTTTATAGGTACCTACTAATATATATTCATACATAACATGAGCAGTAAGCAATTAATTTAAATCAACAAAGTAGGTAGGTACAAATAAATGGAGACTATACTGATAGTACATAATAGTACCTACATAATTATATAATAAAAAGTTAGATACTTACACTCAGGGAAATATTGCAACTAGAAACATCAACATCCTGTATATTCTGACAAATAACAGCATTTTCATTTATAAATGATCTCAACCATACCTTCCAGCTTCTTAGAAAAAGTGCTTGTGGCCCCACAAGTGGTATTAACTCCTTCATTTCTTCAACATTTAAAGCTGATAATGATTGTATACTTATTCCATTCCCTAAAACAAAAGTCATTCAATTTATCATAGTTCATGTAGGTATTTAACATAAAACTAGTCACTGCCTGCGAATTAGCCCATTAGGATCAAATTAAATAATGCCCCAGCCCCGGATGGAATAAAAAATAATTTAAATGTGAAAGAATGGATGTTAGTTGATTTGTTTGTCTTGTTGTAGTTAAAGATTATCAAGGTAGGTACTGAAAAGATTCGGTTGAAATTTTGCATAGGTATTTGTTATCCAGACTGAATATAAAGTTATCTTAGGATTCTCTGGGCATGGGATAGGGCGGCGATGTCACAGGCGGAAGCTAGTTAAAAAATTTAGTGACCCACAATACTGACTGACCCACAATTTCAAAATAAGAAGCATCTAATGGTCCGTAAAACCAGAGAGTAAAACCCTTTTTTGTGATGTTTCTTTTACATTGTAAAAATCTTTAACGTCATATCACAGCTTCATGGTGGTCTGGTGGTACATACTCAAAACTTTTATAAATATAGATAAGAGCAGCTTTAACCGGTCTACACTACACTACCAGCAGCCACCACTGCTACGTAGGTAATGATTAGCTTTATTGAAAGCTTTGAGATGAGAACTGCAATCAAAATAATCAAATTGAAGTTGTAAGTAACTGGGAGGAACCCGTAGGTACCTAGCTAGGTACCTACCTAGTTCTTCTTTAGCGGTTCACTTCCTCCACTGCAGTACATAAGCCTCCATTAATCAAAGAGCATATTATCACTACGTTTTACCATTAATACACGCCAATAAGAGTTAATAGGTACCTATGTAGTTTTATACTTACTTGCAAAGGTTGGAATTAGATCTGGTATTCCCGAAGCCGTAAGAAGATCTCCAACTTCGTCCATAGTTTAGGAACTCAAGTTTCAGCACACAATTACTTTCCACTTAATCACAACTAACAAAATAACTTGTAACATTACCACTTTTAACAATAAAATACAGAGCACCACGAGCAGAAAGAAAAAATGAAAAAAAAACTTCTGTCTTCTAACCGCCAGCACAGTGTTGCCAACTCGGATTTTGAAAAATCTCTAAAAAAATTATTTTACTTGACAGTGAAAGTTAAAATCTAATTTCGATTTCAATTACAATGTAGAAGATGTTATTAAAGTATTTTTTATTTATATACCTAATCAAACTTTATTTACCAAATTAGTACAAAGGGCGCGAGACATTCTCTACCAGTCAACCGTCGGGAAAAACAGAGAATAAATTATTACGTGCATTACATACATATACTAATTAGAAGCATAAAGAATGATAGGGATAAAATAAATTTAATTTCATGTAGGTGTTGAATGGTAGGTGTTGCGAAAACTTGTTTTAAAGATCAATTTTCAGCACAAAAATTATAATCTTTTTCTTGTTATCTTAATATTACCTATTGTACCTCGTAAGTGGGTGATGATGATGAAGTAAAAATAAAGCTAAGTGATTACACCATTAGCCCTGTGAAATACAATTTTATTATCAGCGATTTAAAACAAATGCTTAACAATTATTATTTTTTATTTATCAAATTTTGAACTGATTGCCGCCGCGCAACCAAACCCAACATTTTCACGCAGCTACAGTAGAAAATATTCCCCTCATGATATCATGACTTTTTTATCTCTTTCCTCTCAAATGTGTTGAAAAACGTACGATATATAGGTATGCGTATAATTTTAAACACACTCGGCTCTATTACGACCTTGCCTTTGGCTCGTGCTAAAATTCAGACTCGTGTGTTAAAATCACCATAACGCACTAATATCTTAATGTTCTATAACGGCATAAATTATAAAATATACAAGTCATGTAATTTTTTGACCTTTACCTTAGCCAATTATACAAAAAGGATTTATAAGGTTATAATGCCGCCACTATATTTAGTAATTTTGGCAATTTTAAATAACCCACATGGCAACACTGCTAGTCTAAGTTTTCAATCACACAGTTTTAGGATTTTGATAAAGTTTCTTAACTAGATCAATCAAGCCAAATGTTTGAATGGATCTTATTGCTTTGATTGTTTTAATGTAGTGATTTGATGTCTTTAACAATTTTATTATTATATTAATATATTGCATGATAATTTTAAACACTAAAATGATTACGAAATTTTCAATCACATACTTAGTTTATTTTATCAAATATTTTGATAATTTTAACAAAGCAATGGAATATATCAATTTACCTAGTAATTGGAAACATTTTGAATTTATTACTTCGTTCAATTTTTTTATTAATATCGTCACAATTTTTTAAACAAGTTAAAAACACACTTGATAAGATCATATTTTTTTCAGTGTAGTAAGTATAACAATACTCGTGTCAGAAGACCTTGCTCTTCCATTACATATTATACATTTTATGTATTTTACTGATACTTTTATGTTATAATCTAAATAAAAGAAACAAAAGATCTGTGTGTGTATATTATTACTGTACTGAGTTAAGTTAAGCGAATAAAGAGGTTCTCAACCTCATCATATGTAAGTGTCTTGAGCCTGTCTGTCACTATGATTTTACACTCGTGTATTGGTTTAGAGTAAATTAAAAGTTTTTTATTAATAATTTTATATAGGTGAGTACTTTATGAATTATATTGTCGTCTTGCAGTAGCTGTCTTTATTATTAGTCTCGATGGTAATATGGGTTTTTTTCTTCTAGTATTTAGGATTTGAGGGTTTTATGTAGTTTTAAGATTGTGTCCAATATGTACAATTTACGAATCGATAGCAGTTCACATTCCTGATATAGTAAGTTTGTTGAAAACCGGATTTTTTAAAAGATACATTGTCATAATTAGAGCACGTTGCGTTCTTTCTAACTGTAAAAGCTTAGGTTTTGTTGCACTTCCCCATACGGGGATGCAATATGTTATGATCGACTGTGCTAGGGCGATATAGATTTGTTTTAGCAAGACCTTGTCAGCAATATATCTAAGCGTTTTAAAAATCCATATCAACTTTCTAATGCGATTATTTACAACTTCTATATGGTCATGCCACGAAAGACGTTGATCTAATACTACTCCTAGGTACTTTGTTTTGTAAACTTTATCAATAAGGGAGCATCCGCAAGTTAAGCTGTTCTCGTTGTTACAGTGGTGTATTTTTATACTGAAAGAAGTATCAGGTTGGGTCCTTCAAAGATCCTTCAAAGATCCAAGTTGCATTATTAATTATTTTAAGCCAAGTGTGGCGTCGATGCCGATGAGTGGTAATTCTGAAATCGAAGAGAAGTATGTATTATTTTAAGCTAAAAAAAAATATTGTTTGCGAAATGTACTTGACGATGAATGCACGTTTTCTAAGTTTCGAACTAGCTTTAGTTATATATTGAACCGAAAATGTTGTTTTGAAATTTTTTATCGATAATTACACCTCCGGTATTGATTCTTCCCTAGCGATTACCTCGAAAAATGCCAATATTTCTATACTCAATATTTTCTTAAACTGTTCTTTTTAATATGCGATGATACATTTCCTTACAAGAAAACAATATAATACACGAAAAATACATCACTAAGACGAACATATCGATGTATATCAACAGAACAATCCACTGAAATTCAACTATTGTAAACAATATTTACCTGTGAAAAGAGTATTGATTGGCATTTCTATTAGAAGATAAATCACAATTCAGAACACAACACGACACCATTTTATCAAGATGAAACTTTAAAAAGCTTATCTATACATACATATAATAAAACAGTAAAAATATTTTGTCTGTACATTTAGTATTTTTGACTGAAATGGATAGAGGGACACTAAAAATGAATAATAGAAAGCAAAAAAATTTTTTTGGAATTTCTTGTCTGTCTGTCTGTCTGTCTGTACTGAACCGATTTGAATGAAACTTTTTTTGTTGTATAGCTATTAAGCCTGGGCAACATTTAGGCTATAATTTATTTTGAAAACTGGTACACCTGATGAAGAACCTTAACAGAACTGCTAAACTATAAGAATTATGGAAATGGTTCCTTAACAAAAGTCGTTCAACCTGATGAGCATTTTCTGATGACGTATAAAAATTGAAGATCTGGAACATCTGATGAAGAACTGCAAGAGACCAGCTACACCATAACATATATGGAAATGGCACCTTATTAAAAGTCGTTCAACCTGATGAGCATTTTCTGCTGACGTATAAAAATTGAAGATCTGGAACATCTGATGAAAAGCTCCAAGAGAGATTTTTCATCTAAGCGAAACTCGCGCGGGCGAAGCCGCGGGCGACAGCTAGTTCATAATAATAAGAGAATAAAAGTAACTTATATGGTTTGTTTACAATACAATGTTAGACCCAAACTAAGCTGCGATTGTCAAAGTTTACTGAAAATTGGATTCACAGAAGATATTACCTGTCCTTCACCAACATAGGCAAAAACCATATCAGACATCCCGCTTCCTCAGCTGTCAGTGCCTCTAAATGAAATTAAAAAAAAAATTTGCTAGCACTATAAATCATTTTGTATTTCAGTGCAATTTATTTAAACAAAAAAAACAACAACATATTTACGAGTATTAAAAGTACTCCACAACTTCCACAAGCCGTAAAACTATAGCGGTAAAAAAATACGTCACTTCTAAAATAATATAAAATAAACAAATTACAAAACCTTTACATATATAAATCGTTGTAAATATTACTTATACACACCTTCTAAAAATACTTCAATGCTTTGAAATTATAATAATACAAAAAATATCATTTTTCACAATGTTAAATTGGCATGTGAAGGTATTTTGTAAATTGGATAAAGACCTGAAAAATCTTTAGTCCACAATCTATATCTTTTCGCTGTCGGATTTTTGGGACTGCAAATCAATGTGGCGTTCGATATGTTCCTTTTGCTATTCAATCCAGCTTGTGTTGCAGGATCTTTGATCAATGGCAGCTTTAGGGGAATGTCTAAAGTTTCTTTTATCATAGAATGTGGAAAGTAATTGCTGTTTTGGGGCAGAACACCATCCGCCGGTCGTTTTACCTTACGATATTTGTGATTATTCGTAATATTTTTGCACCAATCCCACAGGTTTTCATCAACAGCGCCACGTTGTTTAAGCCTTTCTGAAAGTTCTCCTACATTTCGTAAAGGTTTCACTGCCAAAATCGGTTTAGCCAGGTTGTCGCATACAAGGTGTCTGAAAGAGTATGCACCAGTCGATTTTTCACTCGCTTTTGTACTCATTGCCTGCTTCATCTTTATAGATGGCATATGTGTACTCATGACGCCAGCGGAGGCAGGCTTTAATCCTTGATTCATGGTACTCAAAAAATCCAAACTTATATCATGAGCGAGCATCAAGTGCTCCAATATTTCAAAATTACTTTCTAGCTTAACTATAGCAGTTAGTTCTAACTGGTAATCATGTATCAGGTAAGCCCAATACTTGTTCACGCGGGCGTAGTCCCCAAGTAGAAATGGTGGTAAATAAGATAAAATTTTCTTGGCAATTTCAGAAGGTAGTAGTTGTATGTAATCTACCGTCTCAATTGCTTCAGGTTTAGGCCTATTAACCTTCCAAATCTTCCTTTTGGTGCCATCCTTGAAAGTCATCTCTAGTTCTTCTAACTTCAGACTATCTCTCATTTCCTTTAGCGTATTATTCCAATGTAATAAATTTAACTCCAACTCTTTCTGAGCTTCGCCTGACTGTCTGGTGGTGGTGGGTCTCCAATCTGATGAACTAACTTTAAAAGTAGGCTTCATGTTATGCTTGCTCTTATCACGTTTTCCAGTTTCTTCAGGCGAGTCATTTAAAACGATGCATTCCTTTAGGTTATGTAGCTTATTTGTGCAATATTTTTCATAAATGGCCTCAGATCGTTTAAGAACTATCCACATAATAGGACCTCCAGATAGACTTAACAGTTCTAGCAAAACTTTTGCTTGGCTTTGTGGCTCTAAAGAAAGAAACCAAAAGCGGCCGTTCTTCATAACTTGAGCTAAGGTGAGTACAGGAAGAGCGGTTCGGTTGTGATCCATAGGCACGGAATCGTAACTACTCCATGCTGTTGATTGATGAGCCGATATTACAGCGTCTTTAGGTTGACAATTCCAGATGGATTTCAATAAGCAAGATAGTGTCCATGCACTTCGGACGTCTTCCAATAAAGCTAGTATGTATCGTTTTTTGTTAGACCAGGATATCCTATTAAACCATTTTTTCATATCCGAAAGATTTTTAGAAAAATTTTTTGACTCATCTTTTGTATCATCTTCTGTTCCACATCTCATGTCTGATAATATTAAGTCTTTTACAAGATGCACTTGTCTAGTAAGTTCCGAAAATGTTATCATTTTTTAACCAGACTTTAAATTTATAACAACTCGAATCGCAATTAATGGAAATCCGATTTATTATTCATTAATTTTAATTTATGCATTAGGCGTTAGTATGGTACTTAATATCTCGATGTGCATTTAAGAAATTTTTATTATAATAAATAAGTCAAACGTAGTGATCTTTTTCACTGTATCAATAATGTCATAAATGTAACTTCACTTCACTTTTTAATTTTCTGGCTTGGATTTTGCCCAAAGAGAATGTAATCACAATGTTTTAACTCATCGCATACAAAGTGAAAACAACGATAGCTAAGTTTTTGGCTTGAGTAACCAAATTATTCTTAACTCAGCTACTTGCTAGCATAGGGCTTCAATTTAAATAAATCTATTGGGTCTTTGACATTGATTATAATCCCATTACTATGCAGATCGTAGCTTGACGTTCCGACACCTACGTGAGATGTGTACGTATTGGATGGAACCCTTCGGAAGTTTAAAAGTATTCGCATGACACCCTTATTAACTTTGTTTACTGTCGCACCTATGAAAGATAATTATAACGTTTTTTTGGGGCGTAGGAAAAGCACACGCTCATAAAATCGCGCCTCACATAACGGGGTCACCCCATGATAAGTACTTATTACTTGCTCCATAGTTAGCATAACTTTTTCTATGGGACTATAAACAGACTCCGGGCTGGTGTTGGGAGATGCCGTAAAAACCGAGTCAGGTTTGGTCTCTATGTGAGCTGTCCAATCTAAGGCTCATCTTTTAACATGTCACAACCCAACAGCCCTTCTTCCTGTACCTTGGAAGACCTCAATGAGGCTAACGATAGGTGGAAGTGGCCAAATTTTGGTAAAAAAAATCTAATTTTGCCATTTCGACTTGAGATGATGGTGATGAAGGGACTAAACCTTGCAATCTTGAATTCGATTTAACAGTGACTTTGTTCTGATATAAATATTTGTTTACAGTACATCGGGACGATGGATGTGCCGCGTCCGACTAGCCGGGTGGAGATAGTGGCCGCTATGCGACGTGTCAGAGTAAGTAGCTGCATCCTTCTATCGTTGGAAATGAAATGAACTTCATAGAAAGTAAAACTCATGTTATGAGAAAATGGACATTTTGAAAAAAATAAACCATCTGACATTGTAAAATCATGATTAATTCAAGCACAATAAGTCCTTTTTTGAACATTCTTCCACTGTTAGGGTTGGAAATAATTCTTAGCAAATAAAAAGGCTGAGCTCAGATCTAATCGAAGAGCCCAGGAAGGGCATTATTATCGCATAAGCGGAGCGTGCGACGCAAAATGGTACCGATCGTGTTACATTGAAATATGAATATGACACGCATCGTGACGCCACCCCGCCTGAATATAAATGAATCGCATTTACAGAATAAAATCCGCCATCCGGAATAGTCTTTGGTTCTCAACCTTTATTTTACCAGCAATTCCTATTTTCATGCGGCTACCAAAATAAGTTCTTCTTCTTGGTAATCCGCAGAACTATCTTTACCCCTCGACTTGGATCAATCTAAATGATTCTTCTTTTTGTCCTTTATTATTATATATAGTCTCCTACATGTCAAGTTTGCCTGCATGGATGTCTTTACACCTTAAAAGAAATAATTTTAGTAGTTCGATGATTTGTGGACTGTACATTGATACCTATACATAATTATTATCGTGAACATTTGTATGAATAAAGCAGGTAATTAATTCACATTATTCTATGGAATGCGCCGGTTCAGCGGTTTTGACTATAGAGCTAGCAAAAATTTTGTTTGTTTGTTCGTTTGTAGTATCTTTATTGTACTAATACACTACACAGTGAACTTAACATAACTAAAAAGGTAAATATACAAAGGCAGACTTATCCCATGAAGGGATCTCTTCCAAGGGAAGGAGCCATTTTAATATCTTTAGTAAGTGTATTTCCATTTTTTTTTTAATTTTATAGATTTTTTTTCCTATGTCTATGGTTTCGACTCTGTATTGATATACCAATCAACGAATTTTATAAATATCATCGTCAGCCTTTCATAACCCACTGCTGGGTATAAGCCTCCTTTTGTCTACGCCTTTTTGTCCTTTTCTTTATCTTGAAAAAATACACTACCGATCCTGTGCCATTTATAAAAATAAATTATAAAAAAATGAACTTCTCCGTAACGTCAAATGTCGTGATTTTCTATGTTTGACCGTGTTAGTCCACCGACGCGTTCGCCGGCGAAAGCGAATCGCTGCGAAACGCTGGCGATAGCGAATCGCCTGCGGAACGTTAGTACACTGCAGGTTTTTGTATGGCATGACGCGTTGCGAAACGAAATATGACATTTGCGAATCGCCAGCGTCGGTGTAACAGCCATTTCGCCGCTACGAGCGAAACAGTAGCTGAAAAGGATGCAACTATACAAATCTCGCTTAGTTTGAGCGAGACACAGCATAAGCAAAACGCTCTCATACAACTGACAAGTTTTTTGAAGTTTCGTCGCCGCCAGCGAACGCGTCGGTGGACTAGAAAAAAAATATGATGCTCATGCCATGGAAGTATTAAGTACTTTGTACAAAGTACTTATTACTTCCATGGCTCATGCTCAGGTTTGCGTGGTGTATTTTTTCTTTGACTAATGTTTAGTAATAAGGTTTAGTAGCATTCCATATCTTGCTTATTTTTTTTAGGTTTAGGTTTTGGTTATATTCGCTCCTACTGGTAATTTCCACAAAGTGTGCTACCTACCTATTCCACTTTAAAGATGTGGAACTGCTACTACTACTTTTACTTTTCTTTCCTTTTAACTATTCCATAGCCTACTAGATTCAGCTTGAGAAGCGGTGGAAACGATAAATTTATTACCTTCGGCATGATGTTGACACCGCAACAATGAGGATCCTTCAAGTTAAATTCAATCGTTTGCCTACGTATGAAATGTTTAAATTGCGTGTAATAGGATTTGTGTCATGTGAGAGGTTCTAGTGTTGTGAAAATGCTTTTAAAAGCTTCGTGTCATTAATTACACGAGTTGAAAAGTTTAATGTCTGAACCGAATGAAAAGTTGACTAGATTTTCCCCTAATCAGACAAGTGAACCCATTCGAAACGTATGTAAAAGCAAAGCCGCCATCATAAAAAAAAAAACAATAATAGTTTCACATAGCTATTTTGAAAAGTTAGAAGTACAAAATTATATTTAAAATTTTATAATTTGACTGTACCTTTCAGAACAAATTCCACAAATAAATATAATTATAACCCTTTGCCTAGTCGAACGAGTAGGACCTATACGGGGTAAGGAGTGGTACACAGTGTGGTACATAAAATCGACTAAAAACCACCTAAAAACTAGGGGGCAAATGGTTGGACATTGCGACGCGACACGTCCACGAAAACTCTCACACTTGCATACTACATATTATTACGTCTTTTTGACTTACGGGGTAGACAGAACCCAAGGTCATAAGACCCAATACACATACACTTGCAAGTCCTTCAGTAAGAAGAGCATACAAGCAAAAGCTCGGCTTTACCAATTGACCACGTACCTATTATGTGGTCAAATGATAAAATTCAAAATAAATTAATTTCGGTATCCTTACATCTAAACACTGTTCCTCACAACACTAGCTTGTTCTCGGATTTCCCGAGGCACGTCAATATCAAGAGAGATCTGCTATAATTATTTACGTGTTAAATGTTTTAGTTTAAATCCATTGTTGTTTAACATAATATCAAGTCTTTATTTTATTCTGATATAAACCATTTTATGAGGACCTGATACACCTGAAATAAGTATTGCATAGTATATCCAAAATATATACTACTAGCTTTTATCCGCGGCTTTGCCTGCGTGAATTTCCAAAAGGATCAGCGCTTTTTACCGCGATAAAAAGTACCCTATGTCCTTCTCAGTACATCTGACTATGTGTATGCTAAATTTCAGGAAGTTTGGTTCAGTAGATAAATCATGAATAAAACAAACAAACAATAAAACTCACTTCCGCATTTAAAATTTTAGTTAGAATTAGGAAGATCCGGCAGACACGGTCCTGCCCGGTTGGTGACATACCGACAGCAACGCCATCTAAGGGAACAATGGTGTTTTCAAACCACTCAGACACTCATTGAAATTAAAACTCAATATCCAAATCGTCCAGCCGTTTAGTGACAAACACACGTACATGCAGAAGAATTATATACCTACCTATACTTATCGCCAAGCAAGACGATTTGTTACCAAACAGCTGACTCGAAACTGAACTGAAACCCTCTCGAAGTAGGGGAGTCAAATTCTTATTTGCAATTCTATTTGAATTTAAACTTTAGTCGTCTCCCCTAATGGTGCGTTTACTCGAAATTACAAACCACACCGTTATGTCATTGAAATTAATGAAAACATTCTCAACTCATTGGTTTAGTCGATTAGACGACGGATAACAAGTTTACGTAACATTATTATGTACATTTTTAGTTTTAAGGCACAAAAAGCTTTAATCCTAATCCTAACTAATATTATAAATGCGAAAGTGAGTTTGTTTGTTTATTAGTTACCTCTTCACGCTCCATCTACTGAAGCAATCTTCCTGAAATTTCGCATACACATTGTTAGAAGTACTGAGAAGAACATAAGGTAACTTACATCCTTGAGAAAGCACAGTTCCCGTGGGAAATGCGTAAGTCTGGATGTGAGTTTGTGAATTTAAGAGTTTGTGAGGATGATTGTTACTCAATCGTGCAATATGTACCTACTGGACGGATTTCGATTTCGTGATACTCGTAGAAAATTTCCGAAAATAGCACATAGGGTACTTCTGATCTTAAAATTCCTACGGGAGCGAAGTCCCGGGGCGCGGCTAGTATATAATAAACCATTTAAACGGATTTTCAGTTTTTTTTAGGATTTTGAATGTTACACTGATTTTATAAAAGTCAATTAATCTTAATGATGATTCATAAAGGTCGCATTCGCATCACAATTTAGGTACTTTAACTTATTTACGTCTGGCGCCTAATTTTCGTTTACAAAATTACGAGCTTTTGACTCAGATAAAGTTATTATGTATAAATTATGCTTTGAACATTTAGTATACCTAAGTAAATGGTTGAATATATTGAGGGGAATACCTATGGAAAAAAAAAATGTTAAGTAATTTTTTTACTGACTTTTTCCTCCGGCTTCACTACTGTGAATTATTACCTGAACTCTCGTCATTAATCACTCCGTCCATTGATGACAATAGGTACGAAATCCATTAAGTAGTTTTTGAGGTTCTCGAGTCCAGGGAGATAGACAGATGCGGTCGGAGAACTTTGCTAATTTATATTGGTACGGTTAGTACCCGTATGAAAACTGGTCAGACCAAGTTTTGCATGTAAATTAAATTAGTTAAAACTCCTCCGTTCTAATGAAAAGAAAAGCTTGCAGAATCTTTTCATTGCTTAAAAACATCAGCAAAGCTATACCTATAATTATTCTCGAGTAACTTTTTCCCGTTTCCTTTGAGTTTATAGTGATGATCAAGAGGGTTTATTTCTTTTTCAGTACGAATTCAAGGCGAAAGGGGTGAAAAAACGCAAAGTTACAGTAGATGTTTCCACCGATGGGGTGAGGGTCACGACTAGGAAGAAAAAAGGAAAAAACAAGGTAAGAACATTCTCAACACGGAAATTGCTTTTGTGATTGTTTTTATTCATCATTATTTCATATCATCTATACATATAATAAGACAGTAAAAATATTTTGTCTGTGCATTTAGTATTTTTGACTGAAATGGATAGAGGGACACTTAAAAAGAATAATAGAAAGCAAAAATTTTTTTTTTAATTTTTGCTCTGTCTGTTTGTATGATCACGCTAATCTCCGAAAGTACTGAACCGATTTGAATGAAACTTTTTATGTTGTATAGCTATTAAGCCTCGGCAACATTTAGGCTATAATTTATTTTGAAAACTGGAACACCTGATGTAGAACCTTAACAGAACAGCTAAACTATAAGAAATATGGAAATGGTGCCTTAACAAAGATCGTTCAACCTAATGAGCATTTTCTGATGACGTAATAAAAATTGAAGATCTGGAACATCTGATGAAGAACTCCAAAAGACCAGCTACACTATAACATATATGGAAATGGCGCCTTATTAAAAGTCGTTCAACCTGATGAGCATTTTCTGCTCACGTATAAAAATGGAAGATCTGGAACATCTGATGAAAAGCTCTAAGAGAGATTTTTCATCTAAGCGAAGCTCACGCAGGCGACAGCTAGTACTAATATATATTATAAAGAATACAATGTTTGTAAGTTTGTTTGTAAGGGAGTAAACTTCGGAACTATTAGACTGATTTCAAAAATTCTTTCACCAATGGATAGCTACAAAATGCCTGAGTGACATAGGCTACAATTTATGTACCTACCGATCGAAGCTGGGGCGAGGCGCTTGTTTTATATTTTATTGTTGTTTTTTTTGTGCGAAATAGATTGATTGTTTTAGGTATAGTAAATATTGTTCACCTATCATTTTAACGTGCTACAGAAGCACGGTAACGCACAACAACACTAATATAAAACATTTTATTACAAACTACGACAAATTCGTAACAAATCCACCCTAGAATTTGCGACATAGACTTTTTACAACCATTAATCATGCCAGGGAGGACTATCAACTGTCAAGTTTCAGACAGAGGGCTGGCACTCTTTTTGACAAAGAAAAATTCTCGAGCTAGAGGTAAAGACGCTTTTTTATCTACCTTGATAATACTGGGAAATATTTAAATAAAGATTAGAATAACAGTTACAAAATGATTTTTATCCTTCTTCTTAGTATTAATTTTTTCCGGGTTTTCTGTATTCTAAGATTTTTCCATTGTTTAGGCTTGGCTATATTAGCAAAGACTTAAAAAAGTTTTATTTTCTAAGGTTTTGCTTTACCTTTAGTAAAAAGTACTCATGAAATTACTATATCGTAGGTAGCTTGAGTCAACCGTCGATATACCTTTATATGTAGTTTTTTATGTATATAATACGACGCTGACATTTAATCCATTCTAATATTATAAATGCGAAAGTTTGGATGTGAGTTTGTGAGTTTGTGAGTTTGTGAATTTGTGAGTTTGTGAGGATGTTTGTTACTCAATCACGCAAAATCTACTGGACGGATTTCGATGAAATTTGGTACAGAGGTAGATAATGACCTGGAATAGCACATAGGCTACTTTTTATCCCGGGAAAAAGCACTGTTCCCGTGGGAAATTCACTCGGGCGAAGCCGCGGGCAAAAGCTAGTTGAACATAATTTCGATCAAAATGTGGAAAACACGCTTTACTTTTCGAAACTATATAAATTTTCTTTTCCGTAATTATATTATTTTTTTAACATATTATATAGGTATTAAAGAATATTATTTAAGATTTTCGTCAATATTATAAGATGCTGCATAATTATAATAAACACGAAGGGTCGGAACTCGCTCCACTTCTAATTGCAGACGTAGGCGCTACGACAGCCAACCCACAGTGGGGTGGGACTGACATATAATGCCACATGCTGCCAGAAAGATGGGATCGAGTAGCTCTCTAGTGCCAGAGGGGCTAGGAGTTTACCACGCCACATATTAGTTAAATCATAACCGCGTTGACCACGACAGACAAAGATAGCAGGATGACATCACTGGTTTTCTCCTTGGGTGGCACAAATACTTTTGTTGGACTACTTTTGCTTAGTAGAGGCATACTACATCAGGTGTAGTTTGCCTCTACTAAGCAAAATCCTATAAATAAAATATTGATTAATTTGGATCTCTCTCCCTCTGTAGTCGTATTTCCTCATGACTGAGGGTCGTGGTCATTATATGGCATGAAACACACACAACAACTTTCTTGGTAATTTTAGTGGAGTGGTTTGCCATTGCCTTCTCCATTTCACACACTAGCTGATAATCATCAACGAGAGTGCAGGTTTCCTCACGATGTTTTCCTTCACTGGAAGCAAGTGGTGGTCGATGAAAACTAACATGAGTCAGATTGGTATACAAACTCATGTAGCCCGGGCAGGATTCGAACCTGGGATTTTGCATCCACAGGCAGGCGCACTACCACTCAGCCACCACCGCTTCATTTGGATACAAAAACAAAAAAGCTTTCCATAATATCCATCCATAGGGGAACTTACGAATAGAGTGCTTGAAGTACAAAGCGGAGCACACTCCCCAAAGTCCCTAATTCCGTAGTTTATGACACGGACATAATCAATTTAATACTTGTGTTTATCAGCCTGCAGCAGCGATGATTCTGTCATCTCGTAACAGCTCTGAGCGACGCGACGGCCGCCTGGCGATCATAAAAATGAAATGATTCTTTAGAAATCAGACCTTCACATTTTCATAGGCACTTCTACCTAATCTACCTTGATAATTGGTGCCACCAGTTATCACGGTAGACCAAGAGGCTGACCTACAGGGTAAATTTTAACACTTTGTAAATTTCTAATTAAATATGAAAAAATAATAAACAAAAAACCTGTATTAAACTTTAAATAAACACTATACAGAATGACCATTCTTGTTACTTCTTGTATCAACTCATCGGCATATTTGTTTAAGAGAGTAAAAAAAAATGCTATTTTTTATTATAGGTTTGAAAACCTACTCAGTTTCATCATCCAAACCTGCTGCAAAATTTTAGCTGGTGGGTAAAAAGTCATCGGTATAAATGCAAAAGTTTAACCAATCTTCCTGAAATTTTGCATACACATAGTTAGAAGTACTCAGAAGGACATAGGGTACCTATCATCCCGGGAAATAGCTCTGTTCCCGAAGGAAATTCATGTTGGCGAAACCGCAGGCAAAAGCTAGTTCTCTATAGCTTGCGCTCACTACCACCGCGAAAACAAACTTAGAAGAAAACAAGATAAGCATACACCATAACTTGAAAACTTCACGTTATAATACTCAATAGTTTGCATTGAACGCCCGCTCTTTCGCTAGTTAGAATATGTATCCCTTCGTTTTGTAGAACTAGAACCCACTTTCCATTATCAAATTATTTTATTTTTTGAAATTTATATAAATAAATTTACTTACATTTGGAGATGAAGATATCTACATAAATTTTCAGGTGGCGAGTGGATAATCATTTAAATTATCAAATAACCTAATTGCTAAATCTAGGGTTCTACGCATTAAATAGTTAGAAAATAAAAGTTTTTTTTTATCATTTTAGAAAAGATGTTTTTTTTTTATTTTACATACAAGTGATGCTGTGCAGTGCATGCCAGCCACCTAACTAATCTTTTCTAGCCGCGGCGGCGGCTATAGCTTCCATAGTAGCTCACGAAATTTGACATCTTTTTCGGTAGTATATGGGGGATTTCTGTCTACTTATATCTCATATTTTTATCCAATATTGCAATCTGTTTAGATGTTACTTATATATACAGTTAGCCACAGAGAAATACATAGAATACCATCCATATAGATATAGATAGTACTATCTAAATAGTGATGTAAGTACTTTTCTATATGGCAAACCCCACATTATGCTATTTAGGAGCTTTAATAAGAATCATTAAGTTTTAAAAAAGTAATGTATTTCCATAGTTACTAGAGTTTATATAGTATTTGGTAATAGTGAGCAAAGTACAGTCAACTACTTGAATTTCAAGCAGCGAATTTGCACAAGTTGATATGCGTGGTACATCTGTAGTAATGAGAATGATTAGAATTGCGATCTCCAATTACCAGTGATCTGATCTCGAGGGCGCAGGGCGCGGCTGACACCTAGCTAATTGAGGTCTATTTTCGGGTAAATCCCTATTATAGTTCTGTTTCTCTTACGTAAAATTCTATATTCCGGCTCTTTTCTGCTTGTGCGAACACAACAATTTGCCATTTTTATCTAAATTTTTCATTTTGGATAGGTGTTACAAGTAATTTATTTTGGTATTTACATAAAAACGATATTTCACTTTAAATTGTAGTGTGCTATTTATGTTGTTGGATTTATAAGAACTTCGGCTGACATACTTCAACCCAACTCTTGTTTTCATGCTCTCCCTGATTACATACATACATAGAATCACGTCTTTATCCCTTACGGGATAGAGAGAGCCAAGAGTCGTGAGACTCAAAGGCCACGCTTAGCTGAATAGTGAGCTCTCTGATGGAATGGAGATTCAGGTATAGTGACAGGTTGCTAGCCCATCGCCTATGAGTGGAGGAATCCCCTCCCTGATTTATTTCTATTATTTCTATTTTTTATAATGCAACACGGGAGCCCGTAAAACGGACGTGTAGGTAGTTATTTCCTATTGAACCAGATACAAATATATAGACTGGACTTTTATCATCTTGAATATGCTTATAATTGCCCCCTAACTCCAATAAAATTGATTAATATACTTATTTTACACTGAAAATATAATACCGTCGACAAATAACTGATTTTCTAGAAAAAAAATGAATTTTAGAAACGTAACATAACAGCCAAAAGTTTTGCTTCATATCCCGTGTCAAAAATAGGTAAAAGGAACAGGGGCGAAACTTATGGAGTGAACGGGCGCAAGTTACTCGGTTGATAGTACATAGTGGTCATTTATTATTATTATACTTGCTTGAGATTACGGTTCCTTAACCTTTTTAACTTGTGGTATAACTTCCTTAAAACTTAATAAAGTCATACTAATAAAAAATAAGAGTATGTTTTTAACTGTAATAATAGTTTTTCGCTGTGATAGATAAATAGTCTAGTAGTTTAAAACTAATTGCGAATTTGCTTTAAAAGAATTGTACTTAATATTAACTTCAGAACAGTTCCCATTAGAAAAGAAAATACCAATTGAATTCACGTACAATTGTTCTAATACGGCTAGCCGATTGGTTCCTGATGCTCGCGAACCAAATAGATTAAACCCGATACTGATACTTTTAGTCGATTGTAATCAACCGTACTATCGATTTATTGGTCAGGTAGTCCTTAAGCTTTATTTCTTTATTAACGTATATGACAATATGTACATAACATCATTATTTTCATTAGGTATTAATAACAATAACACCCCTTTCTAAATACCAAGGTAGATTAAGGGAAAAACACACACACATGAGGAGCTGTAACGGCCGAGTAGTAGGGCGCCTGCCTGTGGATGCAAAGGACCCAGGTTCAAATCTTGCCCATGCTACATGAGTTTGTAGACCAATCTGACTCATGTACCTATGTTAGTTTTCATAGACCACCACATGCTTCCTGTGAAGGAAAACATCGTGAGGAAACCTGCACGTCTGGTTGATGATTATCAGATAGTGTGTGAAATGGAGAAGGCAATTGCCAACCACCCCATTAACATTGCCAAGACAGTCGTTGTGTGTGTTTCAATTCATACAATGACCACGGCCCTCGGTCATGAGGAATACGACTAAAATTAAATTTATACAAAAATTGTTGCAGAAAAGTGCAAGTTCGAAGTTGTTCAGCCGTAGCAGCAAGAACAGTTCGACGGGCAGCGAGGGTAATGAGATCATGCACCACCCAATCTACCGCATCTTCTACGTCTCACACGATAGCTCCGATCTCAAGATCTTCTCCTACATCGCTCGCGACGGCGCAACCAATGTTTTCAAGTGCAACGTCTTCAAGAGCAACAGAAAGGTAAGATCAAACTGTATATTTACTAGCAACGACATCATATTGGTGCTTATCTCGTTGATAACAAAGAAGTAGTAATATAGTAGATGAGGTTGGCCCCATCTCCGCAATTAACCCCAGGTAACCCGCTTAAATCAACTATGATTTTTGTATGATTTGTCAGTATATATTTATTTATTTATGATTTAATCTAAACCTGATGATTTTATTTAAATTGTTTCTAAATATAATAATAAAATTCAGTTAGTATTATGTGCCTATGAACAAAATTGCCTATGAATAAAATTTATGATAATGTATACTTTTCTAGTGAAAATAGAAAAATTGTTCTCAGTAACTTCATGAGTCAAAAATACAAACGATTTTTACTTCACATTTAGATGTTCGTTTCCAGAAATTAGACTTTAACAGATCAGAGTTTATTTAAATTAAATTAAATCCCACGGTATTTACTTATGTAATGAAAAGTTAATAAATTGTTCAACTCGGTAGAGATATGGGAACATTTAATGAATAAAGTGCGGGTAATGACGCCTAATTAAAAGCTTGTTTCGGTGAATTTTTGAGCATGGTGTGTTTGTTTTACTGTTTAATGTGGTATCGGATTTACAGCGCTGTAATGTATGTTAGTTATATAAATAAATATATATTTGTAATTTATAAATATTTATTTAAATCGTAAAACAAAAAAAAAATCCACCGACATTTTTTTTTGTCGGCCTATTTACATCGTTGTCCTTATCCACTAGATAGCCACTAGTAATAATAGTAGTAAGTACTTGTAATAGTACTAGGTGTGACTCGATTAGATTTACCATCATAATTAAAAAAAAAATAAAGATATCAAAAAAGTAGCGAAAGCATAGAGTTAGAATTTTCTTTTAATTTTCCTTAGATACACAGATAGCTGAGGAAACGGGATGTCAGATATGTTTTTAGCCTATGTTGGTGAAGGACAGGTAATATCTCTTGTGAGGCTCATTAAGTTTGTAGGTATGTCTAATTAAAGAATTATTTTTTTTTCTACATCTATGAGCGAAACACGTAAAATATTAATAAATAAAATATTATTAGTGTAATTCATATAAGAAGCTTTAATAAACCCAATATAATCTAAGGACTCTATGTCCGTCCAAGCCCTAATAAAGAGAAAATAATGTTGTGGTAAATACTTAACTCCATAAGATTATAAAACGAGAGGGTCGAAGGTTTACTCGAATTTGGGATTAGCATCCAGCGAGGAAACACGGCCATAATGTTGGTCGCTGTTGGTTGAGTTATTGGAAAAGGGTCGGCAAAACATGTTTTAATTTGGTTTATAATCTTTTTTTTCATACGAATGTCTAAAAATGAAAATCTGAACTTTTTTTAGACATTTTTAAGACTCTACGACACAATTACTTTTTCAATAAGCATCGTCATTAAAATCATCGACATTTATCGCAAAT
This sequence comes from Ephestia elutella, assembly GCA_018467065.1. Taxonomy (NCBI): domain Eukaryota; kingdom Metazoa; phylum Arthropoda; class Insecta; order Lepidoptera; family Pyralidae; genus Ephestia; species Ephestia elutella. The sequence continues at coordinate 9,502,367 of CM031564.1, forward strand.
GGTGATTTGATGGTTGATGGTCAACAGAGTAGCGTAAAATCTGGATGTTTCCGCAATTCCTAGAATCAGTGCGCTCTGGCTGCTATTCAACATGTGCCGTTAGAATCACCCATCACACGTAAATTCGATCTAAATTCGCGTGTGTTCATATCCGGAGGCATACGAACTCACTCAATTGTAGAAAATTACTCCCTGGGGATGGTATGCATCAGTGCTTTGGGGTTTGAATCATAGTTTGAATGTACTTTTTGTTTTACATTTCTATAAAATTCCAGTTGCAGTTTTAAAACTGACAGTGCCTCGCTGACAGTGTACAACATGGCAAAACTTTTTATTGTAGAGCTGAGTTAGAGTTAGTTTTTCTCATGTACCTACGCACCTCTGTATTCAGTTTTCTTTCGCCTAGATTCACTTCATGTAATAATTTATAGAATAGAATGTAATTGGATTTAATGTTCGCCCTTAAGTTCAACATAAAACATATCTACACTGTTATAATACTTATGTATATCTATCACATGATAGCAGTGAACTGAGAGATCAGAAATTGCATAGAGGACTTATAAAGATTGATTCGATTAATTTAAGAAAATTACGTGTTGATAAAAATACAAACAATATAAATATTCGAAAATAGGCGTGTAAGACCACGAACCGGAAAACGTAGTGTTGGCAGGCCTCCCACTCGGTGGACCGACGACCTGGTGAAGGTCGCGGGATGCGCATGGATGCGGGCAGCGCAGGACCGGTCGTTATGGAAATCCTTGGGGGAGGCCTTTGTCCAGCAGTGGACGTCTTTCGGCTGAGAGAGAGGCGTGTAAGACCAACGATGAAGTAGCAAAGGCAAGAAACAAAACATCTGGTTTCACATTAGCGCCGCTATTTATTCAGGCAATTACAATACAAGATCGCAGGATATTCGGATCCAAAATGGACTTCTCATTCGTATTCCTTCCGTGGCTTCGGGAAATTGTGCGTTTAACCGAATCTACTGGCTAACACTGTTTTCATAACGTTATGTATTTTGATCAATTTTATATAGCATAGCTAACACGACAGAAATATAATAGTACAAGAGCAAGTGTATGTAAGCTTAAAGCAATACGTATAAAGTTTTTATTCTTCGGGTACTAGATCTTCAGATTAAAAATTTTAAGTGTAAAATATTTTTATATCGTACTTGCGTAAATTTCAGAAAGGTCTAAAAGTTTAGGTGATAGATTTTATTTATTGCGAAGTGATAATGACTAATTATATCTGGCTAATATTTAAGCCATATCTAAAGTGCTAATTTATTTCATTTATAATTTTTTGGCTTAAAGACAGATGGTTAGAGACTTCTCAGAAAAGATAGACAACTAAAAGAAAGTTTTTTGATAAAATAAATCTCGAATAAAAACCGATTTTTCGAACAATATAGTTGAAGATTCGGGGTCAAACATAGGCTACTTCTTTTCACTTTTTCAAAGATTACCCACGAGGCTTAAATAGGGAGGGGGGAGTTAAAATATAAGTTTATAAACTACTAGCTGTTGCCCGCGACTTCGCCCGCGTGACTTTGGCTTAGATGAAAAGTCTTTTTGTGTTCCAAACTGTTTCCTGTGTTCCGATCTGCGATTTTTATACGTCTACAGAATTCATCAGATTAACCAAGTTTTGCTAAGGCGCCATTTCCGTATATGTTATAGTGTAGCTGGTCTCTTGAAGTTATTTATCAGATGTTCCAGATCTTCAATTTTTATACGTCAGCAGAAAATGCTCATCAGATCAAACTGTTTTTGCTAAGGCGCCATTTCCATATATGTTATAGTGTAGCTGGTCTCTTGGAGCTTTTCATCAGATGTTCCAGATCTTCAGTTTTTATACGTCAGCAGAAAATGCTCATCAGGTTAAACGATTTTTGCTAAGGCCATTTCCATATATGTCATAGTGTAGCTGGTCTCTTGGAGCTTTTCATCAGATGTTCCAGATCTTCAATTTTTATACGTTAGCAGAAAATGCTCATCAGGTTGAACGATTTTTGTTAAGGCACCATTTCCATATTACTTATAGTTTAGCTGTTCTGTTATGGCTCTTCATCAGGTGTTCCAGTTTTCAAAATGAATTAATAGCCTATATGTTGCCCAGGCTTAATAGCTATACAACAAAGAAAGTTTCATTCAAATCCGTCCAGTAGTTTTTGCGTGAAACGCGTACATACATACAGACAGACAGACAGACAGACAAGAAATTACAATTTTTTTTTTTGCTTTCTATTGTTCTTTTTAGGTCTCCCTCTATCCATTTCAGTCAAAAATATGAAATGTACAGACAAAAATATTTTTCCTGTTTTATTATATGTATAGATACCCCACTATTGCGCGCTAAAGATACGAATTTGTCTGAAAGCGCCAAGAACCAAAGAATCCCGCGGACGCTCCACGGCACGGCATTCATTTCAACTAAGGCCACACAACATCAGGGGTACCTACAAATTATCTACAAACCCATCCTCCGTATAGCCAATTCTCCACGCGAGGCAAAAATTCAATACTGCAGACGATATTTTTCGACTTCAAATATGCGGTAGGCAAGGTATTGAATGCTGGTTTAGAAAGCTGTAAGAAAATAAACTTTTTTCATTTCACAATTTTTAGAACCATCATGTATATCTAGCGTATCAAACATTTTTATTATTGTTTTTTGTTGTAATTATTTCTATAAATTAAAAGCAATTATTGCAACCATTGCTCTTAATTTATTTAAAAACCACAGATTGTAACCATTGTATCTTTTGATTTTAATAAAATATTCTCTCTCTGTCTTCACACACACACATTACTATACAATACAAAAATTCTTTATTTGCACACAAGTAAGTATGATAATATAAACTAAAAACTAAAGTACACAGAGGAAGTTGCGCAAAATAGCCTTATCGCTATATGTAATTTTTCACATTATAAAGTACTGGTCTCGTCAATCGGGTTCCATAAGTCATTTTAAGGAGACTTAGGTTATAGGTACACAGAACTCTGCGGTATCGGGTTCTAATTCGATATGTTCTCATATTTTAAATGTCATAATAATCAAGAGGTGATCAACATCTATATAAACTTTTCAAAATTCAATAAACGTGGAATTCAGCCTAAGCTCTAAATCGCTGTCGGTATCAATCCCGACGCCCTAATGAACCAATCCCAAAACTTTGGAGAACTCAAATCTTCGGATAAAGAGTTTAAGAATTTTAAATAAGTATTTGAATTTTAAATTAATGCGACAATTTTTGATGTCGAAAAATATTACCATTTCGAAATCTTAGAGCGTTGACTGAAATAAGTAAAATCAGTTTTTTTTTTTATTTTTCCTGTGGTAAGTATTTTCTCGAAATATCAATACCTTTTAAATACAAACAACTTTCATTAAACAAATATCTTTTAAATTTTTTGTTGTAAAAATATAAATATTTATTTTTGTAAGCCAGAGATCTGAAGTGGTTTAAGTATTGTTGCCATTATTTTTATTTTAACAGTTTGAATGACTACGATAAAATTCTTGACGTGAAAGCGTTATTATCATGTGAAGTATTTGAATTTATTGCCTAACATGAAATAGAAAAGTTATGTGACAATGTGTCGAGTTTGTCTAGTAGCAGCCACCACGTGCTATGAAGATAACAGTAGGTAACTCGTAAACGCGCCGCCCATAAAGCGCAGCCGGCAGCGGCATATACCCGGCATAAAAAACCCTTTTAGGGCAGGGCTCTGGTAAGTATAGAGACGTGGACGTTGAACGTGTGAAAAAATAAAGATTTTTTTTGAAGCAAAATGAAAAACTTACCTACACGTAATCTTTGTATAACAACCAACATTCATAAATGTAATATACTTACTTAACTAGTAAATAAAATTCCCAAATCAACAGAAATATACATGTACCTATATAAAGATACCTAATTCGAAATATGTATTTGCAAAAGTAAACAAAGATACAAATAAGATATAATAAGAAATACTCGTAATTAAATTTCCGCCAAAAAGAAATAATTAAAACGCCTATTTGTAAAAATAGGATGCAAACTCTACAAGCACCAAAGGATCAGTTTACTTACGGGTTCTAAACTCGTTAAAAATTTCCCTTTCGCGCGATCTACAATTTCGTGTAACTCGGTTAACGTAGGGCAAACGCGAATAATGACGGCGGTAAACAAAGAAACACAGAATTTCGACATGGAATATTTATAAATTACCAAAACTCTTAAACTTCATTCTCCTCTCTTTTGTTACATTACGCCAGTTTTCACTTTTTCCGGAAAATGATAAAAGTTTGAAGGGTATTGTTTTTGTACTGAATTATTATTTATTTCTTGGGAGATCACTGATAAAGAATGTTTTTGCGTCGACCCCTGAAAAAGACATTTTCTAACCTTTCCAGGTTTAAAAAGAAATAAGTCATTTGAACATTTAAAAGAATAGGTAAGCACTTCCCTGCCTGCGTCTGTGTTCCCGAGCACATACAACCTGACTCTCTTCAAAACCAGAGCGAATAGGCTGCTTCTGGGTAAGCTCGCTACACCATAGACCTCATCTCTGTCCTCTGGCAAGATTGTGGTCAAGAGCAAACCCATGTTGTATATAAAAAAGTACTTACTATAAATTACAAACAGCGCCACCCCGGAACTGCGTTCTCGTAAGTTTCATCTTAGATTATGTGACTGTTTTTTTTATCCCGTATCCAGATCCATATAGCCAATTCACTTTCGTGAGGATTACGTCATAGTTCGAATTTATTTCATCTGAGTATTACAATAAAGTACAGAGATCAAAGAGCCTATTAATCTTGATCGTTACTCCCACAAATATTGTGACGACAATAACTCGTTTCGTAATGATTGTACCGCTTGTGATCTGACGGATTTACACGATTTTTCTAAAAATCTTGTTTACGATATGACTGAATGAATTACATTCATGGCGTATTTATTATTTATATTCCATAATATTTTATTATGGTTTAAATGATGAATATCTTACATACTTGTGTACCTTATTAAAAATAATAAAAATTGCTTTTGAATAAATATTTTAATCACAATAAACGTCTGAAGTTATATCTATGGCGGCGGTTGTTCAGAAGTTAGGAAGTTGAAATCCTAACTAACAATAACTTCCTATAATCTAATGTATAATAACAATGGTTTCCGGACTCAGTTCGTAGCAGTATCTACTACAGTTTGTATAATAGTAAGTACGACAGTATAAGCGGGGGTATTATATATGTATAGTAGAGCATAAGTACATCTGAATTGAACTTGTTTCAATAGCGACTGTTTTGTTTTACACATAGAAATAGAAAAAAAATCATTAACATTTTTTTGCTAGCTCTATGGTATTACAATTCTTTGATTTTTGTGAAACAACTGAATGTATCATTTGTTTCCAATTTTCTATTTGTGGGAAGAATGAAGCCGCACTCGCACTATTCAATTAAATTTTCTAATAATGAACAGGCGATGCGGGCATTAGGAAAATGTTTTAATCGAGAAGATGTCTAATAGCCATTGGTTATCGGTCTGTTTATTGGAATGCTCTAAATCTGTCAGCGACGCGCGCCGCCGAACTATTCGATCCCACGTTGCTGTAATGGATGGGAGGTAAAAACTAGGAGAGAAATTATTATCATTTATTCTGGAATAATTTGAATACTTTTTATCTTGTTTTCCATTTTGGAGAGTTGTATTGGATTTGTATAAAATTTATTATCTTAACTAGCTGTCGCCCGCGGCTTCGCCCGCGTGAGTTTCGCTTAGATGAAAAGTATTTTTGTGTTCCAAACAGTTTCAGATGTTTCGGATCTTCGATTTTTATACGTCTACAGAAAATGCTCATCAGATTAATCAAGTTTTGCTAAAGCGCCATTTCCATATATGTTATAGTGTAGCTGGTCTCTTGGAATTATTCGTTAGATGTTCCAGATCTTTAATTTTTATACGTCAGCAGAAAATGCTCATCAGGTTGAACGATTTTTGTTAAGGCGCCATTTCCATATATGTTATAGTGTAGCTGGTCTCTTGCAGTTCCTCATCAGATGTTCCAGATCTTTAATTTTTATACGTCAGCAGAAAATGCTCATCAGGTTAAACGACTTTTGTTAAGGCACCATTTCCATATTTCTTATGGTTTAGCTGTTCTGTTATGGTTCTTCATCAGGTGTTCCAGTTTTCAAAATGAATTATAGCCTATATGTTGCCCAGGCTTAATAGCTATACAACAAAAAAAGTTTCATTTAAATCCGTCCAGTAGTTTTTGCGTGAAACGCGTACATACATACAGACAGACAGACAGACAGACAGACAGACAGACAGACAGACAAGAAATTCCAAAAAATTTTTTTTGCTTTCTATTGTTCGTTTTAGGTGTCCCTCTATCCATTTTAGTCAAAAATACTAAATGTACAGACAAAATATTTTTACTGTTTTATTATATGTATAGATTTAATAATATCACTTAATCAGGATAAACATTGTATCCTATTGTGTTTTTGCTTTTGTATTTCGTACAATAAATGTTAAATAAATGAACATTAATCAATTTTGTGTGATTTGTCCATTTATACCTAATTATTTATAAAGCCAATGACACCGACAACAGTCTAGGTTTATATATGTAGTGAATGTTTGGATTTAATGGTTTATGAATTTAATAATTTGTGGGTATGTAGATACTGTCAAAATAAAGGTATGGACTGGACTTAAAACTCGAGGCAAAGCTAGATAAGAATACCTAGTAAAGTTCATACAATACAAGATTATATAATTTATATACCATTTTTTTGTATGTAATCTATTCACCTGGCTGATCGCATTCTATCGCCGTTAATGAAAGCTATACTAACACTATGCCAACTCCTTTTTATAGACCATATAAATCTTCCATTCCACAAGCTACTCGACTTTTATAATCAATTACAGTCGCCGATCACTCGCTCAAAAGCCATAAATATTCAAGGAGTAACAGAGTTGTTTGCGTTAAGCCATCGTTTGCGGCACATTTTTCATTAAGACTATTGATTGCTACCAAATCTGATTAATACTGTATTTGTTGATTAATATCTACTTTACCACTCATTTATAAGAAAAAAAACATACAATATAATATTTCTGTAATAGAATATTTGGAAGAAAATGGCGACACTTTCTTAGCAGGTGCAGCAGCGGTACGAAATAACTTAATTTGGTGATCCTGACCCGAACCGAATGATTTGTTGGTCCTGTTAAATTTCGGAAATACGTTCGACCGACATTCTTGTTCGATGGGCCTTTTTTGACGATCACGCCAGCTTACAAACTCTATTCAACTAATTCTTTCTTACAAAAGTCATGTCGTATTTTTTCAACGAGAAGTTTATTCTTTTATAGTTTATTCCTTGAACTGTAATCCCTGTATAATATTTTTTTAAGAAAATAGTCTACTTCGCTTATTCTATTTTAACATATCACATACTTACCTTAATTGGTACCTACCTGATTTATCAATGGTAGATTTCTGTTCCTGACTTTCAATTCGTCAAATGAATAACGTCCGGATCTGCGTCGCATTCTGACTCGTATTTAACTTTACGATTTTACCTTTCAGATTATTGTCGGCCGTAAACCTTTCGTCTGCGTTTCGGATTTATGAAGTGATTTTTTTCTTGACACTTACCATTACTTACACCTTGTAGGACTGTCTATAGGAATATGGATATACTGACTGTTTGCATGCGAATGTTTATTTGCGGTAGCTGAAGCGACGCGCGACGCACGCGCCGGCCATGCCGTCGCCACTTCAGTTGTTTCGTGGCGAGCAGTGTGCCTGCGCGCGCGTATGCGTGGCCCAATTTTGTGCAAATGGTGAACTCGTAAAGTGAAATATAGACACGACTTCATGTACTTTTTAATACAAGTCTATGAAAATGTCTAATCGTAGAGAAAACAGTATAAAACACAGGAAAAACGATCACTTGTTGAAGAATTTGCCAAGTGAAGTGTTACTGAAAGCCCGAAGCACCTTGGTTTCTCTCAGCGGTGCACTGAAACCAAAACACGATCAACAACAACGGTCGAAGCTTACGAAACAGGAATCCAAAGATAAGACTCACGAAAGATTAAAGAGCAGTCGATCGGAACCAGAGTTTAGTGATCTAAGAAAAAACAAACATAGAAGTCGCATTGATAATTCTAGTCGAGATTACACCGTAGGAACAAAACCCAGACCGCTTTCTGTAGGAGCCACAAAACGATACGAGATAGAATCTGAAGATTTCCATAGCGGTAGTTTTCCTAAGGAGATATCGCCATTGCGTCAAAGACAGTACGAATCGTCCGAAGATATATGCACAGTACAATCGCGGCTAGTGATACCGGTGAACGACAGGCTGGGTAGTCAAGACATCCAGATTCATGACACTTCGGATAGACCTCGGAAAAAGTTGTCTTTTCGTGAACCAGAAATAGATAGCAGTAGTACCGCTACTCTGGGTCGATCTCATAAACTTATGGGAGTGAATAGTTTGACAAGAAGACCTAACAGGGTCTCTTTGCGTTCTGACGCTCATACATCGAGTATCGAAGGCGGTTTAGATTCTGATTTAGAGGTCAGTATATTTGGCATAATTTTGAAATTAAAGACATCTCTCTATTCGCTTTATCTACGTCAAGATTGTGCAGGCGATTAAAATTTATAAAATATTTATTTTTAATGTAAGATTCAACGTTCATGCGGTCACAGTTATGGCGAAATATCTCTGAAAGAAACTGTGAATTAGTCGTAGCTCTGCATTCATGATGCTTCATAAAATAATAAACAGTGGTGGAAACAATCACACGAGAGCGGACACTAAAAATTATACATACATTCAACAAAAAATAGTCGATTGATAAGGTAAGGGATTTGAAATGAAACTGAATTATTCCCGTTTTGAAGCCAGAGCTTCGACAAAAAACTTATTTGCCGTTTCATAGCCGACTATTATCTTATTGAATGGAAACTATATGACTATATATAAAATTTTAATATAAACCGAAAATATAGTCGTAGGTATATATTTATCGTTTAAAGTAGCTAAAGGTAAACAAAGCATGGATATGAAGAATTCCGTTTATCGTTGGCGCTAGACTTAACACAGAGTTAGGTAGTGTACTCTATTATTTTGAAGCCTCCATTCTGCTGATTAGTTTTACTATGCCAAAGAAAATTACATTTCATTATCATCATTTTACACTGGCTCTTCACAGTCTTCACATGGCTATTACATTTGGTGTTCGCGAATTTTCGGCCTTGACATGAGACAAATCCCTCAGCGTACCTATATCCCTTCAATAAATACTAGGAGCATGAATGTTTGAAAATCGTGAAAGTGCGACAATATCTATAAGTCTTGAGGAGGTGGAGTGGCGATCCACTCCAATCAAAGTAAATATGATAGGTATGTATACGTAGTGTTTGTATCGTTTACATACTTATTTATTTTGACTGGAGTGGCGTGGCGACCTGGGGCCCTATTTTCGAAAGTGTGACTCACCAAAAAAGCGTGAGCCGAATGATTTTTCATTCGATATCAATTATTTCGTATTTTTGAATTGTCAATGTCGAATTATTCGCAACGAGTGGTCTAGCTAGACCACTGATTTGGTATTCGAACGTTTTTTACATTAAAATCATGAATGACATAGACAGACAACCGGATACGGATATAGATGGAGTCTATTTGAATTTTCATTTTTGCGCTCCGTTTAACGCTTACGTTCTCTTTGATTGAAAACTTACGAACATATTTTTTTACGATTCGTTACCGATTCGGTTTTCGTGGCGTAGAATGGAGCAGAAATTATTTTTTGCATTATTTTCATATCACTGGCAAAATTGCTAAACGAGTGATTTCAAAAATACGGCTTTTATGTTTTTAGTGACATATTAGGAGGAGTGCGACATAATAGTCTATTCGTTTTCGGCGATATGTCACACTTTCAGAAATAGGGCCCCTGGTGCGGAAGCGTTGGCCTTTTTATAAACTCTACAGCGCCTGCGACATATCTGCGTATTATTTCGCGTGGCCTTACGTCAAAAGCTATACTTCCGTCGTCGGCATCATTTATTATTTAGAAAACTTTAGTAAATCTGATCGTTTGTGTGAGATATTTTCAAACCGTCGTCGTTGACGTGTGAATTACGTCGGGTTTCCTAGTATTATGGAGCTTATAATGGAATGAATGGACATATTCTGAATCAAAATGTCCCTTTGTTTTTTTAGTACCATTTCAATTACGAATTGCTGTATAAGTAGGTGCGCTTTTTAGTGGGCGTCAGAGCGACATACATTGTTGCACGATAGATGGCAGATGCCATTTCTAGCTGTCTCTGTGGCTGCAATGTATAAAATAAATAACATTAGAGTTTCAAACTTATACTCGTATCATCGGTGGGGTAATGAGAAAATAAACAATTTGGCAACTCCTATTACATATATTTACCTAGTAATAAATAATGTTTATAAAAACATATAGGTACCTACTTTTATACATATACGTTACGTACCTACTTACTACATATGTAAGTAGGTACCTATACGTATAAAAGAATCTAAATGACGAACTATGTAGTAAGAAAAACTCGAACCTCATTTTTGGTCTAAATCATCTAATCAAATAAACTATATGTTATTGTTTTTTTAATCGATTTTTTAAAAGTTAACTATGTCATTTGTTTATTTTTGGCTTCTTTCTGGCTTCGGGTTTCGTTTTCTGGGAACTAATTTCCGGAATGGCCAAGACTATTCCGTCCAACTCTCATAAATAGCAGGCACTCCGTCGATCCAATGTACTTGTGTTATACGTGATAAACCCAAATATTCATCCATTACATCTCACAGCACTTCAATACTAAAATCGTACAGTACATATGTTTTTCTATGAATTGTAAGCCCCATCATCCACAATAGACGCGGGTCTCAGTTACCCGCAACCTGTAAGCGACGCGTATCTGTGCTGTGATTGAAGGAACTTTAGTATCAGAGATTTGCGTCTTCCTTGTGGATGAGTACTATATTCAAGATTACTACCATGATGAGTACATAAAAATCCTTTTAAAGATCTTTGCTGAAAGCGCGTGCTTTAACGACATTTATACGACGAGTAGTTTCACAGAAGAACTATAGAAATACGTTTCTAGACGCCACGACACGCGACAGCATAGGATCCTTTAGTTTCTTTCACCTCGTAGTGACGATGGGTCAAAAATAGATTCTGACGTATTAGATGAGGTAGCCAAAAATTATGATCGACGGTAAAGGTCATTGTCTCGCTCTGACCAAATTTTATTGAGGTAGACGGTCTGCAAAAAATTAAAGTGTTTTTTAATAATTATGTTTTTTAACTTTTAATGAAGGCACATAGTTTATTCGACTAGTAAAACTATAAAGTAGATTTTGGAAAGTAGTCTTTAATATTGTTTATTGAACGGAATGCAAAAAGTCGGTTGTAATTTTATTTCTATTCCGTTTTAAATTTCATAGTACCTAACTGACTATAGAATTTTAATACCTAGTTGCCTAATTATTAAAAAATATATACAAAGTTATCGGTAAACATGCATTATCCCGGTCGGATACTAATGACGCCATAATGTTTGAAGAATCAGTCCAAAATAATATATTTCAAGCTAATCATTCAATTTCCTGGTTACCAATATAATAGATGAATGTTCGAAGCCCGCTTTGTCGAATAATAGCGGAGCAGAGGTGGTAAAATGAATAAGTTTGACATTGATCGACGGGAACCTCCCGGAACGTTCCAAAAGGATGTTTTCTAAATGTCTACCAATTTATTAACTCTTTTCTAGGCGCAGCTCGTGTTATTTAAGCATTTAATAGTAGATAAATAAGTAGTCATTTTTTATGATGATTTTTCAAATTAAACATTTGATATATTCGATTCAGTTAATGATACTGAGTATAGTACTGAGTTTAAATTATATATAGGCAGGTGCAGTGTTATTTAAGTGCAGCAAGTCAATTATTTTTTATTTCTAATAAGAAGTAAAAAAGTAGGTGTTTGTATTTCGATAGAGGACCTACCTCTCTCTCTCTCTCTCAGCCGAAAGACGTCCACTGCTGGACAAAGGCCAAGGATTTCCGCAACGACCGGTCCTGCGCTGCCCGCATCCATGCGCGTCCCGCGACCTTCACCAGGTCGTCGGTCCACCGAGTGGGAGGCCTGCCAACCTACTTAACTTTATTTGGGAACAATTTTCAGTATCGTTTGAACCTGCTCTTTCAATATTTGTATCACCTGAATGATCACCTTATATTTCGTGTGCAGTTTCGTTGAAAATCATTAAGAGAGAAGTAGGTACATACAAACGTTAGATTTCTTTGCACATTTAAATGAATTCAGATATTTCATTTTAAGCCGATAAATAATAAGTATTATTTACAAAATTTGTTGTAAATTAGAAGATGACATTTTGGCCCAATTCCCAGAGTTTACGACGTAAGCCAAAATATGTATGTAACAAGCAAATAAATCTTGTCGTACATTATTTTGATTCTACGCTTCATATAAATCAAAAATTTTCATTTACAAAAAATGAAACAAAATATACCTCTTTCTATATCCTTCTATAATTTTAATAAGGTTGATTTTCCTCCTCGAAGAAAACTTACTAATGAATTTTGCATGTAGTAAAGTTTAATTTTGAAAAATAAAGAGTTTATAAATAAACAATTCAATGAATTTGCAATTATTTCCATGTTTCAGATAAAAAACTTTTAAAACAATATAAAATAGAAGTTGTTTATAAAAAAGTTTTTAAGTGAAGTCATCTATACTAGTATATCTATCTATACATATAATATACTAATCCTAACTAATATTATAAAAGTGAAAGTGAGTTTGCTTGTTGGTTTGTTTGTTTGTTTGTTACCTCTTCACGCTTCGTCTACTGAACCAATCTTTCTGAAATTTCTCATACACATAGTTAGAAGTACGGAGAAGGACATAGGGTACCTTTCATCCCGGGAAAAGAGACGGTTTCCGTGGGAAATTCACGCGGGCGAAGCCGCAGGCGAAAGCTAGTAACATATAATATACTAGTATATCTATCTATACATATACATATGCATATAATAAAACAGTCAAAATATTTTGTCTGTACATTTAGTATTTTTGACTGAAATGAATAGAGGGACACTTAAAAAGCATAATAGAAAAGCAAAATATTTTTTTAGGATTTTTTTGTCTGTCTGTATGTATGTATGTACGCGTTTCACGCAAAAGCTACTGGACGGATTTGAATGAAACTGTTTTTGTTGTATAGCTTTTAAGCCTGGGCAACATATAGGCTATAATTGATTTTGAAAACTGGACCACCTGATGAAGAACCTTAACAGAACAGCTAAACTTTCATCAATCTGACGAGCATTTTCTGTTGACGTATAAAAATTGAAGATCAGGATTATCTGATGAAGAATTCCAAAAGACCAAAATCGGACGAAGATCGTTTATTGAATAAAATAACACTTTTGATTCATTTTAACACCACGACTGTACTACGAGTGGTAAGTACCTAATATATTCCCGCTGGACACGGTATAACAAAATGGCTGAATTTTAAGTACTGGAGTTTAGGTTACTACAGTTTGGAACACAAAAAGATTTATCATCTAGGCGAAACTCACGCGGGCGAAGCCGCAGGCAACAGTTAGTTTATTATATACCTACGGACAATTCACACAGGAGCATCCATAACCGGAGAGCATGTATGAAGAGAGTGATGGGTGTAGAGGAAGCAAAAGAGATCTGTAAAAATCTTAGCAAAGATCTTTGTAGAAATCGCTAGTCTCTGCTTGCCCACGGGAGAAAGGCGTGATAATAAGTATGTATGTATGTAATTCACACAGATCGAGCGACCCCTCAATTAAGTTCGAGACTTGTGTAATGGGATAGATTCTAATCCAACGATACTATATTTTATAACAATTACACGTCAATCTGAAATAGACCATTTTCTACCTTTACCTTAAAACTCGAGATAAACCTCAGGGTCGCTTCAAGATGTTTTATTGATCTAAATATAAGACATCAATCAATCAATAAATATAACAAAATATTTCAAAGATTATATGTAGGTATGTACATTATAAAATTAAAATTACTTTTCAAAACAAATTCCACTTGCCCATAAGGGTCTTATAATAATCATATAATTTATTAAATGTTATTATAGTTGTAAATAAATAAATAAATATATACGGACAAATCACACAGAAGTAAGTACATATGATAAAAACAGATTTAAATTTGTGACAGATGAGTAAAGAAAAAATGAATGTGCCAGCGAACGCAAAATAGTTCAAAGGAGGATCAACGCCTTGCCGAGTTACAACCATGCGATTCTCGATCAGGTAGCTTCTCCGGACAGCCTGGCATGGTGACCTAGTGGTCATATCTTGGCCCAGTGGCCACAAAGATAGTCTACTCGTATCTCCAACACGACACAAGCTTTGGATCAATTTAAATTTCCTATCCACGTGATTATAGGTGATTATGGTTGAAACCTCCATGTATAGGATTGTGACCAGTAGTGAACTGGAGGGCCATAAACCATGATCATTAATTATCGATTTCTCGAATCCAGAAGCGGTGTACGACGTCGTAGAAATATCTTGTAGATCTCTGGCCGCGGTCCAAGGTTGCGGAATCCGACGACCTCTCAAACATGATTCTTTAATTCTGTTTATGTCGCTAATTCTCGCTGCATGCGGTTGGCTATATAGAGGATACTTATGTATTACCTGAGAAAGTTTAAATACCCTACTTAATGATTCAAAACCAAATAAACAGTGCTGTTTTCAGTTCAGTTTAGTATCTACGTTCGTGATTTCGTAGTATTCAGAAGAAACTTTGGATTTCTATATTATGGAATTTGATGAAAACGAGTAGAGTAAAAGGAAGAGTCAACTAGCGTACCTCCACCAGTCCTTACTCTACCAATTTTAGTAGAGTTACTGTTTACATGTGAATTCATTTTTTATTATAGTCAAATGCCATATTGGCCTGTGGTGTGGCCCTAGAATAGCACCAACCCATCTCTTCCCGTGGGTGTCGTAAGAGGCGACTAATGGATTTAAAACACCGGAGGATGGGCAGCAGCATCCTTCCGCGTACTATACTATCACACTGCGATCGCCGACCCGCCTGCCAAGCGTGGCGATTAAGGCAAAACCCCCTATGGTTGATACACCCACAACACGGCCCCTAGTCCCCGGCGGCCCCGCTATCCCGGACTCTGGTAGCGGTCACGGTAACGGCGGGGCAGGGGGTGCTAAGAATCCCCGGCAGATGCCAGGCTACCAACCCCGACGACGGAACAGAGACGTGGTCGCATACTATGGGCCTCATAAGAAGGCTCAAGGTCACCCAAAGGGCGATGGAGTGCGCTATGCTCGAGTTTCCCTGCGTGATCGAATCAGAAATAAGGAAATCTGTAGGAGAACTAAAGTAACCAACATAGCCCGCAGAATCGCGGAACTTAAGTGGCAGTGGGCGGGGCACAAAGCTCGTAGAACAGATAGCCATTGGGGCAGAAAAGTTCTCGAGTGGCGACCACGAACCGGAAAACGTAGTGTTGGCAGGCCTCCCACTCGGTGGATCGATGACCTGGTGAAGGTCGCGGGATGCGCATGGATGCGGGCAGCCCAGGACCGGTCGTTGTGGAAATCTTTGGGGAGGCCTTTGTCCAGCAGTGGACATGTTTTGGCTGAGAGAGAGAAAATGACATATTTATACGATTTCGTCACACTGATAGAACACTATGAACGCCTCATTCAAAAATTATAATAATAATATAAATGTTTATTTCCTCTCACAATTTTTTGTTAAACAATTATACTAGTTAACAATACAAATAAAACAACTAAATAAGCATTTTGTGAGAAGCTGGTGCCACCAACTTCGTTCGTTCTTTTTACTCTACTGCACATGTAGCCCGGGCGTCTAGTATGCGACAGAGTAGATAGAGGCTACTCTACCATAGTTTAGTACTCTATCAATATTGGTATAGTTAGTAAGAAAGTTAGTACTCTACCGTGCCACTTTACCGATCACTCTGTTCATGTACACCAGGCTTTAGTGACTGTTACTTGTTACTAATAGCAACTACCACTGAACACTGAACAGTTCCACCATCATACAATAAAGGTACATGTTTATTGTCGACGGCGCGGTTATAAAGGATATGGAAATCTTTATATAAAAATGTAGACCAACTGTACCGTGAAAAGGGTCTAATTTTCTTCCAAATCGCTGAATTTGGATCATACGAATACGTCCCAAATAATCTCTTTCAATCCCCAGTATTAATGATGTGATAATTAAGCATATGTCAACTCCCACGTTCATCACCCTTTGTTCAATTTTTAATGGCTGTTTCAACTGTCCGGCTTAAAGCCTAATGTTTTGCTGCCTTGACGATTTGATAAACAGTTAAAAATTAGTATTTAAATGTTAAGACCTCAATAAGAGCCTTGACGATTTGATAAACAGTTAAAAATTAGCATTTAAATGTTAAGACCTCAATAAGAGCCCAAAGGACTTAGGTAGTAAGTCAAATATGTATAATGCTTTAGGGAACGATTTTCAGGACCTCTACTAATATTTACCCCTAATTATTCTGACTTACAGTCCTTTAAACTACGACCTTTCCCTAATAAATATCTGTGTCATTAATTAATTGTTTCCAAAATGTTCGTTTTACATAATCTGCGACCCTCGATCGTTTATCAATAACTTCAATATTTATAGGGAATATGATGAAAAGTGTTACTTACTTTACTGGGTAGGCACTTTATGTTGGACTTTATCTTGTTTATTTTGTATTCAATTTGTATCGGATTGTATTGGAACGTGGTCCGGAATTTAAAAATACAAAAAACGCAAATTGGAAATCTCTGTTTGAGACCGCGTACAAGGTTTGCAATCCAATTTTTGATTGGAAAACTTCATAACCATATTTTCTTTAATACATTTTATTAAGTCGATCCGACTCGACTTCGATTTACAAAGCATCGTTTTTTTTAATTTATTTAGGTACTTACCTACTTATTTTTTTTCAGATCCCTAAAAACAAGTTGTGTGGTTCAAATAATATTACATTGAGAGAGAGAAGGAAAAAGACTCAAATATTGTTTGGCGTTGATTAATTCTCGTGATATTTTATTCGATATAGGAACTTATGATAGGATATTATGATATTACATGCTTACACAATTTATTGCGTACCTCTATTTTCATTTACGGATAATAGAGAGAGATATTGGTAAATAATTTAGCTGTATATTTATGATATCAATTATATGATGAAATGTTTTTTTCTTACGAAGTTTGTATTGTTACAGAGTCAAGCTATGCGAATCGTGCGCACAGTGGGCCAAGCCTTCGAAGTGTGTCACAAGATGCAGACCAATACTCCGGAGCAGCCGGTACCTTCCACCTCGTCCATGATCGATGAACCTGTTCGCTTCGACCAGTCCAGCGATATACCTCCTACCAAAGGTCTCAAAATAAATCCTCAAAAAGTATACCTGTGGCAATTGGTCTTATCCCCAAATTACAGAATATTATTTATTTCTTTTCTACACTGTAGAAATATCCATGCCGCTGCAATGTTTAAATATGAGAGCAGTGCGGTATTTTTGCATACAATATAGATATAATTTAATTTACTTCGGCAAAAAACCGCACTGCTGATACTGTGTCGCACTAAAGTTACACTTTTATTTCTAACGCTGAGCGACTATAACAAACACTTCCAAGTCGAAGAATTCAAACATACCAGGTGGTATGTTTGAATCACACATAGGTGTGTTTCTTTTGTATTGCTATTAAAAAAAAAATGTCTATCGAGATTGAGACTTATCAGCTCCTTTCAATTATATTACTTTACGCAAAACACTACCTATTGTTGCATATAATCTGTTCTCTAGGTATGTTTAGGATCCCGACTTGGTTGAATCGATTGGTGCACAGACTATTAGTGACCAGGCCAATTCAATTAGGACTCTGCCCAATTCCGTTCCTACTGCAATTCGACGTCTTCTATTCATTGCTAATCAAGCATCAATTGCTTGCAATTGACATGTAGCTGAGCATTCTGTCAGAACCCGGCGAATGTCATTATAGAATTGTACTGCTATCTGCGAATACGCTGAGCGAAGATGAAATTTGACATAAGATATGTTTATATTAACACTAATCAGAATGTTTTGTATAGTACGTGCACAATAGACAGAGATAAAGCAGTAGAGCAACTGAGTCGTGTCCTTGAAGTTTATACCTACGGCTAGGCGGAGCGCTAGGGTTGGCGCCTACAAAACGTAAAGCAGGCGTGTAGTTTGTATAGTATGTGTGTAGGCGCATTTCGTTGGCGTTATATATTTTACGTGAGCGAAGTTGCGGGCAAACTATAGCATATGTCCATTCTCGGTACTTAAATTATCTCAATACAACATTTTGTCTAAATCGTTTCAGTGGTTGATGTACCTACCTAAGTACTCACTCGATCAGCTATAGATATTTTTTTATAATTGCCGTTTGATAGAACCTGCCTTTATATAAGTTACATGTGGTAGGTACCTACTTATTTTATGGATGGCAAACAGCACATCCCACTAAACACTTGCAGTTCCATAACAACGCTTATGCCCCTGACATAAGGAAGCGGTAAAAAGTCCAAACTGTATAGTGTTTTCCATTTTATCAACCGACTTCCCAAAAAAGGAGGAGGTTATATGTTTCGATGTATGTATGTTTTTTTTTTATGTATGTTCGCCGATTTCTCCGCCAATTGTGGACTGATTTCCAAAATTGTTGTTTTATTCGTAATGGTGTATTCCCAAGTTGGTCCCATTTTAACCACGTCAGAATCTGTTCGGTAATTTTAAAGATACCTAACAAAATATAAAAATACCAACATTGCATTATAGAGCAAAAGCCCGTGACAGCATGCCCTTCTTTATTTTATTAAAACTCAATATTTTTCTGTGTACGTCCCCAACATAGAAATAGGGATTAGCGACTATAAAAGTTGGATCATGATTACTTAGGCAGATTATTTGTAGCAACAACATTTAAAGTGGTAGCTCAATTCCTCATATAGTAAAGTTTTTAAAGATCTTATTCCTAATAATATTAGGAATCACGCCATCCATTACCAGGCAATTGGTGTAGATATAAACCACTGCTAGATATTGTAACTTTACTAAATTATAGTTATATTTGTTTTATTATAAAAACTGAATTTAATGTTACTTTGGGAGGCCACAAGGGTGCTTTTTATACCTATAAAAATCATCCTTGCTATAAAATATTACCAGCATAAGCAACTAAGATCCAAATTTCATAGCTAGTCGATAATATTTTTTACCCGTGTATACCACGCAGAAAAACATTCAGCAATTTGAAAATAAGGAAGGTTTGGTCATCACAGGCTCTCGGTCTATTTATGTGCCAAAAATAATAGACAATTTGACATGTTCTGACACTTCAAATCAAACTGACATAAAGAAGTTTCAAATTCTTTATATTCGGCCAGTGAAAGAAAAGTTTTAGTTTTTATTAAAGAAAATAGGTGTAGAAGCACCAAAAATGATGAAATAAAACTTTTTTCCAAAAAAAATGAACCGACTTCCATCATAAAACTTAAAATCATGAAATAACAATAAAGAAAAATGTATAAGCATACTACCTACTGAATGAGGTGAAGTCGGTGCCAAGTTAAAATTGTGTGGTGCTAAATTAACATTAGAATCATGTATAAAAATGCCTAGCTGAGCAATTACATAACATTTTTTCCTGCACTTGGCACCAAACTTCACCTCATTCAGTAGGTAGTATGCTTATACATTTTTATTTATTGTTATTTCATGATTTTAAGTTTTATGATGGAAGTCGGTTCATTTTTTTTGGAAAAAAGTTTTATATGCTTATTAGGCAAACTACTCATAAAAAAAGTAACAAACTACTAAAAAGTGATTGTGGTATTATTTTACCTATCAGCATCAGCAGGAAGTTTAAAAAATTACATAGTTGGTGTAAACTCTATTTTTTCTTACCAGTCCTATCATGTAAACGATCTTTACAGTACTTTTTGTTGAATTTTGTTGAAAATAAATCAAATATTAGTTCAAACCTAAACATTCTAAAGTAAAATAACTAGCTGTGAATAACGTGGTTGGTTACAAAATTATTATCACTTTAGATTTAAATCTCATTTTAACAAACTATTTTATTTTGTAACTGTTAGTTGTTCTGTAATAAATAAATAAATAAATAAATAAATAAAACATTTATTAACCACGAAAGTAATTTCCTAAAAAGTCTATTTTAATTTATACTAGCGGCCCGCCCCGGCTTCGCTCGGGTGGAAAATATATTTGTTTTTAGGGTTCCGTACCTCAAAAGGCAAAAACGGAACCCTTATAACGGAACACTTTGTTGTCCGTCTGTCTGTCAAACTTTTTTTTCTCAGGAACGCTTAAAGGTATCAAATATAAATTAATATCGAATAAGTACTCGGATCCACGGTCACTTTGAGCAAAAAAAAAAATCAAATGTTGCGATTTTTCGCATATTTTGCGATTTCAGACAGCAATCAAACCATCATTATTTTAAGCTCATATTTTTAGGGTTTGAATGCTCATAATTTTATAATTATGAAATTTGTCAAAAAGCAAGTTCTAACAGTACTTATACAGGAATAAATCTGAAAGTTGTAAATATGTTGTTGGAAGTTAAAATAATTGGTCAAGTGCGTGTCGGGCCACGAACAATGTAGGGTTCCGAAGGTACCTATCCTGTAGAAATGCGGACACATGAACTTATATTTACTTCCACTTTTATATAACTAATGAAAATAACCTAAGTATATACCATCACATAGAATGAAAATTGTTCCTACGAATATTTTTCATACTAAAATCAATTTTGTAAGTTTATCGTCTATTACTCCTTAACGTGTAAAGTCTACATAGCCGTGATAATTTTCCTTTTAAATTCATTATATTTGCTAGTTATTATAATTTGTTTCATGTATCCACCCTCCATCATTTTCCTGTTCGAGGGGGGGGACACTTGACTCTAACAAAATTTATCACTTTAAAGTTAAATATTTCGCACACGGATCCCTAAATCAAAAAATGTTCTTCAGACACTCATAATATTTTTAAAAGACCTATCAAATGATACCCCACACGATGGTATAATCGAGAGAAAAAAAAATCATCCCCACTTTAGGTGTAGGGGAGGCCCCCTAAAAAAAAATATTTTTCCTAATTTTATTCTACAGTTCGCTCCGCGTAATAAATATGTATATCTCTACCAAATTACAGTTTTCTAGTTTGTTGGAAGTTTAAAAAAAAGTGTTACAAACTTATTTTTGCGCTCGATGCAGTACGATTCCTAGGAATCGAACTGCAAAGTTAAGTTTGTTTTTGAAATTAGTAGGTCTTTTAGTAAGAGCTATAACGTGGGATGCTTTGCGTGTACGGAACCCTCGGTGCGCGAGTTTGACTCGCAGTTGCCCGGTTTTTTAAATGATATTTACGTTAATAAATAAATATCTACATCCTACTAAAATAAATACTGTTAAAAACATACGAACGCGCCCGCTCAGAGATAGGTACCTACCTATATACTGCGCCTTGAGTCTTCGCTAGGTGGTTTTGCGGCGCGTTGTCGTTCTTTAGATAACTCGTAGTATTTCGGAAACTATTGATCCAAATTACATGCAGTAAAAGGCAAATATTAAATATATTAAGTACTTGTGACGATAGACTTGTTTAATTTGATAAGGATTAATAAATTGTGGTCAATATCACCAGTTAAAAAACACCTAACGATTTTAATTATTTTTAAAACATAAAAGTAGTTATTGTGGCTGAAATATAAAAGCTAGATATATGCTATCGCGGACTTTTTTGTAGACCTTTTGTAGATATACAATTCCTCCATACATGATTTTGATACATCTCTTAGGGATTGGACAGCGTTTTCGATGAAAGCTGCCGGGCGGCTAATTTTTTTCCGACTTCCTTAACAATTATCGTCATATTTCAACTAATATACACAAAACCTTAACAAATTATACACTAAAACCTTCCTCATGAATCACCCTAGCTATTAGTGAAAACCGCATGAAAATCCGTTCAGTAGTTTTTGAGTTTATCGCGAACAGACAGACAGACAGACAGACAGACAGACAGACAGACAGACAGACAGACGCCGCGGGGGACTTTGTTTTATAATGTGTTATGATTGTTTTAAAATCATAAAAAGACATGGTAAGATTGTTTACATGATAGGAATGGAAAGAATAAATGGAGTTTAATAACAGTTGAATTAAGGCATCCGTAAACACAGCAATACATGCGTGATCGTGACGCGTCCATTATAATAATTAACTGTAAGTAATATGTAATAATACAGAGCGCTATTTAACTACGTCACGAATGAAACGTGGGTACACAACGAGCAGACACAGCGCGAGATGCGTCTCGATCCGCGTCCGCGACCAAACTGAGCGGCGCACATCGTGTCGTGACGCTCCTGCGTCTTGGGTACCGATGACCACTTAGCGGCCGTGTAAACGCGCTTGTCTGTGTGCGTGCGTCAAATCGGGCCATTTGTATGGAGTTGCTCTACTGCTTTATTTGTCTATTGTGGTACATGTGTATTTTTAAGGAACGTGAAATGTCACAGAATAATATTTGGCGTTAATCAAAAGGCAGGCAGATGGGCCGTCATATTTCAGACAGACGTGTTATTGGTTGGATTACGTTATTCAGTTTTACTGTCGTTGACGTCAAGTTAACGCGTCTCGGCTCCGCGATGAAGCCGTAGAGTTTTCGGCTTATTTTATAGCTCGTGATAGATTGCGTAGGCAAGCAATATGTCGCGGTTTAGATGCTGTCTTACATTCAATTACAGTTATTTCTATGATTATGAAATAGACGGATTGAATTAATTAAAAAAAAATACACACACACAAGCCAAAAATTCCGCATAATATGTAAAATGAGCAACTTTCCGAGATCAATAATATTTTTTTAAATTCATTATAATATTTTATTAAATTGCTTTTTTATGAAATGTAATCTGCCGATAAGATTTAATATGATATCTTTTGTAAAGTTGTTACATAATTTATAATGAAATTTAGATATAACAGACTTATAATTGAAGTTACAGTAGATATATTTTTGCATCACAAAAATAAGGCTTTACAGAATTTGGAATCTATTTTTACCGCCATGATCCCAGTGTTAGCTCACAATTCTCTTTCCGCGTTTACTGTGGGCGGCTTATAATTAGCTTTATGTTTTGTTTTATGACATCCGACGCAACGTGAAGGTAACAGCTGTTTTAACGCACAACGTCATAATTTAACTGCCTATTCATTTACTACGTTTTCTCTGCCAATGTCAATCAATCTAATGTTATTATTTAAACGGGCAATAAATTGGACTAGCTTCGTTTTTTATTGTAAATGTAATTCGGAAGGCGAGTTAAAATAACAACAAAGACGTAATAATAGATTGCTAGGGTGGATTTGAGACTAGGATTCTGAGAAATTATAAACCTTTTTTAAGTAGGTATTTTATTTAAATTTCAAATATGGAATACACCAAGCCACCAGATTTTTTTGTAATTCACACTGGCTGTTTAGCTATTCACAATACCGCTGCTTTCCTTTTTTAATAGATATTTTTCATAATAAAAATAGCCGGGACAAATCCAATTTATAGCCTGACGGTGACCATGAATATAAAAACCCTCGCCATGTTGCGGAAAAGCAATAGAACTAATTTCTTACACTAGCAACTAATTCAAAAACCAATCTGTCATTTCTCCTGTCAAAGTTTGACTTTCGATCAAGGGCGAATCCAGTATTTTTATTTCTATGGGAAGAGCACAGTTTCCCGTTTTCGAGAATATTTCCGAGAATTTTTTAAGGAAGTTTTAGCTTGTTCTTTGAAAATTTCGAGAACGGAACATCACTAATGATGGCGGATTATTTTTTTGGAAATAAACTTGTATTTATTAACTATTACTACTAAATCCTGTTATTTTAACAACTCGAATCTTAATTTGATATGTACTGTTATGGAACCTGCCTCCACAGTACATATGTACACAAAAAGCAGTCAGGGATGTGGGGGAGGGGGGGAAGTGCACGCGCCCCCGTGCTCCTACCCTATAGATCCGCTACTTTTTTCAATAATGTTGGAATATAAAACGCATAAGTGCTGCCTCTAATTCAGGGTTTTTATATTTCTGGTCAGGCTTTAGTTATATTTTAACAATTCATTCCCGCCCTAGAGAGGGAACGAATTAAGCAGTATGAAACTTTCCCGACCAAAGGTTGGATGAAGCAACTTCACTTCTCGCTATTCGGCTTAAAAAACACTACTTTCCGAGTAAAAGAAATGAAAATGTACTAGTGTTAATTATAACACAGTTGATAAGAAAGAAAGAACCAAGTAAGAATACATCATACAAAATACCGAGATAAAATCATTAATTGAGATTTATGTGCCTTTTCAACCCATTCTCTTAAAATCTGCACCATTGTTTTAGTAGTAAATTGGACGAAGGGTTGATGTTGACGTTTGGAGAATAGGCTCCTTTTGATGACATTGCGGACCGAGTCATTTTATAGCCAATTACGGGGACGATTCCTGGAAATAACAATTCGTAACCAGACGGCGAAATCAATCTATTGTGAGCATAGAATAACTATTTGTAATAGAGCTAGAAAAAAGTATTATATTGGTTTTTAACTTTTTGTGGTTTTATATTTCTTTTATTATTGATGGCATGATGCGTTGTGCCACGATGCTAAATTTGCCGGGCGTCCCATGACGGCTAAACTTATAACTTATAAATATCCTGGTGGATAAACGAATAACTAAATCCAACTAGGTCAGTTATTTTATATACAAGCCAAATATTATACCGACAGAAATATTTTCTCAAAATGGACAAGCACCGAAAATGCAATAAATAAAAATGATTCCAATCAACAGAAGTGGCATCGGATTGTGGTGCTTCAGAATCGGGAGCGCCTTCCACGTCGAAGGCAGCTGTCGAGGAAGGGGCAGTGGGAGGGGAGGATCACTCCAGGCCGACACATTTGGAGCTACTGCCACCGCCACCCAGGAAAGATGGGAAACGGTCACCACAGGTGGGTAACACTGGACTAATTATGTTAAAGATTTTTCAAGTTTTCATAGTTAATCGATTAGATTCCAAAATCGATTAACTATGAAAAATTTCAATGTGTCTATAAAACTGTTAGACTTAACCGTTCTACACAAAATCCACAGCTCTTATGTACGTTTTACAATAGTTTCTATTATATTCAGCAGCACTCGACGACGGTTCTCAAGAGTTACTACATGCTGATGTTTACAGGACTCCTTATAGTATGAGTTGTTGCTATTACAAATAAAATTGTATTAATCACTCCATCCACGGGTCTACCTGGTATTATTTTCTCATAGGAATACCACACGAAACGTAGCGATAGACAACACTCCATTTTTTACAGTTCAAGTTCAACACTATGAACCAAATCGGAAATCGATGACAGGCTGACATGACAGGTGACAACTATCCGTCGATGCATAGTCAAGGGTGTACTTCATTTTAGCGTGACGAAAACAACGTGACAGATGATTTAATAGCACTGTCGTCCTTGCATCCTTTGTGAGTTCGCGATTCGCCTAGGATGCAAGGAGTGACAGCAAGTCCTCAGAAATTGCGTAAATGAGGTTTATTAGTGGAAATGCCTTCTGATTGTATTGGATTATTAAATGGTATTTTAGTAATATTTTAGTAAAATATAGTATACGTATAATAAACAGTAAATATTTTGTCTGTACATTTAGTATTTTTAACTGAAATGGATAGAGGGACACTTAAATTTATTTTGAAAACTGGAACACCTGATGAAGAACCTTAACATAACAGCTAAACTATAAGAAATATGGAAATGGTATATATTTGCAAAAGTTTATCAATCTGACGAGCATTTTCTGTTGACGTATAAAAATCGAAGTTCAGGATCATCTGATGAAGAATTCCAAGAGACCAGCTACACTATTACATATATGGAAATGGCGCCTTAGCAAAAGTCGTTCAACCTGATGAGCATTTTCTGCTGACGTATAAAAATTGAAGATTATGGAACATCTGATGAAGAACTCCAAGAGAACAACTACTCTATAAAATAAATGGAAATGGGGCCTTAGCAAATGTCGTTTAACCTGATGAGCATTTTCTACTGACGTATAAATATACAGGACACGGGATAGGACAAAGGGGGACTCGGGGTGGGAGTGGTGGTAAAGTATTATACTGCCAATACACGCCAATGTTTGACTCGAATGCCGTGGCATGACATGATGCATTGTGGCGCGATGCTCATTTGTATACATCTGCCGGGCGTGCCGTGATGGATGGCTTTACATAAAATACAACAACAACAACAACAATAATGCTTTATTAACACACAAGAAATTTAGAAATTACAACTAAAAAACAAGAAAGTAAGATGCGCAAAATCTTTGCCTTATCGCTGTAAGCAATTTCTTCCAGGCAACCAATTGAGAAATTGCTAAAGACGAAATATATAAATACTCGTATGGACACCCTATATTTCACTAGAGTTGACATGTTTTAATTTTATAGGAAGGTCAGATTCGAGCACGACATCTCGTGTGCGGTTTGGACGTGGCCCTTGAACTTGAATTCAGTGCATTGGATTTTGCTTTCATCGTTTTGATTTTACAGCGGAATCAATAGGGATTTTTTGTATCCTGATAGTATAGAATCTCTATCTTATCATATAAACCTAGATTTCTATAAGAGGCTCGTATTAATATATATGTCTATCCGTCTGTCCGTACTACGACATTGGGTACTTTGGACCTACCATAATCGGCATTTCATACTTCGCTCTCGTAAACTTTAGCACTGGAGTACGTAGTACTAGGATACTTTAGAACTAACGTACATCGTACTTGCATACTTCAACAATGGATACTTTAGAAGTAACGTACATAAACATTTAGTACTTAGACATTCCGTGGCGGAGTCAATCATCTTCAAAAAAGTTCCAGTAGTAGGTAGGTAGATAAATCAAATAACGCGAATAAATTGTTAGGAGTCGTTTTTTTCAGCAACCTCTGTTAAATTTAACTTAGCAACAACTAGGTATTTAAGAACTGATACACAATACAGAAATCTATATCAAAATATGTCCTTATTTTGAAATAAATGGAGACATTCAAACGTGCAGAAACACAAACTATCCATCCATCCATCTCCGTTCTCAATGTATTTTTCTTTGGTTCCTTTGCGTCGTTGGGAAAAAAGAGGAAATGTTTCAGTTTCAAAATGGAAAAAAATAATTTTCACATCGTTCTTCCATTTCCGAATTGATCCCGATCAAACTAAAGCCCAGTAGAGCAATCAAACCGTTTGTATTGGCAAAGCAAACATCGAAAATTGTTCGGATTATAAATTCTCTGTAAATTTGTCGGTTTTAACCATCGTGTCTGTACTCTTTTGATTTTCTTTTTTGTTACCTATTTTTTTGTACTTTGAGAATTACCATTAAAGGTTATTTATTATCCTAGTTCAGCGGCCTAAAACAAGGTGACTCATTAAAATGGATTGGTATTGAAATGCATTAATTTAAATTCAATGTAATTTGCTCTCTTGTATTTGTATAACCTTTCGAATAAATTCTGAGTATTAATCTGGCTCTGAAGAAATTCATTTATTTCCAGATGAAAGGAAATGTGACGATGTGGTAAACAGTCAATAATTAAAATGGAATCAAATATTAAATTGAGGCTGATTTTACATCAAAATGCTAGTAGTTTGTAGCTTTGAGATATAATATATTATGATTTAAAAATAACTAGTTTTCAACGTTAAAAAGAGCCTTTTTTGAAGGCCAAGTTTCAATAAAGAATTTTTGGTTTTTATTTCAAAGGTCTTTCTTTAATTTTCCCTTGATTCAGAATGTATATGCTTTTATTATTCACATAACTTTTGTGCATATCAAATGTAAAGACAATTTTTAAATTTCGGAGTTCGGTTAGAAAAGAAAATACGATTAATCAAGTTTGAGAATTTAAGCTAACACAAAAATCAACTCAAAATAATTTTCGACGAGAATACAATGGAGAACTTTCTGTAAAAGTTCGCTAGAAGGCATTATTTTCCCGCAAGGTATTCACAAGGGAAACAAAATAATACATGGTGTATTGGTTTCCCGAACAGGAAAATCGACGTATATTGATTCGTAGGAGATAATAAGTTGAAATATATGACTCTCATCTTCCTTTTCGTGCTCCATATGAAAAAGCGTTTTATGACGTTTCTAGCTTAAGCCCACAGCTTTGCCTGGGGATAGGCTAGTAACCAAAACATTCCTCATGACCCTTCCTGTCTTTTTGTGATAACCGTATAAAAATCCGTTCAGTAGTTTTTGAGTTTATCATGAACAGACAGACACGTAAGATTTTATAATAAATGGATTCAGGTTGAATTGGCTTTTTGATTGATTTGAACACAAGCGGTACCCGTTAATTTCTGCTGGTGACTCTGGGAGCATTTTATATTTAGGTAAGTATGTACTTGAGTACGTAAATCACATCCAATAGTTTCTCTTGTCTGTAAAACAAAGGCTGATCTTGAAATATATAGGAGAATATCCACACTAAACTAGTTTAAAAATAGAGACAATAATATTCTATCTGGAAATAGTAACCGACACTATAATAAATGTTCTCCCACGTTGGATCCAAGAATCGTTGCAATAAATCATATCCATAATAATATCATCGGCTGGCGAATATTACTTGTTCCTACTTCTGCGGTACTGTGTAGATAATGCGGCAAGTAGATAGCTACTTACCACATTATCTACCACACAGTATAAACATGTGAAGACGATATGGCACGCAAGCTAATGGGTTGAAGTTTTATTTACGGCTATAAAAATACCTACTGTGTTCAAATACATGATTTAGCGCTGACATAAATTAGTCTTTCTAGGTAACATAGTACATATACGTCGTCTTCACATATGTACATGAATAAAGCAATGCTTTATTATACCATCAAAGCCTCGTGACAGTAGACGATCTTCCAAATTATATTAATTTATGGAGCTAATAAATTTTACCTTTGCCCCTTCAGATTCTTTCGATATTGGTACAAGAGACCTTTGGAACTTTCAGCATAAAAATATGCGGTACCTGCAACGAATTAATATAACATTAGTTGATTGGGTACCAGTAAAAAAGGAAACTTTGAATCCAAGATAAAATATTCAGTCAGTTCGAACTTAGAAACTGTTGCCAAGAAACTGAAGTCATTATGCAAACTCGCTGTACTGAGACTTTAAAATCAGCGCACATAGGCACTGCAGTTTTCAACTCGCCCAATATCCGATAATCAACTTAGTATTTAAGTAATATAGTTGGTAACCGTAAAATTTTAAGATTAGTTCATTTTAATCGAGTTTGTATTTGAAAGTTGAGTTGATATGAGGAATTTGTTGAGTACAAAATTTGATTTTGCTTCATATGGCTAGAAATCTTTTCCATTCTAAACGACTGAGCCTGATTTGTTTCAGTTTTAGTATTTCTCAAAAATTCGTTGATTCAATGAGGATTACAAAAAAATAATTACGCAAGAAAGTCTGCCTACCTGCTGGCTTTTTTTCTAATACCATCTTTTCTACCATGAGACTTACAAGTAATTAAGCAAAGTTGGATGCATTTTGGATGCATTCCTATAGCAAGTTTTTCCGTCTGGTCCTGTTCCTATACCAAATTCCAGAGAGAGATTCGATGATCACATCCCACATAATATTGCCGTAAGATTAAAGTTTAGTAAAACATACCAAAATGTCAGTGGAGAATTTCGAGAAACAGCCGAAACGTTTATTTTGCTAATTTCGTATTTTAAAAGTACTTCTAGCCTTGAATAAATGTGGTTTATCATTTATCCAAGGAGAGCAACCGCGTTTTAGTCTTTTCTGTCTTTGTGTTTAAATCTATTGGGGAGTCTATCTAGCTGCATCATATCAAGCATTGGTGTGGTGAAATTATTATGGAATATTAAATTAAAGTTGAGATAAAACATTGTGAGAATAAAAAACTTTTATCAAAAAAAAAGACGAATTTGGCAATTTGTCTCAACCGCCACCGCTGCCATGTTGAATCGGCAAAAGAGATAATCGAATGCTTATAGAAATTGGCCAAACCGTGACACGACACGAGTAATCTGGGCCAATTGTTCGGAACGAGAGGTAAAAACCCTTTTGGGGTTTCCACGATCCAGAACGTTCGGAAAATGTTTTGTCCCCTTTTGAATAATAACAGTCGGGAGATTACCCTTCAGTAACTTTTGTCCTTCATTTTAGAACCGGACTATGCTCTGAACGATGATATTCTTATTTGCTTTGTGATAAATATCAAAAAGGCATTAAAAATGCGAGATTTAAGCATAAATTTCTTCTGGTATTATTTGGTATTATCGATAAGGTACCTACCTTATATTAGACCATAGAAGGCCACAATAACTCATAAACAGTTAATACTTGACAAATGAAACAACCTAATTATTAAATTACATAGAATCACGTCTTCATCTCTTACGGGGTAGACAGAGCCAAGACTCGAAGGCCAGGCTTGGCTGAATAGTGGCCTAATTATTATGTAACATATAAAACACTTTTTAATTTACTTACCTTAGTTTTTCCTATGAAAGTTTAAAATTTTACATGCCAGCAACATTATTACACCATAAAGTAATATGTTGGTCTTTATGTGATAATATTTGAACATCTTGTAATGAAAGGAATTTTGGACATTTAATCAGTACCTAAATTGATGAAAACGAAATTCACGCGGGAAAAGCCGAGGACAAAAGCTAGTATTGTAATGAACGTAACATTCTATTCGAAATTGGAGCATATAGTTTGCGGCAGTTAGATATGTTTCTGGTTTGTGGCCGCGGCGCGGTTCAACCCAAATTGCTGATAATTGTGGCAGTGGGTGGAGCTCCAATATGTGTCGGTATGAAATTAGTATATAGATAAATGGGTAGACAGAAATAATCTACATTTTCCAATAATAGTCAATATTATTGAAAAACGTAAATTATTTCTGGATTTGTTCTGGATATTTAAAGTCAAATAGCACTTTTAGGGATAAGATTCTGATATTTTTGAAAATATAAAATTACCTAAGTACTCGTATAATCCAACCCTGTATATTCAATACGAGTAAGTAACATTTTACCCAACAATATTCTTATTTAGGTCTACGATGAAGAAGTTAGAATATTCGTATGTATCATCAAATTATTTTAAATTCTGTGGATTCATCATGCGGATGACACAATTTCATTTTGTATGAAAGGACAATCAACCTTAGTAAGAAAATCTTTTCAGGATCATTAGCTTTTATATTGAAAATTGAATGTCAATCTTCTAAATTAAGTAAACTTTTTTGAATTTTTTCATACATAATATATCCAAAATTTAACGTCAAAATACTCGCATATATCAACTTAACGGAAACAGCACTTTGTATTTGTCAATTTGTTTTTAATTTATTGCGCGGCTTGCGTCTGCATAAATTACTCTGTGCCACAATAATTGTAGTGACATTGTCATCTAAATTATTTCGAGTACCATCTATTTTCCGAACAATATACTTAGTACCGCGAAAATAAAAATTTCAGCATAAGTGAAAATATATTACCTAAGGAAACCTACTTAAGTAAAAAAAGGGAGCCTAACCAGACTAATGTATAAATTAATGAAATTATTTGTTCTAGCGCGTCACTCCAGCTCCCAGCATCAATCTGCCCGATCTCCCTGAATGCGTGACGAAAGTGGAGGTGACAGTGAACGGGGAGCCGACCGACTCTGCGACGCCGCTGAGCGCGCAACACCAGCTGCAACTGTTGCGCGAGCGCCTCGAGCAGCAGGCGCAGCAGACGCGCGCAGCCGTCGCGCAACTGTTGCTGCTTCGAGATCAGCTCGCTGCGGAGCAAGCGGCGCGATGCGAGGCTCAAGTACTTTTAAACTTTAATTAATTTACTTTAATTTACTTTAAATT
Organism: Ephestia elutella; assembly: GCA_018467065.1. Classification (NCBI taxonomy): domain Eukaryota; kingdom Metazoa; phylum Arthropoda; class Insecta; order Lepidoptera; family Pyralidae; genus Ephestia; species Ephestia elutella. The sequence continues at coordinate 9,534,587 of CM031564.1, forward strand.
ACTTTAATTTACTCAAATTAACTTTAATTATATATTTTTTATATTTAACTTAATATTTCTTAATTTACTTCTTCCCAATCATAGTTAACATTATAAATCTGAATTGTTTGAACGGGCTTATCCCTGAAACTACTAAGCTAATTTGAACAAATATTTTTGATTTATTATATCCACGTTTATGAGAAAGGCTATATATAAACAACCTGACGTAAAATGTAAATTTATTATCCTAAGATCTATGGGTTCGTCGCTGGTAGAATAAATCTATCGTGCTTATGTCTAATAAAGGTGTAAGGGACACTAACTTGATAGGCCTAATGTATGGAGTGAATTGTATTTCAAAAGCTTTTTTTTATAATGAGCAGTTTATTCTTCATCTTCGTCTTCTTCTTTTATCTTGGGTTGGTTCTGGGCTCATTATATTTGCGCCAGAGGTGTCTACTTTATAGTTTAAAGCACGATTTAAGAGCGAGAAATGTAATTAAGAATGTTAACAATGTCTGCTTTAGTAACCTAATTAAGACTCTGTTCTTTGAAGAACTTGTAAAGCTTTAAATCTACAGCTTTAAATTATGATTATTTTTAAATCAGTCCTGTTATGACAGTTATGAATCCTTTGAAACAATTCCCTTCATAAATCGTGACTGCTTTGTTTCATCCAAATCACGAAGATCACGATCAATTCAGCATTGTACGTGTTGAATTTGAGGCTAATTGTTCCTAAAATTGTTCGCAGTAATTCCATTCCCGTTGAATACATCCGGTTAACTGGTTTATTTGAGAGAATAGCTAGCATTAATAATGACATGTGAATTAGATTAACTCTAATTGTTTAGTGATGAACTACAAATTACAAACATGATCAATTCATGTGTCATTTGGGATTAGTTTATAGTTGACAGAAACTGTGAGTTAGGTTTACCAAGACTAAATAAAATATTTGTTTTAATGAACTAGATGAAGATTTTAGTACCTAAGCAATAACATTAATAAAATGAAAATAATCAATGAAAGCATATTCAGTTGAATAAACCGTGATTAAAATTAATGGTATCGTCGAACCGACCTAGGTTTAGCTAATATTCAACATACGAATTTTAGGGATGTATTTCTATCTTCTTCTTCTTCTTCTCTCAGCCGAAAGACGTCCACTACTGGACAAAGGCCTCCCCCAAGGATTTCCATACATCATTATAATTTCACAGGTTTTGTTAAAATTCATTTCATCCTCGGACGTAACCGGACACTAAACATTTATTTGAGCTAATTTCTATTTAAAGTCTATAGATATCTATATAGTCTTATTCCTAATGGGGGTCTTGTTGGTCAACAAAATATATAGGTAACTTTCTAATTTCCAGGCACGGACACACCAACTCCTGATTCACAACAAGGAACTTCTGGAGCACATAGCTGCCCTGGTGGCTCATCTCCAGGAAAGGGAGCGAGGGTCTTCGCGGCCCATCAGCGCTCAGCAGCTCACACTGTTGCCACAGGTGAGTCCTCCACTTAAACCCTTAAAAAACTATACAGGGTGTTTTGTTAAACACCAGCATCCTCTCTATGGGTGACAGTACTCATGAATATGAGCAACTTTTTATATGGGACCGAATCTGAAATCGCAAAAAAAAGCAGCTGATTCGTACATTTTAATTTTTTCGTACATTTTCCTCCTCGCCCAAAATGTATGGAACCATTGATTTTTTTTTTGAGATTTTAGAGCTGGTGATTAACCATACACCTTGTATAGTATAGTGGGACTTACCGCGAAGAATAAATAATAGGACGCAGTAGGCTCTTGATACAATCTTTTATAGTAGTTTTTACAAATTATAGCGGTAAATCTCTTTTAGCACTATTAATAATAATAGTATTTGTTGTTATTGGCTTGTCATCTTGTCCGATAGCCATCATTGATGAGGGTTGTATTTTGAAATGGAATTAAATTTCATTGTATAGGTAAACACCGTTTTTTCCTACTTGTCCTATTATGTAAACAATCTTACCATGTCTTTTTATGATTTTACAACAATATAAATTAAAATAGACTTTTTAGGAAATTACTTTCATGGTTAATAAATGTTTTACTTTAGAACGTTTAGGTTCGAACTAATATTTGATTCATTTTCAACAAAATTCGACTAAAAGTACTGTGAAGATTGTTTACATAATAGGACTAGTAAGAATAAATGGAGTATAGGTACTACTTTCGATTACACGCAGTGCAAAATAGTACTTATTACTTATATATTTAATGATCTTTCTTCACGAACATCGTGAAGAATTGCTAAGTTAAGTACACATTTAACAAGTACTAACTTTTAAATAAAGTAGATATTGATGATTTCAATCATTTTGCTGGCTAACGGACAGGATAATTAGATGTTATTAAGCTTTGAAAGCATATTATACATCTGAACTTTGGTAAATAGTCGGCATGCTTCTGACGCTTTTGATATCTGACAGGATTTTTAATTTGTTGTGTTTATAGTATTATTTGTTTTTGTTGAAATTTAAACATTAAACGCACGTTAAAAAGCACGTTAATTTATTTCTGATTCCGTTTTAATCAAACTTTTATGTTGACTTATTGCCATATATAACCTTAACCAACCATCAGGTGTTACTTTATTATTTTAGTATACTTAGTCAAAATAACGACAACTATTTACTGACCTATCTTTGGACTTCTGAGTATCAAAAATAATATTTAGTTTACTCGTAAATTGAGTATCCCAGAATTCATGTATCGCAGAAATAATCACTTATACCCAAGAACGATTTCTGTGGAATAAAAAAAATGTATATTTTTTATTTTCGAAAATGTAATTTATACTGTTCACATTTTAAATCAATTTATGCTAAACAGTGATGTGTAACAAATAAATCCCATAATTTAAACTTCAAAACTCAGGACTTCATTATAAAATAATAAATTTTCTTTATAGATAAATGTTGAACATCTTTATTATATTTACAAAAAAAAATCTGCAAAACATTCCAAAAACATGCTCATTTTATTTTATTTATAAATCACATTTTGACTTTTTTAAATGTCTAACACTTTTTTATGAATTTACATAGCTACATGTGTACTTATTTGAATGAAATCCATTTGCGTACATTAGATACTTATTTTTGCGCTTTAGAAAACTCGCATGTGTATAATAAGCATGTGTTACGGATTCTTTCACATTCAGTTTCAGCTCTTAAAATTAAAGTAAGTATTCTTTAAAATAAAAAAATATCAATTTTGCATTACTTAAATTTTACACATAAAACGTAACAAAGTGAAAGAACCCATTGTAGCCAATCATAATTTCGTGTCAATCTGTGTTGTGTGTTTACGTGTGTTTGATGGCTACTAATGATTTCACCTTTTTCTTCGGTGTCTCATTTATTGATTTTCTTTGTTAACGCTGCCGGACCAGACCAAGCGGATAACGGAAAGTGGCCCAACGGAACCGAACTGCAATGGAAACACGCAGCTGAATAGGGCAGACTCCTTCATCAATCTCATTGGCCGCACAAATAAAATAACGCAAAATGTAGAAAACAATAATTTGAGGCTGTCGCCGTTTTGCGTCACTCCTACAGAAGGTCCCACAAATGGAGCTAGCTCTGCGCCATGCTTCGGCGGAATGACCAATGAGCAAATTCAAAACTATCTTATATCCAAATTCCAAGATATGGGTGGTTTCCCCAACGGGGCCGCTGAAATGAAGATGAACAGCCCTAATCAACAATTCTTTCAGAACTGCAAAGCGTTTCCAAATATACCGCCGCTGACGAACCACTACAGCAACTCTGATCTCGATAGCCTATTGAACCACCAAACCTACAAAGACAGATGTAACTCATCCGATGAGTTAGCAACGATAGCTCAAGCAATGAGTGTAGGTCATTCAGATAATTCCTTGTACAGTAACAGTCAACCGACCACGTCAAAAAATTCTACTCCGGATGATTTTAGTTCAGACGATGGTGTTCCATTTATAATGCCCCTTTCACATAATGGAACTTTAACTGCGACTGGAGAAGACGGTCGTGTGCGACTGATAGTGCCAGTGAGCCCGTCCGAGAGCGCGTCTGACGTCGCGGACTCCAAGACTGAGACCCCGTCCTCGTCGGGGGCGAATCTGAAGGTGCCCCAGTTGCTAGCCCCCGCCGCCCCCATCACACGTACTACCAGTGAAAAGGTCCCGAACCGAAGCGAAATGATGACCGCCATGAGGTCCCAGTGGACGCGTCACACTACAAAGTAGACGAATTTATATTTAGGAACAAATTCGAGTCAAGTTACCTTTTAGCTAACCTGAAGAGTAATTATTACACTGTCTTTGAAGTTTTTAATTTTCTTTATATTTCTACAATTTTATAGGTAATTAATGGTAGTTAATAAAATTTCTAAAGGTTCCAGAAGCTTTTTAATAAATTTTTGTCTATACAAATATTTTGGAGAAGACTTTAAGGAAAGTGCCAAGTTGTAATTTTTGTCAAACAAAGGGATGATAATGTTATTAAAATAAAATTTTATACTCGTAGTCTGTTTGTTGCATATCATATGTATCTGCATATGGAGTCTCCAGTTTGTGGACGCTTAAATCATATTTTAATACCCATAAACATATCTATTGCCATATCCAAATAAATATAGGGTTTAGTTTTATGACCTGCTTGGTTACGGGTGAGACCCTGCGATATTTATGCTTCGATGAACAATAAAAATGTTATAATATTATATTATGGTGGATAATGATATTTTATTTACTTATTTGCGATAATCACATTTTATGGATAAAGCTACCTACTTTAGCTTAAGATCAATGCCACTTAATATCATAATAGTGTATTATGATGCAGTGTGCTATGTTAAAGTATGTAGGTTATTACGATACGAAGCGGTATTGACAAAGTCGATAATAAAGCCGATTACAAACTTTTCAAAAAGTGTGAAATGTTAAATATTTTAGGGAAAATAATTATTATAATTAAAAAGTTGCCAAAGACAAAGAACTTTTAGATATATTTATTTATATCAACAAATATTTATAATACTTATACTATGGACCAAAGCAGAGCAACAATGCTTTGGTAATAATGTTTATTAGACCAAATAGAGCAAATAAAAAAACAGATGTTAATAATGTCTTTTGTGATCTCAAAGTAACGGATGTGTAAACAAACAATTGATGAACAAAGGACTATGGGCGGAATCGTCCCTACACACCAACAGAAATGAAACATAGATCAATCGACATATCTTGGCAAGCTGATATTTTTTTACTATGGGATCGTTGCCCAAATGCATGGGGTTTTCATGGTATCGAACGTTTTACAAATATTTATCCCATACATTTTTTATATAGAGCTCAAATATTTTTACAAAATGTTGTTATTTTTTAATTAACCCCACTGATTTATGAAAGAAATGGATTTAAATGAAATAATAGATACTTTAGAAACACTTTGGCATCAGTTTCATTTGTGTTGGTAGATCCCATACATTTTTATATGAAGCCCAATTATTTTTACAAAACTTTTTAAAAAATTAACCCCACTGATTTATGAAAAAAAAAGTATTTTAATGAAATAATAGACATTTTAGAAACACTGGCATCAGTCCCATTTGTGTTGGCGGGTGGGGACGGAGCCCATACATTGGTGCCCTATGTCCTTTAAATAACTTTTTCCATGACCCTTTCAAATAAGTTTTGTGAAAAATTCAAATAACTAGAATATTTATAGAAGTTAACTAGTAATTTGACATAAATTATGCCTATAGAGAATTCTTTATTTGACTTCTGTAATCCTGAATACAATTTTAGCATACCTTACCAGCCATTTTTTATTATAACATAGAATTTAGTATGATAGCCAAAAATCAATTGACAGCCAAACATAAGCTATTAATTTTTTCTTGTTTTATCAACTATAAAGTAAGAATAAGTGCAGATTGCATTATTTTATTTATACTCTTATGTTTTTGATGAATCAGGTACCTAATGTAGGTACCTACCTACTTATCTTAAGTACAAAAACCCATAGAACATATATTATCTGATCTCTGGGAAAGTATCTAACACTAACGCCTCTTGTAGATTTAGTTATATGATATGTGTAATCAAATTGGTAAGTTTATATTCTCCACACTTTAAGAATTTTGAAGAATTTAACAAAGTGAGTTCGAATAAACTTATAAAAGTGCTACAAAGATCAAACATACGTACAAGTTACATTGTATAGCAGGTACTTATAATATATGTTGTAGGTATTATTTAATTATGGTAGATATAGAACTACAAATTCACAATATTATTCATTTTCTTGTAGTATACTGTAAGACCTTGCTTGGTTATTTACACATTTTATTAATGATGAATATATTGATCAATGACATTCTATATACCTAATGATGTTATTATAATACACCTACTGCAGCATATTTTACTTATGTACCTATAAAACATAAGTGATTTTTTTTATTAATGTCTGTAACTAAATATATGTGTATTGTGTAGTTGTTCTTAATGAATTAAGGTACCTACATAAAGAGCCAAGGGCGTAGCAACGGCCATATCAACTGTATCAATATACTCGGCCCCGAGCGTAACAATAGGGTGGCCCCCAGATGGATCTCGGTCGGAAAGGGCACTAGGCAGATTACTATTTTCTTGGTCTGGCACTGGGTGCAAGGCCTCAGCCGGTTAATTTTCCACGGGGCTGCAATAAGTGTAGCTACGCCACTGTAAAGAACATACATCTTTTATTGATAGATAAGGCTTTTAAGTTGTCAAGATAAGCATCATTTTCCAATTCCATAGACTATAAATACATAAATATTATTCATGTTTTTAATATTAAATATTACAATGTGGCGTTGGTGTTCGTATTACTGTATTAGTTCTTCAATAGAATATAAATACTTTGTATTAAACAATATGTTATCAACAATAGATACATGTTCGCTTGCGTCAGTCAGTAAAATGTAGTTCAAAATAATAGTAATAATTTATTCAATATTGTAAGTGTTTAGAATCCGAATCTGAAATTGTTACTATACTTACTCAACTTATAATCTGTTGCCAGCATCTCCTGCAATCCAATCCTGAATGTAATATCAATTATCAAAAACATATTCTTCATAATAAGCATTTGGCCAATAAAAATAGAATTGTGATGTTTAATGTCGTATTATTTTTATTAGGTACCTACTCGATGACAAATTAGCTTTTTGATCTATTTTACTGTTCTTTCAGAGAAATTTATTTCAATTACCTGTCAATAAACAATAAATTCTTCCGTTAGAGGTCCCTACTGTGTGACCAATAGACAACGCATAATGCTACTACTGGGCGTTGGACGCTGAAATTTGGCATGTCCTGAAGGAGTGTTTCTCGAAATTCCCATGAGAAATAATAAATAAATATCCCTTGTCTATATATATGCCTAATAGCGGTGAAGCGGTGGTGGCCGAGTGGTTGGGCGCCCGCCTGTGGATGCAAAATCCAAGGTTCGAATCCTGCCCGGGCTACGTGAGTTTGTCTGACTATGTTAGTTTTCACAATCGACCACCGCTTATAATTCACTACCGGTAAGGAGTTTGGAAAACGCTGCATTGGCTGCAGGAAACCTGCACTCTCGTTAAAACCCGATGATTATCAGCTAGTGTGTGTAATGGAGAAAGGCAATGGCTGCAGGTAACATTCACTCCATTAAAATTGCCAAGAATAAAGTCGTTGTGTGTGTATTCATTCCATATAATGATCACGACCCTCGGTCATGAGGAATTACGACTAAAGAGTGTTCTATTACTCTTGAGGTAGTCGCAAAAACTTAGAGCAATAATCCGAACTAGCACAAACGCGAACAGCACAAGGCCTTGTCCACTAACAGCACATACAACTATTGCGAAATAGCTTATATTATGTATGATTGCGAATTTGCTAAATACTGAGTGATTAGGGAACTGCTAGTGCTCTTGCTAGGAGATGTGTTCCTTACCCAGGATGGATGGTTCCTGTGTATTACGAGACACCAGGACTTACCATACCTACACAATTTTCAATAGTTTACTGTATAAAGAAACATAAAAAAGAAAAACAATTTGAAAAAAAATATATATGCACAATCTTCAAAAATATTCACTGTCGACATACACGTGTTTAGGTAATTAGATACACAAACAGATTAACAGATTAAAACTCCTGGACTCAAATTTCCAAGTGGACGCAGGATTAATAGGACTTAGCGTTTTTTCCTTGTCACGGCATCCCTAATTGGTCGTTTTACAATGGTCGGAAATCCTGCTGACGCAAAGTCTCAAATAATGAACGCGAAAAAGGTAATTTGATTTTCGTAGAAACATCTTTTTACTCGTTTACAAAGTAAAGATTTATAATTATTTTGTAAATTTTAACATCTTGTAACCGTAACCTTGGTAATAAAGTAAGATAGTAGGTACATTAGGTTTCATGAGTCTTTATTCTTGGCTATGAACCTTTGTGTAGGCATGGTTGTTTCACCTCTAAATCGCTAACGTTGATAACAGCTGCTGCGGCTTTGACCAAAAGATTTATATTTTGGTAAAGGATAAATTCATAAACACAGATAAGGCTTGAATTAGTTATTTAGGTAGATAGTTTTAGATACAGAAAATGACATAATCCTACTCTGGATTCACAGAAAATCAAAATAGTTTCAAAAAAAAAATGTGTCTAAAAAAATCTTTGCGATAAATCAAGTAAAATTATTTGATTACTAGAAAGATCGATTTCTCTGATAAAGTAATGTTGACTCGAAAAATTTTGCGATAATTAATAGCGTGGTCCTCTGAGCAGACCACGCTGGTAATTCTGGGGCCATACCTGGAACACAGTTCGAGAACGTCCTAGTGGAAGCCTTCACATATAATCTCTTTCAAGATCGACATAAGTAAGGAAAAGCGAATGAATAACGTATCAGAAACATATAGCTATACAAAATTACCTATATGTCTAAGATTATTACAATCGAAGGATATAAAGTATAATAAAAATGATAAAGTATAATTTTTTGAGCGGGTGACGAGAATTTAATATTATATACAATACCGGATCGTAGCAGGTGTTTAGGTAAATCGCTAGTCTCTGCCTAACGGGAAAAAAGGCGTGGACTAATATGTATGTATGTTATGTACATTACATAGGACTTAGCGTTTTGTATATATCGCATCACTAATTTGTCTTAATTTTGTATGCACCTGGTATCTAATATTTTTGAGATAATGAATGAGTCATGTAATGTGTATAGTTTCGTAGAGACGATGATTATTACTCGTGAGACAAAGTAAAGAATAAAATATTTTGTAAACTTTAACATCTTTAACCGTAACCTTGGTAATAAAATAAGACCGAACGTGTCGTGTTTCCTCTCAGATTTTAACACCATAGCTTACAGGAATTCTCTGGATGTAATGGAACGATGTGATGATGCACCTCTGAATCGCCAACATTGATAGCATACTTATGCATTATGATAAACATATTTTGGCAACAAAGGTCAAATTCATAATTAGATAAGGCTATAATTAGTTATTTCTAGAAAGATTTAGCTACAGAAAATGACATATCCTACTTTTTATTCAGATAGTCAAAATACGGCTATGATAAAAAAATTGTGTCTAAAAAATCATAGGATCAATTCACGAAATAAATCTGAATGATAGATCTCGATGCGGAGACGGCATGGCGTTCAATGTTGACTAAAATTGTGCGATAATTAGCCGCCTTGAGTTTCAGCTGTATCAGATGTGTGGTCGTTCGAACGAAATGGCCGTTTCGAGGGATGTACAGCCGTTCGGGGAAATGGACGTTCCAAATCCTAATTCATTCTACGGCCTTGTCCTCAGAAATTGAAATTAATTCGACCGTAGAGCAACACTGACTACAGTTCCGCGCGTAGAAGTCCTTGTTGCTCGAAGAATTCGACACTTTCCATAATTAACTGTAATTGAAATATAAATATATAATATAAAATAATAACTATGAATTTGAATAGTATCTATCATAGACTTATTATATTGGTCTTATGAATGACTGGTAGAGAATGCCATATGGCGTTAAGTCCACCATTTGCCCAGCAGTGGGACACATCACCAGGCTAAAAAAAAAAAAAAAGTATATGATAAGTCTACGGTATCTACATACTAAACTATATATTTACGAGCACAGACATAATATAATAATAGTAAGATTTCTTACTGTGATTTACGAGTTATCAATGGTAATGTCCAATTTAGGATTATCCATAGACTTATTTAATGGGATTACTCATGGTAAACTCTGATATAAATAAACACCTATCTTATAAATAAATAAATAATTATCTCTCTCTTTCTTCAGCCCTTTTCAACCCTATGGGTGTAGGCCTCTTTCATCTATAATTATATAGGTACCTAACTCTAGTAGAGCAGCTCATGATCTAAAACTATTGGGAAATTATTTTTGGTTAGATATAATATAATGCTATAGCAAAATCAAAACCAATCTGTAGGTACATATACAATCAAAGATGCATGGCTACTCGTGTCGCTACTGAACATCTATTAGGTATAAAACCATGTTTTATTCGAATTTAACTGATAAATCTCAAATTAACTGATAAATTTCAAAATTTTCATTATTCCCCTAGCAGTTTTGTTTGTGACATAACCTTTTGACTATCACATACTATACTTAAATTTAGTATTAACTAATAAATATGATAAATAAAACTAATTCTAAAAATGTATGTTGTTGATAAAAGTAGATATTGTAATGTTGTATTTATTTATTATGTCTAAATGAACAATAAATTTTCTTCTACAGTTGTCATCGAGCGCAAAAATCGACCGCTTTGGTTTTTGCTACTGCCGTCCTAGGAGTCAGAACCCTGTCTAGGCCGGAAAGTGGCTTCGTCTCAGCGGGCGAGGAGGACGCCTGATGCTGTCACCCTGGCTGAAGCTAAGAATCTGCTCAATGCAGCTTGGCTCCAAGAAGAAGAGAAGACTATTACCTATACGCTTCACTAGACGAGATTAGAATAGATCTTAGTTAATAAGCACACGTTGCTATAACATGCTAGTGTTATGTACGCTGTTATGCTCGAAATTGTGGGCAAAACTTTACTAAGTGAAGTGATTGATAACGTTTGTTCAATAGTTTGAACGAAGACTATTTATTGTTCATTTAAGCGAATGTAGAGAGTGTAGACCATGACGCAGATTTATCTGAGATAAAATAAACAAGTAGGTAAATATATAAATCTACAATATACAATAAATAATATAACTACTACTATATCTTGGCGACGATTTTGTCGATACATTTTTATAAGGATCACTAACATTTATCACGATGTAGATATAACCTGACTTTATATATACACTGTATATACAGACTGTATATACCTACAGCGTAAAATATACAATTATGTGTGCAGTGTGCGGTGTGCTAGCGTAGATAAAAGCATTTCTGTACGCTGTCCGGAATTATATTCATCGGGGAACGAACTGATTTAGACTTTCCCAATAGGTATCGGAGGAAAGTCCTATACGTAAAAAATACTGTGCTAAAATTAAATAAATCTTAAAGGTTTTGTAGTATTCAAAACCATTATAAGCCTTTATAAAAACCATTATGGTACCTGATAGAACAAAAATGGAGTAAGAGGACATACGCCAAGATTATTTTCTAAATCTTTTGCTATGATCCATGTGAGCACTTCTGAACTGGTACTAAGGAAGTCATCCTTTATAGTGTAGTAGTCTATAAAGGTGTCATTAGCCAGCGTTACTTCTAATGAGAAACAAAAACAAGCAGATGACTGGTAGTTAGGAACAAATTGCAGTTATTCTGCGCAGCCATTCAGTCCAATGTGACACAACCTACCTAGATCCTTGGAAAAAGAATGCTGATTATACACACGGAAGTGATTTTCATTCGAATATTTTTATCTTATTCAAATCCTTCTTGTATTATTTTGATACCTTTTCGAAGAAATAGTGTAGGTAGTCATTTACAAAGACTATTATAAGACTGTTTTAGGTGTTGAAAATAAGGGTGGAATCATTTGACTGATTCGAAAGTGAGTGAGGGAAGACTGAATGGAGAAAAGGTCATAATAATCGATATAGAAAGTTATTTTAGACAGCGTACATTATTGTTTGTAGTGCAATTTTTATCTCATAAACGTAATTATTTGTAATGAATATTTCGAAAAGTATTACTAAGTATATAGTTATTATTACTACATTATAAGATTCCTAAACGAAGATAATTTCATCATGCTCTATCCGAACATATGAAACAGATAGCTATATAACAATGACTCTAATCCATTACTGTGATCAAAACGGTGCACAATTTTATGATGTACTTAGTGATATTTACTTCAACTTAGTTTCCATTTACTTAGTTTTGTCTGTAAAATAATTTTATGGACATTTGTTGGGAAATATTCAGCTTATACCTAGATGATACCTGCATCAAACAATACTACTTGCATTCGAACTCAATCCATAAACACTATTAACATTTGCATTTCTTAATGTACCTAGGTACTAAGTTAGCTTGTAAATTTGCTAATATTATTAGTGATCATATAATTATTAAAAACATACAGCTACCAAATATTTTTGCTAAAAAATATTTTCACTGCCTACATGCTCAACACTACTTGAACACATTTGTAATGTCATTTTTATTTCTTTAAGTAAAATTCTCTATAACATGACGAAAGTAATTTAGGTTCTATTATTATTTCAGAAGATCTCGAATTAATCTTTATATACTGTAAAACGTTTCGTACGTGAATGTGACACAGTATTTTATAGTAGATCACAGTGCCATATTTTAGAAATGACTCTTTTTTTTAGTGTTAACGATGCTATGGCTATGTATGTTATTTTGTCAGATGATATTTTTCCGGTGCTATATCAATTTGTCAATATTGCAATTTTCAAGTTTATACCATATAAAATGTCACAAATTTGAAACAATTAGGTACCTATGTTAATTAAATACTTAGTGGAAATATTAATTCTAATTTTAAGTTATTTTAATAAAAAAATATATTTGGTGTGAAAATATTTATTATGACATTATGTAACTAAAATAGAGTTATAACTGATTTTCCAACATCAGTTTTCATTCGTTCCAGTAAAAGTTTTAACTTCAAATAATAGTTAATGACTCTCTGGTGACATTTAAAATTTGTATTTTGTAGCAAATGCTCTTATTTTATTTATGTTTATTAGTATGTTGTATGAGTGGACTGATATTGATATCTCTTGTGTTCTTGTGCTAATTTTTTTAAGCTATTATAAGGTGCGATCAAATGAGTATATAAATCCTAACTAATAATTTGTTTTTAATTTCGATATCTTCTTTTACTATCCTACAGGATAAAAGTATATCATAACAATGTTATAAATAGGATCGTTCTTCGAGACGGATTAATGGAGACGAGGAATATCTCTCATATTTTAAATATTTTTTACTCGTGTACGGTGTACTTCAAAATGTTAAAATAGAAAACATTAAATGAACAAAAAATATCATAAGATTTGCTTCCATGAAATCCTTTTATACTTTAAAATCCTTTAACCCTCGTTCCTATAATCCAGAGATATTTTTGATAGGCTGTTGTGTATCCAGCCAATTTATTTTGAGAGAAGAAGAAATTCATATTTTAAAAATTCTATGAAGGGTATCCAATTATAAGGCTTTATAAATTTTAAAAGCAGGTGTATTTAAGTATCTATATTTAAATCGAGAGCTTTGCTCCTACACATATATTTTAGCATTCAATTTCAATTTATTTTATTTTATTTTTATTTATTTATTTATTTATGAATTCAACAGCGTTACAGATTGGTACTTAAATAGTAGATTATACAATTAGAAAGGCCAATTATAGAATTCTAAGTATTTACCTATGCTGAAAAAAACTTTATGTAGGTACTGTTGAAACGGTACTAAAATTTTAAGATGCCGAAATAAACAAAAACTTATACAGAGCAAGCGGCAAACAAGAAACATTTACAGATTTTTCAGTACCTAATTTAAAGATTAGAAAGAAGGGTGCCAAAAAATAAACAAAAATTTATACACAGCAAAGCAAGCAGCAAAACAAGAAACTTACTTACAGATTTTTCTTAATTGCATTGCATTGCAGTCATACGATACATAAAAATATCTAATTGTTAGAGGTAAATGTTACATCCCAATATCAATGACTCACGTTGATAATTATCATGGAAGTAAATATATATATATAAAAAAGTAGGTATATAAGAATAATATTCAACTACAGTGTTTTCTCGCATTCACTCGCTATCCGTTGTAAGTATTCTGAAGATTTCAGACTTAAACTTTGATTTTGTTAATAAAAATATATCCAATTCCGAGAAGGTTTTATTATAAGTGTCAACAATTCTTGTCAGTACAGAGTTCTGTGCGTAGTTAGTGGTGTGAAAGGGTACGTGAAACAAGTTATGATGTCGCAGCCTTCGACGAGATGGCACCAAAAATCCTATCTGATGGAGCAAATCAGGGCAATCGAGGCGACCCCGAACGATGTCAAATAGCATCATCATGTCTGAGACAATTCGTCTGCTGCTAAGAGTAACCATTTTGTGATATTTGCATCCCTCTTCATAAGTCATAAGATTGTTACGGGATTTATAATTAAGATAACGGACAAACTTATCCTGGATACGCTCAATTTGATTAGAGTAAGTAATATATTGAGGAAACCATACACTGCTAGCATATTCAAGAGTGCTGCGAACATAAGCATTAAATAGTACCTTGATACTAGTTACATTAGAAAAAGGTTTACTGAGACGTTTGATAAAGCCTAAATTTTTATACGCCTTGTCTGTAATGATATTGACATGTGGCTCCATCAACATTTTCTTGTCAAAATGTACTCCCAGATCACGCACCACATCAACACGTGTTAAATTTGTACCGCCGATATTATATATATAAGTTATAGGCTGCCTAGTGCGAGAGAAAAGGTAATAACCTGACATTTATCTGCATTAACCTTAATTCTATTGCGTAAATAATAGTCTGAAAGTGAGATAAGATCTTCCTGGATTTTATTACAATCATCAACATGGCTTACCTCCAGGAAAATTTTTGTATCATCAGCATACATCAAGAAATTAGAATGCTTGAAGCAAGTGTGGATATCAGATAAGTAAACATTGTACAGTAATGGGCCGAGATGCGAACCCTGCGGAACTCCGGAAGGTATACTTACATAGTCAGACCTAAATCCACCCAAAACAACTGCTTGAGAGCGATTTCTGAGATAAGATTCTACCCATCTAAGCAAGTCACCACACATTCCTAGACTTTCAAGCTTTTGCAAAAGGATGACGTGATCAACACGATCAAATGCCTTTTCATAATCTGTGTAGATCACGTCAACCTGTTTGCGTTTTTCCATCGTATTAAGAATATAATTAGTAAAAATTGTTAGATTAGTCGTTGTCGAACGACCACGTAAAAAACCATGTTGTTCTTTCGAGATCCTCTTGGAAACAATAGAATAGATTTGTTCATATGCCATTTTTTCCAACATTTTACTAAACACAGAAAGTATGGATATGCCTCTGTAATTTTCAACACGCAATTTTGAACCTTTCTTATGTATTGGCACAATATTGGCTACCTTCCAAACACTAGGAAATACACCCTCACGAAAAGACCTATTAAATATAATTGTTAATGGTAAAGCAAGCACCGAGGCGCATTTAACGATGAAAAAGGGGGGTACGCCGTCATTACCAGCACCTTTATTAATGTCTAAGTTTTTTAAAGCTTTAAATACATCCTCTACATCAAGAAATTGAAATTTTAAAAGAAGAATTACCAGATTGAGAAGAGGACTGTATTAAATTATTATAAGTATCAGCAGGAGGAACAAAGACACTAGAAAAGAACTCATTGAATGCCGAACAGACTGCTTCACCCGAGTTGTATCTATCTCCTCTGAAAGTTACCTGTGCAGGATACGACGATGTACCTCTCTTAGACTTAACGTATCTCCAAAAAAGCTCTAGGGTTGTTTTTGATTTGTGCCTGTATATTCAATAAATACATTTTATGACATTCAGCCTCAATTTTATGTTGTCTTGATCTCAACAGCGCAAACTCAGAATAATCCAATTGATTTTTGAACTTTTCCACCTGGTATGGGCTCGCAATTTTTCACGAATAATATTAATCAATGTTTTGCTATACCATGGTGGGTAAGATTGTGATTCATTACAAACAACCTTAGGTATAAATTTATTCATCGCAAAAAAAATATGATGATAAAGAGTTTCTGTAGCAGTGTCAATATCTCCCTCCATCAGTAAGGATTCCCACGGAACGGATTCCAGATATTTAATAATGCCATCGTAGTTACCTTTATTATATTTAAATTTAGTTCGTTTATTCACAGTTAGTGGTTTTATAGTTACATCCGTACAATCTATAACAAAGGTTGGATGATGACAGTCCTCAGGAACTAAAGGCACTCCAGTCCTTTTGTATTCTAAACTAAAATTACTGAATATTAAATCAAGAGTGTTGTTACTTGTGTTACGTAGGAGATTATATTGATTAAAGCCAAATATTCCCAGGGTGCTAACTAAACGACTTGCAGCTTGTTGTTCCTCTACCGTGTCGCGCTTTAGAAAAATAGGACCCTCTGGATTCCATGAAATGCAAGGCAAGTTGAAATCTCCCAGTAAAAGAAAAAAGCCACCATCATTTGATACCTTTGATGTCACACAATCAATAAATAGATCGATGTCACGAGGCAGTGTCGATACATTCCCGGGAATATAAACACAAGCAACGTGTAGGTCAATATTGGTACCCAAACTACTTGCAGGGATAGTAACCCATATTACCTCCATGGAAGCCGATGAGTACACCCAGTCATCGCGGAGATGAGCTCCAAGCGAACGCTTGACACAAATCATAGCTCCTCCACCTCTTTTTTACCCGAGGCGACGAGGTCCCGGTCATTACGAAACAATTCATAACGTTGATCACACACTTCTGCGTCCCGTATCCCATCGTTGATTCCGTGATTGCGATAATATGAAAGTCAGAACAAAGAACATTTGAATAAAAAGTTTCAAGTTTTGTTCGCAATCCACGGACGTTCTGATAATAAATCAACAAAGAAACGAAGACAAAAAAATACCATACGCATGTGCATAATGATAGTAAGCAATATAATAAAAATATACGGTTATGAATTGCTTAGTCGGAAATATATGCAATACAAGGGCAATAACCGATCTTGGCATGGGTACGTAGTAAAATATATATTTTTCATAAGTTATTGATATAGAGATATGAAGGTATGAGTTACAAAATGTATAACTTACGTGAAAATAGGCTACAGTTATTTTATAATATACGTAGTCATTACTTACCAAACATTGTGTGTAAAAAATCTACATTCAAGTATACTTCAAGGTCCATAGAAGTTAAGATATGTATAATTGTAGATACTTCACAGCTAGGTAAAGGAAACGTGTCAAACTTCCATTCATTAAGTATCTGTACACAAACAGATCTATGCACTATGTTTATTAAAATACAGAGGTAGTTTGCTCCGAGCGGGAGTCGTAGGTAGTGATCATGTGAAGATAACAGTGAGTGTCCATGCACATTTACTATAGTCACCCATCCAGCTAGAAAAATTTGCCACGTAAATATTAATTTGATACTCATACCTATGAGTGGAATCGAGTACATTATATAATAACGAGTTGATGTGTTATAATAATTATTGCAAAGTATATAGAGAGAGTATGTCAAATATAAAGTCAATGTATTAAATAAAATTTGTGCACGCAAAAAAATTTTTTGCTGAAATTTAAAAAAATAAAATAAGGCGTTTAAATGGTTTACTTTATTCAGTAACGATATATTTAGCCGAAGTAGAAAATCTGAAATGATGCAGTGCGAAAAAATTATGTTCAATTTAATGCTAATGGATGGGCGGCTTAAAATCAATTGAATGCAAGACCGTAGTGGTACAAATAATATCAATAACGAGCGAATGCGAGAAAACCCATTTATATTAAACTTATAGATAATTTTATGATAATGTAAGTGAGTCTTTGTTATTGGTTTGTTATATATATGTTTTAAAGATTTGTAGATTGTACAAGTATGATAGATATAAAAAAGGTACGACAAAAAATACATAACATGAAAAAAATTGTCGATAAAAACGGCGTACTGCCTGAGGGCCACAGGTGAGTTAATCGAAAACACGTATAAAGTCAAAATAGCGAGTTCATCTCCGGTTAAGCCTGAGTAGGTCTTCCTCGGACAAAATGGGAAAGGGGGACACTTCTCATTCCTACGCACGTAAATACAACAGTTCCTAACCCACACATACTGGAACATGTTACGAGACGCAAAGTCTTTGCACTGTTTAAGCAGAAACTTGTTATAAGGCGTGAGCTGTTCATTCACGTACATAGGTCTGGATTCTCCAGGCAATCCTATATCAGATGTATTGATACCTCGCTTTTTTCTTATCCCAGCGATGATATTATCCTTATGTATTCGTTGACTTAGTTTCACTACAACGAGCCGGGGACGACCAGAGTCTTTGCGACGGGATTGGACACGATTGACGTGTACGATGTCCTGTGGGGCGAGTGGGACTCCAGCAATTTCCGCGATTTTGAGAATAATACCTGACAGGCATTCATTTTTATTTTCAGGAAGACCAGAAATTTCTAAATTTGACATCCTGTCTCGTTGCTGGGACTTGTTAGCATCCAACTCCATGTCATGAATCTTTTTCTTTAAAAGATTTAATTCAGGAGAGATATCACAGTCAGTCTTTTGACTCGAAATAACTTCGACCTTTTTATATACATCGTCCATTCGACTTGAAAGAAATTCTGTGGTCTTTTGTAAATCGGCAATCCCTGCCTTTTGCTCGCCTTCCATGCTTTTCATTTTATCTTGAGTTGCCCTGTTCTCAGACTTTATACCCTCAATGTCATCCGAGATGAGTTTCAATTGTGTAGTGAAATTTTCCATCGTAGATTTTATTGTTTTCACTTCGTCTCTAGTTTCACTAACTTCTGTTCTAATAATTGATAGGTTATCATTTTGGGTTTTAGCAAAATTATTTAAAAATTTCATTATTTCTGTTTGGAGACTTTCGAAATCCTTCTTATATTCCTTCTCATCGCCGCGCTCCTTTCGTTTTCTTGTGTTTATGTTAATAAACAAATCATCTTCCTGGCTATGTAAGTTTGGCACTGAACCACCTCCAGTGCTACTCGCAAGTAACAGGGGCGATGTATTCTGGATATTCATACTTAACGCAGCGCGGTCCTAGCCACATAAACAGAGAAAAACAGGGTACCTATAGCCGTGGGATTGAGGCGCGGGTACTAGTCTCGCAAAGCTGACCCAAAGAATTGCTGGCTGGATGTCTACGATTTATACCTATAGAGAGGTACATTAAAATTAAACTGTATACTTTGAAGGTTCTTACTCATATAAAACCTTGATCGACTCCTTATGCCATAAACGTAACAGTTTATTCAAACGAGCTGAGCTCCGGGACTTCGGTCTCATGGGTATTTTGAGATAAAAATTACCAC